>CM067320.1:2390658-2800658 GCA_034231615.1 Meghimatium bilineatum | reverse complement strand
TGATTGCTTGAAAGCTAGGACATGTAGGACGACGTTTGTTAAAAAAAAAATACTCCACAGAGAGTTGAAAGATGTGCCTTGAATCAGAATAAAATTCTACTTAATGTATATTTGCTCTCAATATATTTTGTTATGTACTTTCCAAACGAAGGGAAGTAATCAACTTAAATAATACGACTCTCACTACAGTTTTTGTCTTTTGACTTCTACCCGTTTCGTAACTGTTGCATGAGCCGCCCCTCCAATGCTCATACCGGACTATCTTGCGTCACTATGTGTCGACAGTGACGCTGTATGTGTTGGCCCAGATGTGTCGGAGACAGAACTCGTTTTTTTGCACTCAATTCTGAGTCCATGTGCAGCTTCCATATTCCCAGACACGATTCAAAATTGTTTGCCAGAAACAGGACGCACCGCTATACTTCTGTTTCCAGTGTGCACCACGAGAAGGTACTTTTGGATCTTGGTTATCTGCTAACACTGGGTCCGGCGGCGGGAGCAATTTGGTATCCTTTGCACCTCATCAAAAGACTAACACACACAATGCCAATCCTGGAACATATCAGAGAACAACATAGTAAGTGATATGCATATGCTTCTCGACTACCATAAGACAGTGCCGCTCATAAAACATTGCTATACAGACACGCTGAATACAAAGCCAGGGAAGACCTTGCAAAAGATGGATTACACACATAAAATCGTCAACGAAAACAAACATATATGAAGCACACAAAAATACATCTCCAGAGAACGCTTCAGCTCTGACGCTGCAATGCATAAATGCGTATAAATTAAAAAGAAAGAAAGAAGAAGAAAAAAAACATTCAAATGCCTGCAAAATGTAATACGAGAACATAGGCTTTCTTGTGTGTACATATTCAAACATCTGCTAATATCCAGAAGAGACACGGTTATCCTGCTGCGCCACAGAACTGGTCACAACAAAATGAGACATCACCTGTACACCAAATTCAAAACAGGGACAACTGGGCTTTGCCATTGCAGCTTTGCGAACATGACATCAGAACATATCTTACAAGGATGTTCCCAATATACAGACCTGAGAAACAAGACATGGCCCACGCCCAATCAGCGTCGAAGAGGAACTTATGGCACATAGGAAACTCTAAAACAGACAGCAGCCTATATCATAGAATCAGGAGTCACAACCTGACTGAGTGATGATCCATATCATAGAATCTAGAGTCACAACCTGACTGAGTCTTCTTCTTCTTATTTCTGTACTCATGTACCTTTCGGTGTTGAGGGGAGAGTGAGTGTACGGTCTTTTGCCCTTCTATTTGCCTCCTCTGCTGTTATATTTCCGAGTGTCTCTAATACACTATCTATCCACCTTTTACGAGGGCGTCCAATAGGTCGACTGTTTTCGTATCGTTTGTTAAGTGTTTTTTGGATAATACTTTGCTCTTTCTGTCTGGTTATGTGGCCGTACCATTTAACTTGTTGTTTCTGTATGTATTCTATTGTTGGTTTGATCCCTAATTGTTTCCTTAGTGCTTCATTCCTGATTTTGACTCTCAAGCTAACTCCAATCATACGTCTCACACATTTAATTTCAGTGGTGTTAATCTTATGTATTGTTCTAGAATCTAATGTCCAAGTAATAACACAATGTTGGTAAGAAAATGGTGTTGAAAAGCGCTTTCTTTGTTTCTAGTGTAATATCTTTATTTCTTAGTAAAGGTGTTAATTGACCAATGATCTGACAGGCCTTATTACATCTTGCGTTTATTTCTGCTTCTTGTTTGTTGTCATATCTCAATGTGCTGCCCAGATATTTGAATTCATCTACTTGTTTTAGTTGTTTATTATTTATCTGTATGTTGATGTTCTCCTTTTCTCTTGCAATATTCATTACTTCTGTTTTGTCTATGTTGATTTTCATTCCAAATTGCTTGCCTGCTGTGTCTATTGTGTTTAGGTGGTCTTGCAGGTTTTTAATGCTGTTGTGGAATAAAACCTGGTCATCTGCAAAAAGCAGTTCATTTGCTTCATTAGAATTTGCTGTTTTGTTTATATGGTCCATGTATGTAATAAAAAGTAGTGCGGATAATACACATCCCTGCTTTACTCCTGTGCTAATCACAAAGTCCTCTGTGTAGCCTGCAGTTGTTCTTATAGTGCAACTGCTGTTGTTATAGAGACTTCTACAAACGTTAATTAAATGTTGGCATACTCCATAAATTTTTCATGTTTCCCATAGTTTTTCTCTGTTTACTCGGTCAAATGCTTTCTCTTGATCTATGAAGGATATGTACAAATTTTGGTTGTATTCTATTGACTTCTCTGCCAACTGTTTCAGAATAAATATTGCATCAGTACATCCTCTGTTTCTTCTAAAACCCATTTGTGTATTTGTGTATTGCTAAGTTGTTGTTCTATTACAGGTCTCAGTCTTTTCTCTACTATTTTTGCATATAGTTTTCCTGCATGGCTTAACAAGGAAATTCCCCTGTACTGGTTACAGTCTCTTTTGCTGCCTTTCCTTTTCCATATTGGCACTATGATAGCTTTTCTCCAGTCTGTTGGTGTCTTCTGTTGCCTCCACGCCATGTTAAAAATTCTGTGTAGCCAATATAATTCTGTTTCTCCTGCTGCTCTTATAATTTCTAGTGGTATGTTATCTATCCCTGGAGCTTTGTTTTTTGCCTTTTTTATGACCTCGGCAATTTCCTCTATGAGAATATTTGGCTCTGGTTCATTACAACTCTTTATTGTTTCTTTTGCTGTATTATTGCTTGGTGTTGTATTTAGTAACTCAGAAAAGTATTCTTTCCATCTTTTTAATGCTCTTTGCTTATTTGAAATGGGATTACCTTCTCTGTCATTTATAAGTTCTGTAGGATCGTGATTTTCTGTTCTGGTTCTCATAACTTTGATTGTTTTGTAGAAGCGTTTTGTAGCTGTTTTATAATCCTTATTCAAGCTCTTGCCAAAATCAGACCATGATTTACTTTTAGCTTCTTTAATCAGTTGTTTTACTTTTTTTCGTGCTAATGCATATTTTTCATATGTTTCTTGTTCTTTGTTATGTTTCCAGTTTTTGTATAGGTTCTTTTTCTCTTTCACGCCTTGTCTTATAGTTTCACTCCACCACGTGGTGCTCTTTTTCCACGCTTTACCACGTTGTTTAGTACCACATATTGCTTTAGCTGTGTTCATTACTGAGGTTTTAAATTGTGTCCACTCTTCTTCTACTGATCTTGTTTCTGGGTTTAATTTCTTTTATTTTTCTGCTATTTGTCTTTCAAAGAGTTTTAATATGTTTTCATCTTGAAGCTTGTTAATTCTAATGATCTTGTCATTGTCTTTCTTGTGTATTTTATCAATATGTTCGCTTGCATTTGGCTTTCTGATCGTAGCCATCACCATATGGTGGTCTGTATCATCTGATAAATTAGGTACGGCTCTACTGTCCGTGATTTGTCTTCTGTTCTTGGTTTTTGTTAATATGAAGTCAATCTGGCTTCTGCATTCAGGCTTGTTCCATTTGTGCCAAGTATAGATGTGTGACTCTCTGTGTTTAAAGAAAGTATTCGTGATGTATAGTTCGTTCTGACTCCATATCTCTAGTAATTTGTCTCCATTTTCATTTCTTGTTGTTAGTGTATCCCCAAAAGGTCCTAGGTATCTACTGTCTTCACTCGTTCTTTTCCCTGGCCTTCCGTTAAAAGTCACTTCCTGACTGAGTGATGATCTATATCATAAAATCTAGAGTCACAACCTGACTGAGTGATGATCACAGAAGAAGAAACATCTGCTTGAGAGTCTTGGCGGGCTTTCACATAGAGATATATGTATTAATAATATTATATCAAGCAGATTGTTGTATAGAAAAGTTCAACAGCTGCCAACCAGAAAAACAACCCCCCCCCCCCAGAAGGCTGTCTTTTAGCAGATGTGTAAAAGATATTGAGCTCTGGCTTTCTTATTGGAAAATTGATATCATTTGAAAAAATTTCATGGGCTGAACCAAACATACAGTTAAATGTGAAACACGATTTAGAGGAAACTTAAAGAACACAAGATGTATTTAAAATGATATGCAGTCTCATTATGCACACAATAAACCCACACAGGCACACACAAAAGTAATAGTAATAGTATGGAATAAAGGAACTGTGAGAGATGATGGTAATTATTGTAGAAAGTTTCACTAGATAAAAAGGTATCCGTCTTTTTCATTCTCAACTTTCAGAGTCTCTTTCTATCACAAGTATTCAATATCAGAAAGAAATTGCTTTTTTTAAATTTGAGAAAGCAAAAATTGCATGCTTGAGTCAAATCTTCGTCTCAACGTTACAGACATCTGAGGAAAGGACAATTCGCCATCCTGCTGACAATAGAGTGATAACATTTCTGAGGATGCCTGTTTAGATATAATTATTACAAACCTTTGTCAACGCGTTCTCAAGATGACAGTCAATACATTACGAGATGCGGTGATATGGAAAACAATTAAAATGCAATAATAGGACAACGATGTAACGCAATACATCAGGTCTATTTGACGCAGGTTGTTGTTTTGTTATCACAATGGCGGTTCAACAGCTATTCTCGTTTGTGATTCTGAAATTGTCTCAGGAGTTTACTAAATTCCAAGATCGTCATACTTATTCTTCGGCGTTCGTTCTCAAACTAATATAGATTAGCAGGATGTAGTTCATAGAACGAAATGCTTTGACGTGGTTTACAGCTTTGCTGCGATTTCAGCGCTTTTTAACTAGACACATCTGACTTCAGCATGATTTCTGGGTGATTTGACCCTATATGTGATGGACAGCCAACTTCACTCCATAACCTCGTTAGTCGCCGCTTCATACACAATAAACCCTGTGGACAGAGATGAGGAGTAGAGTTCAACTTATTGACAGAGATTAGAATTAGAGTCCATCTTATTGACAGAGATTAGGGTGTAGAGTTCAACTTATTGACAGAGATAAGGCAGTAGAGTCCAACTTATTGACAGAGATAAGGGAGTAGAGTTCAACTTATTGACAGAGATAAGGGAGTAGAGTCCAACTTATTGACAGAGATAAGGGAGTAGAGTCAAACTTATTGACAGAGATGAGGGAGTAGAGTCCATCTGTATTTTTAGAAGTGTTTGGGGAAGTTGGAGTTGTCTGTTTTTAATCATTTGAGTTGCATTGGCCATGCTCAACCCCTATACCTACACTACCTCGTTAGTCGCCGCTTCATATAAGGTAAACAGTGTTGCTATTCTTTGCTTCCACGTTCATACTTCACATCGAAAATTGTCATAAGCAAAGAACTATTGAATCGTTCTTGTAGAAGAACAATGGTCCAACGAGGACGTAGCTCAGAAAACTGAAATACAATGTGTCACTGCTATACTCTCGTCAATGACCAGACTGATCCAACTTCGTGTGTTATATCTAATAAATAACTTTTTAATAAATTCCACTGAACGATATACCTCGATAGTCAGTTCACTTGCAATCTAGCGTGATTCGCAACAAGTTTATCAGCATTGCTCGGTCTGCACGCTGTCCTCTCTCACAAATCTAAATTCTCGTCGCAGGGAACGTTGCTCAACCTTGCAAGTTTGTTTGTTAATTGGTGGATTTGCCTCACAAGGCCGATTTTTCGCACCTTTCAACCTGGAAAATAATCTGGAAAATAATATTTGGTTATATCAGAGCATCTGGCGGGCGGGCTGTGTTTCTGGTGGCGTTCGTGCAGTGTTGAAGCTGTGGCCTCTAGCTGTAGTCATTAACAGGACAATTTTGTGGTATGTTTCCGATCCTGTATGGGGCTATGGTGTAGTCTGGTTGGGGTAGTCCGTAGATGGACTATTTCAACTCATTACAACTGTTTGGGTTACTGTGGACCTTGCTACAGACACCCACACATATATGGAAATGTATCCACACACACAATGGGCTCCAGTATAGACCTCTGAACAGAAAGTAAACGAAATTTCATACGTGACGTTTTTAATGATTGTCGTGAGTTTCGTTGGTAACTATTTAAATACTTGTAGTCACATGCCAAAATAAGAAAAGGTCGATGAACGAAATCTACGGGTAAATTAAAAATTCGGAATTTAGGCCATGTTTACTTTCTGTTCATAGGTCTATCGTCGGTCAGGAACATACACACGTGTTGTCTTGATGAAGACAGCATCATGCACGTCTTTGCCAATGATTTAGTTTCTTGTTTTTATTTGCTCAGATCATTAGAACAATCTACTTGTATTTTTCATGATATAACCACGATCGATCATATTTTCCAATCACTGCAATTGGTATTTGTGTCTTGCTAAGAAAGGTCTCACCAACAGTGCACTGACATCGCAGCAACTTCGACAATAGTGTCCCAAATATATTTATGAGTTAATGTTTCCTCTTGTAAAAATACTTTATTGAATGCTTATTACAAACAACGAAAACACAGTATAATATAGCAGTATTGAGAATTATATTAATAAATATAAATAAGAATGCAGCTAACGGAGCTAGGCGGATCTGGTTCGGATCCCGTTTGCTTGCACTGTGATTTTCTTTAATGAAAATACACACTGGTATAGACAATTATTATTCAGCTAATGTGTCATGTGTAGGTACCATCTATAGGTTTCTATAACAATGTACACACCTGTGTTGCTGGAGTCGAGAAGGAAGGGTCACACTCTGTTCTGTCACGCGTGTCGTCACATTCGGATTGTTATCACTTCCCAGATATGGTTTAGATAATGATGTTGACGATAATCATGATGATTATTATTATGTTAATGATGATGCTGACGATGATGTTGGCATTGATGTTCATGATGATGTTAATTATGATGATTATGTTGATTATTAACATGATAATCGTGATGTTAATGATGATTACTATGACGATGATAATGATGAAGTAATCCCTTAAGTTGTAGTAGGCAGCTAATGAAAGCACAGGTCCTCCTCTGTGAATAAACCGAGCGACACCATCTCATAGAATGTTATTGCTAGGCAGCACGCACTTGAAGAATGTTATTGCTAGGCTGCACGCACTTGAAGAATGTTATTGCTAGGTTGCACGCACTTGAAGAATGTTATTGCTAGGCTGCATGCACTTGAAGAATGTTATAGCTAGGCTGCACGCACTTGAAGAATATTATTGCTAGGCTGCACGAACTTTAAGAATGTTATTGCTAGGCTGCACGCACATGAAGAATGTTATTGCTAGGCTGCACGCACTTGAAGAATTTTATTGCTAGGCTGCACGCACTTGAAGAATGTTATTGCTAGGCTGCACGCACTTGAAGAATGTTATTGCTAGGCAGCACGCACGTGAAGAATGTTATTGCTAGGCTGCACGCACTTGAAAAATGTTATTGCTAGGCTGAACGCACTTGAAGAATGTTATTGCTAGGCGACACCGACTTTTAGAATGTTATTGCTAGGTGATACCCACTCATAGAATGCTATTACTAGGTGACACCCACTCATAGAATGCTATTACTAGGTGACACCCACTTATAGAATGCTATTACTAGGCAACACCCACTAACAGAATGTTATTGCTAGGTGACACCCACTCATAGAATGTTATTGCTAGGTGACATCCACTTATAGAATGTTATTGCTAGGTGACTTTCACTTATATAATGTTATTGCTATGTGACACCCACTCATAGAATGTTAATGTTAGACGACACCCACTCATAGAATGTTATTGCTAGGTGACATCCACTCATAGAATGTTATTGCTAGGTGACATCCACTTATATAATGTTATTGCTAGGTGACATCGACTTATAGAATGTTATTACTAGACGCCACCCACTCATATAATGTTAACGCTAGACTGGATGTGGCCGTATACTACGGGCCAATTGTTTTTATAACCATCCCTAGCCATCATACGAAATACAGGTAGCAGATCGTATCAGTTAACGGAGATTCATATCAGATAATGAATTCGGAACCTTCGGCCGAAAATGTTTAATTGCAACAAGCAATACAAAAGGCGGACACGCAGATTTGTATATCGCGGTCACCTGAATGTTGACCAGTGAGATAAGGTCCAGGCAGAAGAGATCTCTAGATTAGACTTCAGACACTTTTAAGTACGTAGTGAAATAAATAGTTTGTGACTGTGATGTTGAATGAACGGATAGATTGGCTGAAAGAGTGAGAATTGTGGGAGATAAGGAATGATAGTTTTAGTGGGAATCAGTTGGAGTTTTGAGTTTTAGTTTTGGTTTTGGACAGACGTGTCCAGGAAAGTTAGTCTCGGAACCAGTCGAGTGGTTCGGATCGAATAGTTCAGACTTGAGAGTCTGGAAACCCTGAGTTGATTTCAGAATGTTGGATATGCCATTTATCAAATTCATGTTGTAGGTTGATGTTGTACCTTTCTGGACTTTGAACCAATGTATAATAAAGCTACGATATATATGTAAACGCTGAAGTTGCAGCCTTTTATCATACTTTATGTATCACACATAGCAACCCAACACTACCATAGACACCCACTTGTATAAGATTATTGTGAAGTAACGCCAGTAGTTATATAGGGATGACTTGATGCATATTGCTCACCAATGTTCACCATTTAGATGGCTCAAAGAAGAAAGTATTGGTGAGCTGCTCACCATTGCTCACCATTGCTCACCATATGTGCCCGAATGTGCTAATATAGCTCATATAACAATATACTCGGTCTGACGAGGTCGTGCAGGTCGTGCAGAGGTCGTGGAGAGGTCGTGCAGGGCGTGCAAAGGTCGTGCAGCGGTCGTGCAGGGCATGCAAAGGTCGTGCCATGTTACTTATCTGTACAATATGACGAGGTCGTGGGCGTGCAAAGGTCGTGCAGGTCGTCCAAAGGTCGTGCCATGTTACTTATCTGTACAATATGACGAGGTCGTGCAAAGGTCGTGGCGAATGTGCCCGAATGTGCTAATATAGCTCATATAACAATATACTTGATCTGGAGAGGTCGTCCAAAGGGCGTGTCGAATGTGTCGAGTGTGCTTTATTATAGCCCATATAGCATTATACTCGACCTGGAGAGGTGGTGTAAATGGGCGTCATGTTTCGCCATGTTACATAACCGGATACTACTTAACTCATATAACAATATACTGGATACGGAGAGGTCGTGCAAAGGTGGCACCATGCCCCGTGCTGTTACATAACGGGCTTTAATATAGCCCAAATAACAATAAACGTGTCATACAAAAGTCGGGTAAAGGTCGTCACCTGGTACATATCCGGCTAATATATACCTCATATAACAATAATGAGATGTGAATTGTCGAGTGTGCGGCTGAATGTACTGAGTGTGCCCGCACATCCCATATGATGGCAGTCGAAACCGGCCGAACCGACCGGTGGCGGGGTGTGATCCGGAGCGATACCCGGTCGCTGTGGCCGAATCTGGTCAAATTGTGTATCTAATGATGCGAATGTGTGTGGGGTGGGTCTGGTATTTGGTAGTGGAATTGTCCCTTTATTTGTTTTGCTGATACAAGGAGCTAGGCTCGTGATAAAGACTTCCACTGCGCCTTCCAGTGATTGAGGTCTACATAACCCCATCTCTCCCCCTTGTGTCGGTGGGACTGCATTTGGTGAGTATTAACATGTTATAACTGTATCTGATTAGTGGGTATGTTTTGGTTTTTCTACTGAAATTTATTTATGACACTATCTTTTATATAAAACGATCCAATTTTAAACCACATGTGAAAGATCACGCAAAGTTCAGATTGTAAAACTGCCAAATGCAATATAATTACAGTCATGATAAAGAGCATGTCCACTGCCACTTCCAGTGAATGAGGTTAGCATAACCCCACCTACTCCCACTTATGCCGGTGGGGGTGATTTTGCTGGGTATTAACATTAACATGACCTTATTTGTTTAGTGGGTATGTTTGGGATTTCCGCTTACATTCAAGTGGTTCTCAAATTGTAAAATACTGACCATAACAATGTAAACCCCCGAGACATATAGACACCACAAAAACTAATATTCTGCAAACATACTTCTGTGCCTTTGACCAACGGTTCTCATTATTTCATACTTATATTCAAGTGGTTCTCAAATTGTAAAATCTTGACCATGCAATGTAAAACCCCTGACATATAGACACAACAAAAGCTATATTCTCCAAACATTCTTCTGTGCCTTTGGCCAATGATTATCATTATTTTATGCTTATATTCAAGTGGTTATCACATTGTGAAAACCTGACCATGAGAATGTAAAACTCGTAACATTGACACCACAAAAGAAAATATTCTGCAAACATTATTCTGTGCCTTTGGCCAATAGTTCTCATTATTTTATGGTTATGTTAAAGTGGTTCTCACATTGGCCAATCCTGACCATACAAATGTAAAACCCATGTCATATATACACCACAAAAGCTAATATTCTCCAAACAGTCTTCTCTCATGCCACGCTTCAGCCATGGTCGCTTGATGGTCTCTGTATGCTCTTTAACTATGTTCTACCATATTATCATTATGGTCTCACTAACTTCTAACAGGGTCTACTTTGGGCCAATATATTCTTAGTATATTTTCGCTAGAGTCTTAAACTAGGTTCTCATGTGCAGCTTCAATTATGTTCTCTCTGTGTTTTGAGTTATTTTTCTCTACTAAAAGGTTTCTTATTAACATATTTCATTAGCGCAAACGGCGTGTTTATCAGATGTCGAAATTAACAAGTCACACGAAAACACATTTCAGCCCTTTCTCACTAACAACATAGTACATTTGAGAAGTTTTATTTGTGTAAACTTAACATTTATTGGTGTTTTTTTCACAACTAGATAAGCCACTTATACGGATTTTCGATGTTTTATTAGTTGTCTAAATTGTCATACGAAAATACATTTCAGTATTTTTGCAGTAACAACATGACAAATTTTATCGTGTTTGTATTTTGTGTGACTGTACAATGTACCATTTTTCCACAATTAACCAATCTGCTTTTAGTGATTTTCATTATGTTTTATCATTTGTCTAAATTATCATACCACACGAAATATATTTCAGTACTTTTACACAAACATTATAACACATTTTTTTTTTATTTGTGTAAGTACATCATTTACAATTTTTTCACAAGTAACCAACCCACTTTTACTATGTTATCATACTAAAAGAACCCATTTTTCAGTACGTTGCCACTAACAACATAACGCATTTTGCCATGTTTTTATTTGTGGGCCTGCGGCATTTATCAATTTTAGTGATGTTCGTTATGTTTTATCAGTAGTTATCTAAATTAGATACCATACAAACCCATATTTCAGTACTTTTGCACAAACATCATAACACATTTACCATGTTTTATTTATTCGCTTTCAACAGTTATTACTATTTTTGCAATTACACAAGCCGAATTGGGTGATTTTCGTTATGTTTTATCAGATGTCTAAGTTATGATACCATACGAAGCTATTGTTCCTTACGTTGCCATTAACAACATAACAACTTTTGACATGTTTTTATCTGTTGGACAATCACTTATCACTTTTTCACAACTAGGCAAGTTGGTGGTAGCGACTTTCAGTGTGATCAGACAGTATTTATCTCTTTTCTATACTTACAGTTGCGCATTTCACGACATTTAGATACAAAACACGGTTCCAATGAACTTATTTTCATATGGTAAACTGCATGTTTTAGCTGTTTTCAAAATTATTATCCCATCCGAAATAACATGCCAACACTTCTCACTAACCTCATACACCATTTTGACAAACTTCTGTATATGAAACAGCATCGTTGATCACTACTCATAGACAATACCAACACATTTCACACATAGACCCTGTCAATATCCCGTACTGATAGTCCGTGCTTATCCCCCGTGCTTATACCGCGTTCTGATATCCCGTGCTGATATCACCTGTCAAAATCCGCTGCTGATATCCGCTGTCAAGATCCGCGGCTATCGATTGTCAAAATCCGCTGCTATCATCGGGCAAGAACCGCTGTTGATATCTGCTGTCGAAATTCACTACTGATATCCCCTGTCAAAATCCGCTGGTGATATCCGTTGTCAAAATCCGCTGCTGATATCCGCTGTCAAGAGCCGCTACTGATAGCTCTAGTCAAGAACTGATGCTGACATCCCGTGTTGACAATCGACGTGTTGCATCCATTTTCACAACTAGGCAAACGGCTTATAACACTTTTTGCTATAATCGAAAGCATTAGGCGTTGATTTTCTAAACATACAAGGTAAATGTTTCTATTTGTATATACCAACGTCTCATATTACATATTTCCATATGACAAATTACCTGTTTAGCCCTTTTAACAGCTAGGCAAACCGCTTTTAACACATTTACATATGATAAACGGCATGTTTTTTCACTTGTCACAGCCGCTTTTAACGCATTACCATTTGACAAACGGTATGTTTTATCAGTTATCACACCATATGAAAACCTATTACAAGGCGTTTACACTAAAAACACAACACATTTATCACTTTTCACAGCTAGACATGCTGCTTTTCGTAGTTTTCACAATGAGTAAAGTCACTATTTCACCAGTGTCTAGACGTACAAGGACAAATTACATTGGTTTTATGTACCAACATGTTTAATATTACATATAGCCAAATGACAGAAGTCATGTTTATCACTTTTCACAACTAGGCAAAGCCCTTTTAACACATTTTGCTATAATCAAAGACATTGGGTGGGGCCTTTCTAGACTTACAATGCAAATTTCCTTATTTGTATGTACCAACAAGGTTCATATTACGTATTTCCATAGGACAACTTTCATGTTTTATCACTGTTCACAACTAGGCAAACCGCTTTTAACAATTGTTGGTATTACCAAAAGCTATGTGTGGTGGTTCTCTAGACTTACACTGTAAATTTTCCTATTTTTATGCACCAACCGGTTTCATATTGCATATTTCCAAACGACAAAGTTCATGTTTTATCACTTTTCACAGCTAGCCAAAACGATTTTTAAATTCTTTTCATATGACAAACGACATGTTTTATTAGTTTTCTAAATTATCAGGTTATATGAAACCACATTACAATACGTTTACACTAAAAAACATAACGCATTTAAGTACTTTTCACAGCTAGACACATCACGTTTCGAAGTTTTCGCAATGAGCAAAGACATTATTTTGCTCGTTGCTAGACTTACAAAGGCAAATTACCATACTTTTATGTACCAACAAGGTTCATATTATATATGTCCATATGACAAGCTTCAGGTTTATCGCTTTTCACAATTAGGCAAACCGCGTTTCGCAAACCCCTAGCTATAACCCGGGTGATATCACATGACATTAGCCAAGGCCGATAGCCCCTGGTGATACCCAGGACACACCTACCAACTGCCTACGGGTAATGTTAGTGCCTATAAGAGTGAAGTGTATTATAGGGTTTGTGTGCCGCCTTCAACATTTAACCGCTACCAGTAATAATCTGCCGAACTAGCTAAACTCACCTGCACCGCATAAACAATAGCTAAACATATAGGGTAGCTTGTTATGGGGTGGTACCTGAGCAATACGTAGTGAAAATTTTATTAATGTGTAACCTATACATAAAGGATGAAAAAAGGCTAACCTTCGTCATTGTCTTAAACATGCGCACCTCTGGGAATGACATCTCAGCACGGGCTATAAATACGAAAGCATGTGATTCTGATACTAACAAACGAGCAAACACCTAGTTTTATATACGAACCAGCTACACCAATCGACTGTATTGCACTTTTAAAGCACAACCGAATAGGCAATACAGGTTTGGTACTGTGCACACACTCGGAGTAACCCATTCATCCCATTGGGTGATGTGTGTATATTTGTATTACCAAACATTTAAAAAAGCACACGTTATCAGCACTTACTAATAGTTACTACCGGAACTTTGTCATTTTGAAGAATGACTTATGTAAGTAATGTTGTTAATATCTGAATAGGTTGTTTGTTATTCTAACATGATTTTCGATCACAGTCTTCTTTTTGTCTCTTCTTCAGACAGGCGTTAACGGGCACATTCTCTACCTTTTCTATGATATTTTGATGTTAAATTTAATGTCTGACATGTGTGAAATTCTATAGGGTCTTGGTTGTTGGTCCGTTTTGGTAGTTGCCACCATGTGGGCGTGGAAACAAGTTGGTGTAAATGTGAATACATTTGTGTATTTTTTTGGTGTGTATAGATACACTAACATCCCGGTGATATATTGGGGTCTTATTTATTACTATTGTTGTGGTCGTTGTTTATGTATATTGTTTGAGTTGTGTATGTATAGCCTGAATATGAGTTAGGGCTAACTATGTTAGGTATCTGCTTGGGAATTGGATTATTTACGCAGTCCATCTATTCTCCACAGACCAAGACGTCCACCAAAACCTACCGGTGTGTTCAATGCTTGAAACCATTTAGTCGCCTTTACACACTGCAAAGACATAAACAAGATCTTCACCTTAAAAAAAGACAACTGTAATTTTTGTGTTAATGTTTACACAGACGCTTCAACATTAAGACAGCACAGGCAAAAGTGTCATACGCCCCAATTAGTAACAACGGATGGAACTTTTAACCCTAGCGAGGGGCATCATAGTAATTTAACACAACCAAGACCATGATACTAGTTTATCCCCAGGTGGTCGACGCCTTGCTGTATAAAACAGTCTATAAACCACCTGATTCTTTAACTGATTCTATGGGTGAGTTGGACCAAGAAATGCGGGCGGTTTTAGTTCGTGGTGATTTAACCAATCACGAAAAATCTAGACTATACCAAAAAACATTACAACAGTATTTGAATCGACTCAGTCAATACAAAAACACACCTCTGAAGCTATTAGAGAGCACGCAGTGTTCGGTACCAAGTGCCTCAATACAGAAAGATGAAGAACCCACTGAGAAAATTCCAGAGAAAGTCGAAGTGATGCCTAAGACGCCACGGCTTCAACATAGGCGGGCATCTAAAAGAACAAAAAGTAAAACAATGGCCAAAAGTCTGATTTGGGATAAGTGGTAGAAAAAATTGTAGAAGGCAACGCACCATTACACAACAAATTGTCAACTGTTTAAACAAATATGATACTTGTATAACATTAATAAACAAAATAAAATAATAAAATCACAACGATGTTGTTGTATTTTATCTTTATTTGTGTATGTGTGTGTGTGTGTGTGACTATATGTAAAATAAAGATTGCTCATAAACATAAAAAACTAGGTCGATTTCCCTCCTAGCACGGGATCCCGTGTAACACGAGATCCTGTTTTATCATCTTGGACCTGCACGGGCCCATGCTAGGAGGGAAATCGACATATAGTCACACACATATAGTATCATATTTGTTTAAACAGTTGCCAATTTGTTGTGTAATGGTGCGTTGCCTTCTACAATTTTTTCTACCACTTATCCCAAATCAGACTTTTGGCCATTGTTTTACTTTTTGTTCTTTTAGATGCCCGCCTATGTTGAAGCCGTGGCGTCTTAGGCATCACTTCGACTTTCTCTGGAATTTTCTCAGTGGGTTCTTCATCTTTCTGTATTGAGGCACTTGGTACCGAACACTGCGTGCTCTCTAATAGCTTCAGAGGTGTGTTTTTGTATTGACTGAGTCGATTCAAATACTGTTGTAATGTTTTTTGGTATAGTCTAGATTTTTCGTGATTGGTTAAATCACCACGAACTAAAACCGCCCGCATTTCTTGGTCCAACTCACCCATAGAATCAGTTAAAGAATCAGGTGGTTTATAGACTGTTTTATACAGCAAGGCGTCGACCACCTGGGGATCAACTAGTATCATGTTCTTGGTTGGTGTTAAATTACTATGATGCCCCTCGCTAGGGTTAAAAGTTCCATCCGTTGTTACTAATTGGGGCGTATGACACTTTTGCCTGTGCTGTCTTAATGTTGAAGCGTCTGTGTAAACATTAACACAAAAATTACAGTTATGTCTTTTTTTAAGGTGAAGATCTTGTTTATGTCTTTGCAGTGTGTAAAGGCGACTAAATGGTTTCAAGCATTGAACACACCGGTAGGTTTTGGTGGACGTCTTGGTCTGTGGAGAATAGATGGACTGCGTAAATAATCCAATTCCCAAGCAGATACCTAACATAGTTAGCCCTAACTCATATTCAGGCTATACATACACAACTCAAACAATATACATAAACAACGACCACAACAATAGTAATAAATAAGACCCCAATATATCACCGGGATGTTAGTGTATCTATACACACCACAAAAATACACAAATGTATTCACATTTACACCAACTTGTTTCCACGCCCACATGGTGGCAACTACCAAAACGGACCAACAACCAAGACCCTATAGAATTTCACACATGTCAGACATTAAATTTAACATCAAAATATCATAGAAAAGGTAGAGAATGTGCCCGTTAACGCCTGTCTGAAGAAGAGACAAAAACAAGACTGTGATCGAAAATCCTGTTAGAATAACAAACAACCTATTCAGATATTAACAACATTACTTACATAAGTCATTCTTCAAAATGACAAAGTTCCGGTAGTAACTATTAGTAAGTGCTGATAACGTGTGCTTTTTTAAATGTTTGGTAATACAAATATACACACATCACCCAATGGGATGAATGGGTTACTCCGAGTGTGTGCACAGTACCAAACCTGTATTGCCTATTCGGTTGTGCTTTAAAAGTGCAATACAGTCGATTGGTGTAGCTGGTTCGTATATAAAACTAGGTGTTTGCTCGTTTGTTAGTATCAGAATCACATGCTTTCGTATTTATAGCCCGTGCTGAGATGTCATTCCCAGAGGTGCGCATGTTTAAGACAATGACGAAGGTTAGCCTTTTTTCATCCTTTATGTATAGGTTACACATTAATAAAATTTTCACTACGTATTGCTCAGGTACCACCCCATAACAAGCTACCCTATATGTTTAGCTATTGTTTATGCGGTGCAGGTGAGTTTAGCTAGTTCGGCAGATTATTACTGGTAGCGGTTAAATGTTGAAGGCGGCACACAAACCCTATAATACACTTCACTCTTATAGGCACTAACATTACCCGTAGGCAGTTGGTAGGTGTGTCCTGGGTATCACCAGGGGCTATCGGCCTTGGCTAATGTCATGTGATATCACCCGGGTTATAGCTAGGGGTTTGCGAAACGCGGTTTGCCTAATTGTGAAAAGCGATAAACCTGAAGCTTGTCATATGGACATATATAATATGAACCTTGTTGGTACATAAAAGTATGGTAATTTGCCTTTGTAAGTCTAGCAACGAGCAAAATAATGTCTTTGCTCATTGCGAAAACTTCGAAACGTGATGTGTCTAGCTGTGAAAAGTACTTAAATGCGTTATGTTTTTTAGTGTAAACGTATTGTAATGTGGTTTCATATAACCTGATAATTTAGAAAACTAATAAAACATGTCGTTTGTCATATGAAAAGAATTTAAAAATCGTTTTGGCTAGCTGTGAAAAGTGATAAAACATGAACTTTGTCGTTTGGAAATATGCAATATGAAACCGGTTGGTGCATAAAAATAGGAAAATTTACAGTGTAAGTCTAGAGAGCCACCACACATAGCTTTTGGTAATACCAACAATTGTTAAAAGCGGTTTGCCTAGTTGTGAACAGTGATAAAACATGAAAGTTGTCCTATGGAAATACGTAATATGAACCTTGTTGGTACATACAAATAAGGAAATTTGCATTGTAAGTCTAGAAAGGCCCCACCCAATGTCTTTGATTATAGCAAAATGTGTTAAAAGGGCTTTGCCTAGTTGTGAAAAGTGATAAACATGACTTCTGTCATTTGGCTATATGTAATATTAAACATGTTGGTACATAAAACCAATGTAATTTGTCCTTGTACGTCTAGACACTGGTGAAATAGTGACTTTACTCATTGTGAAAACTACGAAAAGCAGCATGTCTAGCTGTGAAAAGTGATAAATGTGTTGTGTTTTTAGTGTAAACGCCTTGTAATAGGTTTTCATATGGTGTGATAACTGATAAAACATACCGTTTGTCAAATGGTAATGCGTTAAAAGCGGCTGTGACAAGTGAAAAAACATGCCGTTTATCATATGTAAATGTGTTAAAAGCGGTTTGCCTAGCTGTTAAAAGGGCTAAACAGGTAATTTGTCATATGGAAATATGTAATATGAGACGTTGGTATATACAAATAGAAACATTTACCTTGTATGTTTAGAAAATCAACGCCTAATGCTTTCGATTATAGCAAAAAGTGTTATAAGCCGTTTGCCTAGTTGTGAAAATGGATGCAACACGTCGATTGTCAACACGGGATGTCAGCATCAGTTCTTGACTAGAGCTATCAGTAGCGGCTCTTGACAGCGGATATCAGCAGCGGATTTTGACAACGGATATCACCAGCGGATTTTGACAGGGGATATCAGTAGTGAATTTCGACAGCAGATATCAACAGCGGTTCTTGCCCGATGATAGCAGCGGATTTTGACAATCGATAGCCGCGGATCTTGACAGCGGATATCAGCAGCAGATTTTGACAGGTGATATCAGCACGGGATATCAGAACGCGGTATAAGCACGGGGGATAAGCACGGACTATCAGTACGGGATATTGACAGGGTCTATGTGTGAAATGTGTTGGTATTGTCTATGAGTAGTGATCAACGATGCTGTTTCATATACAGAAGTTTGTCAAAATGGTGTATGAGGTTAGTGAGAAGTGTTGGCATGTTATTTCGGATGGGATAATAATTTTGAAAACAGCTAAAACATGCAGTTTACCATATGAAAATAAGTTCATTGGAACCGTGTTTTGTATCTAAATGTCGTGAAATGCGCAACTGTAAGTATAGAAAAGAGATAAATACTGTCTGATCACACTGAAAGGCGCTACCACCAACTTGCCTAGTTGTGAAAAAGTGATAAGTGATTGTCCAACAGATAAAAACATGTCAAAAGTTGTTATGTTGTTAATGGCAACGTAAGGAACAATAGCTTCGTATGGTATCATAACTTAGACATCTGATAAAACATAACGAAAATCACCCAATTCGGCTTGTGTAATTGCAAAAATAGTAATAACTGTTGAAAGCGAATAAATAAAACATGGTAAATGTGTTATGATGTTTGTGCAAAAGTACTGAAATATGGGTTTGTATGGTATCTAATTTAGATAACTACTGATAAAACATAACGAACATCACTAAAATTGATAAATGCCGCAGGCCCACAAATAAAAACATGGCAAAATGCGTTATGTTGTAAGTGGCAACGTACTGAAAAATGGGTTCTTTTAGTATGATAACATAGTAAAAGTGGGTTGGTTACTTGTGAAAAAATTGTAAATGATGTACTTACACAAATAAAAAAAATGTGTTATAATGTTTGTGTAAAAGTACTGAAATATATTTCATGTGGTATGATAATTTAGACAAATGATAAAACATAATGAAAATCACTAAAAGCAGATTGGTTAATTGTGGAAAAATGGTACATTGTACAGTCACACAAAATACAAACACGATAAAATTTGTCATGTTGTTACTGCAAAAATACTGAAATGTATTTTCGTATGACAATTTAGACAACTAATAAAACATCGAAAATCCGTATAAGTGGCTTATCTAGTTGTGAAAAAACACCAATAAATGTTAAGTTTACACAAATAAAACTTCTCAAATGTACTATGTTGTTAGTGAGAAAGGGCTCAAATGTGTTTTCGTGTGACTTGTTAATTTCGACATCTGATAAACACGCCGTTTGCGCTAATGAAATATGTTAATAAGAAACCTTTTAGTAGAGAAAAATAACTCAAAACACAGAGAGAACATAATTGAAGCTGCACATGAGAACCTAGTTTAAGACTCTAGCGAAAATATACTAAGAATATATTGGCCCAAAGTAGACCCTGTTAGAAGTTAGTGAGACCATAATGATAATATGGTAGAACATAGTTAAAGAGCATACAGAGACCATCAAGCGACCATGGCTGAAGCGTGGCATGAGAGAAGACTGTTTGGAGAATATTAGCTTTTGTGGTGTATATATGACATGGGTTTTACATTTGTATGGTCAGGATTGGCCAATGTGAGAACCACTTTAACATAACCATAAAATAATGAGAACTATTGGCCAAAGGCACAGAATAATGTTTGCAGAATATTTTCTTTTGTGGTGTCAATGTTACGAGTTTTACATTCTCATGGTCAGGTTTTCACAATGTGATAACCACTTGAATATAAGCATAAAATAATGATAATCATTGGCCAAAGGCACAGAAGAATGTTTGGAGAATATAGCTTTTGTTGTGTCTATATGTCAGGGGTTTTACATTGCATGGTCAAGATTTTACAATTTGAGAACCACTTGAATATAAGTATGAAATAATGAGAACCGTTGGTCAAAGGCACAGAAGTATGTTTGCAGAATATTAGTTTTTGTGGTGTCTATATGTCTCGGGGGTTTACATTGTTATGGTCAGTATTTTACAATTTGAGAACCACTTGAATGTAAGCGGAAATCCCAAACATACCCACTAAACAAATAAGGTCATGTTAATGTTAATACCCAGCAAAATCACCCCCACCGGCATAAGTGGGAGTAGGTGGGGTTATGCTAACCTCATTCACTGGAAGTGGCAGTGGACATGCTCTTTATCATGACTGTAATTATATTGCATTTGGCAGTTTTACAATCTGAACTTTGCGTGATCTTTCACATGTGGTTTAAAATTGGATCGTTTTATATAAAAGATAGTGTCATAAATAAATTTCAGTAGAAAAACCAAAACATACCCACTAATCAGATACAGTTATAACATGTTAATACTCACCAAATGCAGTCCCACCGACACAAGGGGGAGAGATGGGGTTATGTAGACCTCAATCACTGGAAGGCGCAGTGGAAGTCTTTATCACGAGCCTAGCTCCTTGTATCAGCAAAACAAATAAAGGGACAATTCCACTACCAAATACCAGACCCACCCCACACACATTCGCATCATTAGATACACAATTTGACCAGATTCGGCCACAGCGACCGGGTATCGCTCCGGATCACACCCCGCCACCGGTCGGTTCGGCCGGTTTCGACTGCCATCATATGGGATGTGCGGGCACACTCAGTACATTCAGCCGCACACTCGACAATTCACATCTCATTATTGTTATATGAGGTATATATTAGCCGGATATGTACCAGGTGACGACCTTTACCCGACTTTTGTATGACACGTTTATTGTTATTTGGGCTATATTAAAGCCCGTTATGTAACAGCACGGGGCATGGTGCCACCTTTGCACGACCTCTCCGTATCCAGTATATTGTTATATGAGTTAAGTAGTATCCGGTTATGTAACATGGCGTAACATGACGCCCATTTACACCACCTCTCCAGGTCGAGTATAATGCTATATGGGCTATAATAAAGCACACTCGACACATTCGACACGCCCTTTGGACGACCTCTCCAGATCAAGTATATTGTTATATGAGCTATATTAGCACATTCGGGCACATTCGCCACGACCTTTGCACGTCCTCGTCATATTGTACAGATAAGTAACATGGCACGACCTTTGCATGCCCTGCACGACCTTTGCACGCCCTGCACGACCTGCACGACCTCGTCAGACCGAGTATATTGTTATATGAGCTATATTAGCACATTCGGGCACATATGGTGAGCAATGGTGAGCAATGGTGAGCAGCTCACCAATACTTTCTTCTTTGAGCCATCTAAATGGTGAGCATTGGTGAGCAATATGCATCAAGTCATCCCTATATAACTACTAACGCCCACTTGTTTAAGGTTGTTGTGTTAAATGCATGATTATTTTTATGTTAATGTGGTTATGTATGTAGGTTTTGTCCCCAAACAGTGTTACTCCAGTGCGGCAATATACCAGACAGGTATGGTGTGCAGCCAGCATACATCCCTTTCTCAACTGTTAGATCAACAGATTGATCTCCTAGAACAATAGATAGCAGACATTCTCATTTCACAGTCTCCGTGATTGTTTTGGAGAAGTTAAACAGAGCCCATATGAAATCAAAATATTGTCAACATAGCAAGTGCGGTAACGTCTTATCTGGGATATTCAGTGAACGTGATAATGCAGTGAGATGATTGAACATAGAGGTTTATCATGAAAGGACACAGAAGACAGACTTGCAAAAATGAGGAACCTGAAAGCAACAAAGGCAAAGACCTTGCAGAGTGTGAAGAGTCCAGCAAATTCTGAAAATTAAAAATTCGCCAGGGAAATATAGCTGAAAAAAATGTGCTGAAGTCGAAAGGTATTTAGTGAAATGATACGACCTAACACAAAAAGTATGAAGTAAGAGATTGAGACACGATATAGTTACAACAATTTTGGGTACAGTACAAGTAGACGCCACCACATACTCGAGTTATTTCCATTGTCTGTAAATTTCATGTTCATCATTTAAATATTAATTTATTTTAGGGTTTTGGTTTGGTTCAGTATTGTTTATTTTACACAATTAACCATAAATAAATCAATATTTCAATTATTAAATGATGGACATGAAATTTACAAACAAGGGAAATAATTACGTCTGTGGTGGCGCCTACTTGTACTGTACCTAATTGTGTTAACATGTGATAGGTTGTCAGCACGTTGCCCAACTTCAACATCTAATGTCATGTTATGTTCCTCCAGGGCCATAGGCGGCGCATAGGGCAGAAACCATAGCTTTCCATTTCTGTCTTTGTGTTGCCAGGTCTTTCAATTCTTACGTGTTGTTTAGGTTCATTGACATGCCTTCTCTATTAATGGTTCTTCGTAGAGTTTCTCTAGGTCTCCAAATTTTTCTTACTCCAGGTGGCACCAAATATAGTGACTGCTGGGGAATTCTTAGGCTGTTCATTCTGCGAACATGGCCGATGTACGTCCAACGCCTTTGTCTAATGAAGGACGATATATAGGTTTGTTTGCTTTCCTCTCTTATAGTAGTGTTAGATTTAAAGTCACTCCACTTAACATTCAGAATGGTACGTAGGCATTTATTTTCAAAGGAGTCGAGTCTCTTATCTGTGGCTTTCCAACATTCGCATCCATATGATAGAATAGGGATGATGTTGGAGTTAAACAACCTGAGTTTTTGTGGTGTTTCTTAGTGTGTTTGACGTCCAGATGTTCCGTAGTTTATTGAAAGCACCCGCTGCAAGGGCAATACGGTGTAAAAAAAATTTTGATGAGTCTACTATTGATGAGTCTTATATGAGGATATAATTAATATTTTATGGAAGTGCGTCGAGATATATTATAATTGGACTTTGTTGTCCGCTGGTTGAAGGAGCGCGCATCTCCAAAAGAGAGATAAACTCATTAACTACATACCTACAAGTGATATGTTGTCAGCACGTTACCGTATCATACCTTATGTGCCTCCTGCTACATGTTTGTTTAGAAACCAGTGGTCCTATTCTTTTGCACCCTGAACTAGAAGTCCAGGCCTAGTTTTCCACACCGGTGATACAATATATATATATATATTATATATATATATATATATATATATATATATATATATATATATATATATATATATATATATATATATATTATATATATATATATATATATACAGTGGAAAACCTCTATAGCGCATCCTTTTATAACGAACTTTCCTATAACAACACTTTTCAAAATCCCCATTTGTATTTATTCTTTATTGTTTGTACTGTATTTGGGGAATTTCTGTCTAACATTTCCTCGGCCGAGATCAAGTTATTAAACTGAGATTTCAATGTATATAAATATTATCTCTCTAGTCAGAGGGAAAGAATGTTTAACCCAAACAGGAAGTGATTTTCCAAAGGTGAGGTGCCGGAGTCCTCCACAGGTGACCGAAAGTGACACTTTGATGTAGAGGCTTGGGGCGTGAACAAGAGTATCTTTCCACCATGCCACAGTGTGCGTTATCACACGCTACTCGGATATCAGGAGGAGGAGACGCTGGCGTTTCTGTTTTCACGTCACGATAGAGGTTAGACAGTGGCGCTTCCTGTGTGAGAATTTAGGACTCGTGACTTTCTATCTATCTATACGCTGTGTCCCTTGTTTGCCTGCGGCGTCAGGGGTGGAAGAGTTCTCTGGAGATGGCCTTTTTGTGCGCTGTTTGTAAGCTTATTCGTGTGGCTTCTTTGATTTCTGTGATCCATCTTTTACATGGTCTGCCTCTGGCTTTATAACCGGTATGTCTATGTGTCATGGCCATTTGTGGCATGCTGTATGTCGGTAGTCTGGAAGCGTGTGAAAACCACTTGATCTGTTGTCTTTTAATGTGTTCCAATACTGGTATTGTTTTAGTTATCTGTCTGATGTTATCGTTTCTAATTCTATCTCTTAATGACACTCCGAGTCTCCATCGAGACCAGCACCGTGCAGAGGTGATGGGGCTTAGTTCAGCCATCAGGGGCTGGAAACTAAGACTGGTCGGGCAGTCCCACTCGAGCAGGACCATAGTCCTGCCCTAGTAAGCAGAGTGCTGAAGACGGAGGCATCCAGCCAAAAGGCGCACAGATAATCAGGATGCCACGCAAAAAACACAATGGAAACATGTCTACATCTATAAATAGTTATGGTGCCTGCCCTGTGGCGGACGTTCAGGCAGGGACGGTGCCGGGCCCTATACCTCGAAAGGGCCCAACCTCAGTTACTGGAAGTCCTTCTCAATTGCCCCGAGGAGCCAGGAGGCAAGGGAATAGAGCTACTGGCCAAACAAACAAACGACCAATAAAAATAATGCACTGGAATGCTGAGGGTGTCAACAGTAAAAGAGATGGATACAGCAAAAAATTGGAACTTGAAAATGTCCTCAGTGAAGAACAAGTTAACATATGCTGTATCCAAGAAACACACCTCAGCAGCGACATAGCCTTCAAAATCAGAGGCTACCAGTGCTACCGATCTGACCGAAAGGACAGGCGAAAGGGTGGAATTCTGACACTTGTTAAAAACAATATCAGCGCATGTCAGCTGGAAGTATATATGGAAGGGGCAGAATACCAGATGCTCCACCTAAAAACAGACAGTGCAGAATTCCATCTCCTGAACTACTACTGCCCAAATGATAAACCATTGGCACTAGACACAATTCCAGACAAAGAGAGACTTATGGTGTGTGGTGACTTCAACAGCCACTCTCAGAGCTGGGGCTACGATCATATCGACAAGAGAGGTGAGGAACTTGAGAGCTGGCAGGATGAAAATAATCTCATCCTTATTAACCAGCCAGCAGACTCGCCAACCTTCTACTCGAGAGCATGACACACCACCTCTACACCAGACCTGGCATTCCACTCACCAGGCTTGGAATGGAACATCACACGTTTTGTTGGAAAGCAGCTTGGAGGTAGTGACCACAGACCAGTATTTCTGGAAATCCACAATGAATTTACCAAGGACAGCAGCACGCTCACTAGGTGGAACTATAAAAGGGCAGACTGGAAAATGTACCAGCATTTAACCAGTGTTCTAGCTAAGGACATGAACTTGGACAAAGACATCAATAGAGCAGTGAGTGAATTTAATAGATGTATACTACATGCTGCTAGTAAAACCATACCCAGGGGGGCACGCAAAAACTACAAACCCTACTGGAATGATGAACTGGAAAAGCTGCAAAATGAGATGGAAACATCTAGACAGCAGGCTGAGAACAGACCTAGCCAAGAACATCACAACAAATATCAGCAAACAAAGGCTAAATTTCAAAGAGCCAAGTTACAAGCCAGACGGAGCAGCTGGAAAGAAAAAACAGAGTCGCTGAACCTAGAAAGAGATACTAGGAAATTATGGAAACTTGTAAAACAACTAAATGATGAAGGTACAGGGAGAAATACCAGGATCACACTTTATAAAGATAGAAACATTGTAACAGGTAAACATGCAGCTGATTACTTTGCAGATTCCTTTGCAGAAGACAATAACGTCAAAGTCAGCCCAGACAAACAACAGGAGGTTCGAGAGAACCAGCAAAACATTGGACAAGGCGAACCTATACCTGAAGTCATGGAGGCACCAATCACAATGAGAGAACTGGAGCATGCAATATCCAAATTGAAAATGAAAAAGTCCCCTGGAGCTGATGGAGTGTCCAATGAAATGATTAGAAACCTGGGAATTGCAGCAAGAGCAAAGCTACTGCAGATCTTCAACACAAGCTGGTCCACAGGTAATGTACCACAGGCGTGGAGAGAAGCAATAATGATACCACTCCTCAAATCAGGAAAAGATGGCAACACAGTCTCCAACTACAGGCCCATCAGCCTCACAAGCTGTCTATGTAAAACAATGGAACGCATTATCAATCTTAGGATGCAGTGGTACCTTGAAAGTGAAAATCTTCTGGTATCACAGCAAGCAGGTTTCAGACAGTGCTACTCTACTGAAGATCAGGCAACCTACCTCTCCCAAGAGATTGAGGATGCCTTCCAAGAAAAGAAACTGGTACTAGCAGCATGGATAGACCTCAGGAAAGCATTTGATAAGGTCTGGAAAGAAGGGCTCCTAAAGAAATTGCGAAATTGCAGGGTTAGCTCAAGAATGTACAAATGGGTAAAAGCATACCTGCATAATAGAAGAGCCAGGGTACAATTAGATGGTCGCAAGAGCAAGAAAGTTCTACTGCGTCATGGAGTCCCCCAGGGAGGAGTCCTGTCACCCACACTTTTCTTGGTTTACATCAATGACCTAGTTGCTGAACTACCACACGGGATCAAAGTGGCAATGTATGCTGATGACCTGGTGATCTGGTGTACGGAAGAACATGCAACAGTGGCCACTAAACAAATACAAAGAGCTATCGATGCCCTAACCTTATGGGCAAATAGATGGTGCGTCAGCATTAACACAGAAAAGTGCAGCACTACACTCTTTACCCTCTCACCAAAACAAAAAGCTGGTCATATCAAGATAGATGGAGAGCTCTTGAAAGAAGACAAACAACCCACATACCTCGGAGTTACTTTTGATGATAAGCTGACATGGAAGCAGCACATAAACAAAGCAACAACAAAAGCCAGGAGGAAGCTAGCTATCCTGAGAAAACTAAGTGGAACCACATGGGGAGCCAGTGGAAATATACTCAGTAAAGTTTACCAGCAAGGCATAAGACCACACCTGGAATATGGTTCAGCTGCGTGGTGTCCTGCATCAAACACCACATTACAAGATCTAGATAAAGTGCAAAACCAGGCACTTAGAATAATGTTGGGAGCAATGAAATCAACACCAATAGCAGAGATGCAGAAAATGGGAAGAATGCAAACACTTGGCGAACGCAGAGACACAAAAGTACTAACTCAAGCAGAAAAGTTTCAGTGTATGCCAAGTCATCCAATGAAGGAAAGATTCCAAAATCTAGCAATGGGGCGACTGAAAAGGAGCAGCTTTATCCACCAAGCTAAACGGCTCCGTAGACAACTTACAGACCTACCTGAAGTTGACAGCCCCTTAACGTCTGTACCGGAACAAACCCCGTGGAGTGAAAGACATGGAATGCCAATATATATTCAGACCCATGTGAAAGGAATACTAAGCGAGGACGAACAGAACAGTGTGCAGCGAAGGACAGTCACACTCAGTTTCCTGGATGAGGAATATCCACAAGATATATGGGTCAGAGTGTACACAGATGGGTCAGCACAGAATGCTGTGAGGAATGGAGGTGCAGGTGTATATATAGAATATCCACACAAGCCTAGAGATACAATCAGAACACCGACAGGAAAATTCTGCAATAATTATGATGCAGAAATCCAGGCAATTAGTGTGGCAGCTAAAAAATTGCTGAACTCCAACTCTGGCCTACAGCCTGTGGTATTCCTGACAGATGCAAGGTCAGTGCTTCAAGCTCTCCAGTCTGGAAAACTAACAGACTTAAAAAAACTACTTAGCGAATTGTCTTACCAGTATAGGGTAACCATGCAGTGGATACCCTCTCACTGTGGAATACCAGGAAATGAAAAAGCAGACCAACTGGCTAAGGAAGGTGCTGCCGAAGACCAACCAGATATACCAATCACCTACCATCAGAAGAAACAGATGATCAAGTCAATAAGAAAGCCACAAACACCAACACAAGATGACTATCACATTATGAACAGATCAGAACAAGTTGTAATTCTACGTCTCAGAACAGGACACAACCGACTCCGCAGTCACATGTATACAAAGTTCAAGATTGGCAACACGGCCATGTGTACATGTGGACAAGCAGCACAGAGTGCCAAACATATACTTCAAGAGTGTTCTGAGCATGAAACGCTGAGGCAGACATATTGGCCAGAGGAAACAACACTGGAATCAAAACTCTATGGGACACTGTATGAACTACAAAAGACAGTGAGTTTTATTAAGGAGACAGAATTACAGATATAGACATGTTTCAAGTGAACGAAAGAAGAAGAAGAAGACACTCCGAGTATTCTTCGTAGACATGTCATTTCTGTTGTCACTATTTTTCTTTTGTCTTGTGCTGTGACTTTAGTACTGGACAAATAATGAGGACACGAACTTACCTGAACTATAGTTAATATTACAAAGCAATATTCCCGGAGGTCGTGGAAACAGGATGAAAATAACTGATGATGACGATGTTCCTCCTTCGCAAGGGAATATGAGCATGGCCTGAAAAACAATAAATGCGATGAAAAAAAAATAGTAATAATAAATTGGTAATTTGAAAATAACTACCAGAAACCATGACCTAAAGTACTTTTGTGATGGTTGGAAAACTTTGGTATAACCACATTGTATTACGGTTCGCGATTGAGGGGTGTGTGCCTGCTCACCACAAGTGGTACATTTCACTGTACTAAAGTATATCTGAACTATGCTCACAGACAGGCATACGTTGATATAGATAGATATGTAGACATACATACGTTGACATATATAGATATGCAGACAGACGCAGAGAGTACACTATCAGAACTATGAACATAAATAGACGTAAGTTTACATTGATATGTATTCATGCAGACACACAGAGTACAGATAAACATACATATAGATAGATTATTACAGTCATATAGTCAGACAGACAAACATATATAGATAGATAGATAGATAGATAGATAGATAGATAGATAGATAGATAGATAGATAGATAGATAGATAGATAGATAGATTGATAGATAGATAGATCGATAGATAGATAGATAGATAGATAGATTGATAGATAGATAGATAGATAGATAGATAGATTGATGGATGGATAGATAGATAGATAGATAGATAGATAGATAGATAGATAGATAGATAGATAGATAGATAGATAGATAGATAGATAGATAGATAGATAGATAGATAGATAGATAGATAGATAGATAGATAGATAGATATATAGATAGATAGATAGATAGATAGATAGATAGATAGATAGATAGATAGATAGATAGATAGATAGATAGATAGATAGATAGATAGATAGATAGATAGATAGATAGATAGATAGATAGATAGATAGATAGATAGATGGATGGATGGATGGATGGATGGATAGATAGATAGATAGATATAGATAGATGGATGGATGGATAGATAGATAGATAGATAGATAGATAGATAGATAGATAGATAGATAGATAGATAGATAGATAGATAGATGGATGGATGGATGGATAGATGGATGGATAGATGGATGGATGGATAGATAGATAGATGGATGGATGGATGGATGGATTTTGTTCTTGACAAAGGTCTCAATAGGACCACTACGCTGTCATTGTCCTTATTCTATGAAATTATTGTTTTAATGTTATTTATTATTATTTAAAGTTTTTATTTGGTATTCTCAGTAACCTGTTTACATTTTTACCATTAACCTTTTATTTAACTGGTTACTGTGGCACTTTCCATTTTGTCGGACATCCTCCGATATTTTGGTTATTTAAATAAAGAACACAAAAGAAGACAGTAAACATAAACATTATCTAAAATATTTAGGACATATAAACAGATACAATGTCTTAGAAAGGTTAATCATTGAGGACAAAGTTCAAGGTCAAGTAACCAAGAGGAAGATCAAGACTACGATGGACATAGTAAATCGAAGAACTTCTGAACATGACACAGGAATAAGCTGGGCAGCTTGCTCAGAACCGAGAGGCATACAGTGTGAAAGTGAGAATAATGTTCTTCTTCTTCTTCTTCTGCGATCGTTCTCAAACTCCTGCAGATTAGTAGGATGTAGTCCGGAGAACGGAATGCGCTGTGTCATGCTTTACAACATTGCTGTGATATATGGTCCTTTCGGCCTGACACATCCGACTTCAGCATGGCTTTGGGTCACTGACCCTATATGGGATGGGACAGCCAATTCCATCCCATAACCTCCTTAGTCGCCTTTTACGACATGCGTGGAAGGTAAACAGTGTTGCTATTCTTTGCTCCCCTTTTGTGTCCCGGCAACACACGGGCGGGATAATGTTCTAAAGATCCGAGAGGCCTACAGCGTGAAAGTGAGGATATTGTTCTAAAAAAAAGGAAACGTCCCGCCTTTCAGTCTGACATATCCTATTTCGGGATGGTTTCTGAGTCACTGTGATCCCATATGGGACGTGATAGCCAAATCCACCACGTAGTCTCCGTAGTCGTTTCTTGGAACATGTATGGAAGGTAAAAAGTATGGCTATTGTGTGCTCCCCTTTCGAGGTTCAGCAACACAAGTGCGGACTACTCCTGAAGTAACTCTGCAGTGAACATTCTTGCAAGTTCACGGTATGTTATATATTTGCTGTTCACAGATGTTCATGGCATTCTGTTAGGGAAGGGGTGTCCACTCAGAAAACTGACAAATGTGAGGTGGGGCACGGACCACTCTAGGATGCCACAGAAACGAACTATGTATAATAATAAGGAAAGAAGACACATCCATTTTAAGCATGACTTGTGTGATGGGAGACCGTCAATTTTACCCGAACAATTCCTTAGTCGTACCCACGTCACGCATGACACTTCACAGTGTTGCCATTCTTTGCTTCAATTTTGGGCCCATAACACATTCAACATGAGCATAATATATTATATTTTTATCGATATCTCTAAAGCCTTCGTTCAGGGCCGTATATACGTCTGTAGGTTTGTAGTATGGGAGGTGAGGCTTACCTAAAAAGAGGATCATTTATCTTTTTCGTGTGTAATTCTCTCGTTGTGATAAGAAATCTGATATGCAGCTCAGAAGCTGCAAAACAACATAACTAACATTCCTAAGAGCTTGCATATTCCCAGTGGCAGTATCTGGGTATGAATCATGGACAATCACCAACAAAATGAAAATTAAAACTGCAGCATTTGAAACAAAATGTTACAGAAAAATCTTCAGACAAAAAGGATCATCAATGTAGCCATCCTGAGAGAAATGAAAGTAAATTAAAAACTGGCTAAACAGCAGGATTCTTTCCAGGAAACTACAATATTTTGGCCATATCAAACGTCATGACAGATTAGAGAAGACCATAATGGAGAGGAAGATGCCAGGGAGATGAACACGAACATGAGGCAGACAAAGAAGAAGATGGAGGCAAGACATCAAAGACCACTCGAGCATGCCAATAACAGAAGCAGGAAGAGTGGCTCAAGATCGACAGAAGTTTCGATAGGCTGTCATGATTGTTACATCCTATTCAGGACATGCTACATGATGATGATGATATCTATAATAATACACATTCTTGTGTATGGATGTGAGTTGGACAATTAGAGCGGAAATGGAGAGGAGAATACAGACTTAAAAATAATTGTTTAAAAAAGAATACATGTAGAATTACAGTTCATAAAACCAACATATCAGCGAGCAACTAAACATTCTTTGTGTCCAACAAGAACATCTCATGTCAGCGAGCAACTAAACATTCTTTGTGACAACAAGAACATCTCATGTCAGCGAGCAACTAAACATTCTTTGTGACAACAAGAACATCTCATGTCAGCGAGCAACTAAACATTCTATATGTCCAACAAGAACATCTCATGTCAGCGAGCAACTAAACATTCGTGGAGCCCAAAAAGAACATCTCATGTCAGCGAGCAACTAAACATTCTTTGTGTCCAAAAAGAACAGCTCATGTCAGCGAGCAACTAAACATTCTTTGTGTCCAACAAGAACATCTCATGTCAGCGAGCAACTAAACATTCTTGGAGCCCAAAAAGAACATCTCATGTCAGCGAGCAACTAAACATTCTTTGTGTCCAACAAGAACATCTCATGTCAGTGGTGGAACTTCCTAAATTTGTGTGGTTTGGACATGTGATGAGTCATAATTTCCTCTCAAAGGCAATCCTGTAGAGGACACTTGAGGGTGGAAGAAGAAGAATTTATAATATTAAAGACTGGACAGGAATAAGATAATCTACACGAAGACAAAAACTGTGAACAGAGGAGCATGGTAGGATGTTTGTGTTGTTGTTATTTCAAGAAATGCACTTCTAGGACTGTAAAGTTTCCAATGTGGCACCCCTACAACTTTTATTTCTCCAGTGCGGCACCCCTGAAGTCACCAGTGTTGCACTCATACGATTCTGATGTCTCCAGTGTGGCACCTGTGGTGTCTCCAATGTGGAACCCCTACAATTCTGATGTCCACAGTGTGGTACTCCTGAAGTATCCAGTGTGAATTCCCTACGACCCTGATGTCTTCAGTGTAGCACCCCTGATATCTCCAGTGTGACACCCCTGATATCTTCAGTGTGGCACCCCTGATGTCTCCAGTGTGGCACCCCTGATATGTCCAGTGTGGCACCCCTGATATCTCCAGTGTGGCACCCCGGATATCGTCGATGTGGCACCCCTGATATCTTCAGCGTAGCACCCCTGATATCCGTGGTGTGGCACCCCTGATATCTTCAGTGTGGCACCCCTAAGACTCTGAATGGTTATGGATTTGATGATGATTAACACAGAGACAGACCAAATTAAACAATTTAAAATGCGATTGACATATCGACGCATAATACAACAAACAATTAGCAGGAACCTGTCAAAGATAATGTGTGGTTACAAAAATAGATATCTATAAAACGATAACAACAGCAGGTAAATGTTAATACAGCGCTATAAACATTGAGCATTAATCACATAGATATGTCTATAGTCTTCATTCTTGTCCCGTTGTAGATTGTTATGTTCAATAAAGCATTGATCAAGCGGCACTTGTGGTGTCTATTTTCCAGACACTGTTTTCTTCTTCGTCTTTCTCAGACTCCGGCACATTATCAGGGTACAATCTGGATAACGCAATGCACCTTGTTATGGTTTACAGCTATGATGTGATGTTTACTGTTTTTATGTTTTTTATGTGTTTGTCACTATCTTAGAGAATTACGAGCAACTTGCTCTTGCTACTTATGTGCAGTGGGGTGATTTCAACCCCTCTTACAACACGCATGTGCAGTAGGGTGATTTCAAACCCTCTTACAACACGCATGTGCAGTGGGGTGATTTCAACCCCTCTTACAACACGCATGTGCAGTGGGGTTATTTCAACCCCCTCTTACAACACGCATGAAAGGTAAACAGTTTTGTTATTATTTTCCTTTCACCTCCACTTCTAGTCAGCCAGCACAAAGGAGTTTAAACACATAACGTGGTCTTGACGCACGTCGTATGCATACAAAACATATTCTTAAATTATCTAGTTAAGTTGTGCTAGATATTATTAGGAAAAATTAGGAAACATTATATTAATTCATGTAGCTAAGTTCTATTAGACTTGTTATGAAACATTACGCAAAGAATGATCATTGTGATATTAAAAAGGACAGATTATTATTATTTTTCTCTTCTTCTTCTGCATTCGTTCTCAAATTCCTGCATATTAGCAGGACGTAGTCCGGAGAGTGGAATGCGTTGTGTCATGGTTTACAGCATTGATGCGATATCTGTGCCTTTCTGCATGAGACATCCGACAAGTATGGCTTTAGGTGATTGACCCTATATGGAATGGGACAGTCGACTCTATCCCATAACCTCCTTAGTCACCTCTTACGATATGCATGGAAGGTAAACAGTGTTGCCATTATTTTCTCCCCTCTCGGTCCCGGTAAAACAAGGGCGAAATGGACAGATTATACAATTTTTTAATGATCTTGATTTTGCAGATGATTTGGCGTTATTAAGCAACTCCTGCTATTGAAGTTTCACCTCCTGCTAAGGCACAAGATGTGTTAAATCCACTGTGTCATCTTTCAGTACCGATTGGTCTACAAGTCTAAGAATACCAAAACAATGAGTCATAAAGTTTACCAATTGTAGTTTTAAAATCAGTCTGATCGGATACACAATTCAAGCAGTGGAATTTTTTTCTAGTTAGGCAGCAAAATGACACAAGATGGAGATACAACAAAAGATATTTTCACCAGAATTACATTGGCATCAAGTACTTGTCATCACCTAATCAACATCTGGAGTATCAGAAACAATCAGTAAATTGAAAAATCCCAATAAAAACCACGCCCATATCAACGGATACCCAATCAGAACGATACAGAACATCACCTGTGCAGACATATTGAGAAGATTTTTGAATAGCACCTCTCTCGAGACCTGGAAGAGAGTTGCTTTTTCCCGGGCACGCTCGGAGGCTACAGACGCAAGAAAGACACTTGCACAACGTCGTTCTCCTACAACGTATTCGAGGGCTCCATACTGGTTTGAAAACGTGTGCTGTCGCTATAGATTGAGAGGGTGTATGCAACAGAGTGTCGTTCGAGTACCTTATCAACATGCTCTTGCTTTTCAAGGTTGACATTTTGTTCAGATGGATATCAGCATTGTTGCTCGAGAGGAAGGTGGTTCTCATGTGCGGTTGTTGGACAGCTAAACCTATAACAATACGCCCAGGTCTTCCACAAGGATATAAACTCAGCCGTATTATTCAATGTCTACACAGTGACAATAACACAGCAGCAGCTCGGCAAAAGAGGTAAACCACTGTCTTTTGCAGACAATATCCTGATGTATAGATAGGAAACGCTAAGGAAAAATATGCTTTTCTGAAAGAGGTCTAGGGAGGACATTGTTTCCTATAGGTGAAATTGAGGACATTGTTGCCCACAATAGGCTAAATGCCATACAGGTTAGGAACCACTGATCTAATTTACCACCTGGTGTCTCATGACAAATCAATTATTCTTCTATTATATGACATATTGGTGAAATAATAATGTATTGTAAATGTGTGATTTAGTGTAGGTATTACAGCATACATGGACCAGACATTGATGTAATGGGAGCTAACCATACATCGATAACTCCCTTACATATGCATGCATTTGAGACTTTATTTAAGCCCCTTTATCGTCTCAGTTACACAACATAGAAGTTACACAACTGGAAAGTTACACAACTGGAAAGTTACACAACATAGAAGTTACACAACTGAGAAGTTACACAACTGGAAAGTTACACAACTGATAAGTTACACAACATAGAAGTTACACAACTGATAAGTTACAAAACTGGAAAGTTACACAACTGGAAAGTTACACAACATAGAAGGTACACAACTGAGAAGTTACACAACTGATAAGTTACACAACTGAAAAGTTACACAACATAGAAGTTACACAACTGAAAAGTTACACAACTGGAAAGTTACACAACTGGAAAGTTACACAACTGATAAGTTACACAAATGGAAAGTTACACAACTGAGAAGTTACACAACTGAAAAGTTACACAACTGGAAAGTTACACAACTGGAAAGTTACACAACTGGAAAGTTACACAACTGATAAGTTACACAACTGGAAAGTTACACAACTGATAAGTTACACAACTGAAAAGTTACACAACTGGAAAGTTACACAACTGATAAGTTACACAACTGGAAATTTACACAACTGGAAAGTTACACAACTGAAAAGTTACACAACTGGAAAGTTACTCAACTGATAAGTTACACAACTGGAAAGTTACACAACTGAAAAGTTACACAACTGGAAAGTTACACAACTGATAAGTTACACAACTGATAAGTTACACAACTGATAAGTTACACAACTGATAAGTTACACAACTGATAAGTTACACAACTGATAAGTTACACAACTGGAAAGTTACACAACTGAGAAGTTACACAACTGGAAAGTTACACAACTGATAAGTTACAAAACTGGAAAGTTACACAACTGATAAGTTACACAACTGAGAAGTTACACAACTGATAAGTTACACAACTGATAAGTTACACAACTGATAAGTTACACAACTTGAAAGTTACACAACTGATAAGTTACACAACTGATAAGTTACACAAATGATAAGTTACACAACTGATAAGTTACACAACTGATAAGTTACACAACTGGAAAGTTACACAACTGATAAGTTACACAACTGATAAGTTACACAACTGGAAAGTTACACAACTGATAAGTTACACAACTGGAAAGTTACACAACTGATAAGTTACACAACTGGAAAGTTACACAACTGATAAGTTACACAACTGAGAAAGTTACACAACTGATAAGTTACACAACTGAGAAGTTACACAACTGATAAGTTACACAACTGATAAGTTACACAACTGATAAGTTACACAACTGATAAGTTACACAACTGAAAAGTTACACAACTGGAAAGTTACACAACTGATAAGTTACACAACTGGAAAGTTACACAACTGATAAGTTACACAACTGATAAGTTATACAACTGATAAGTTACACAACTGATAAGTTACACAACTGATAAGTTACACAACTGATAAGTTACACAACTGATAAGTTACACAACTGATAAGTTACACAACTGATAAGTTACACAACTGGAAAGTTACACAACTGATAAGTTACACAACTGGAAAGTTACACAACTGATAAGTTACACAACTGGAAAGTTACACAACTGATAAGTTACACAACTGAGAAGAACATGTGATATTGTCTGAAAAGCTGTGTTATGTCAAGAGGTACCTACTCACAGTTAAATACATTTTCTAACCATCATCATCAGAATCATTATCAGAATCATTATCATAGTCATCATCGTAATCGTAATATATCTATCTATTCGCTGAAACCTTTCTTTTCCTTTCAGTGTCAGAGGTAGAATAGTTTTCTCCACACGACCCTCTTTTATGCTTAGTATATTGTGAAATTTGTCGCCTTTTTTATTTCAGTGGTCGATCGTTTTCGTTGTTGGCCTCTAGGTGTCCCTTCATTGTATCTGTGTAGCATAGCTTGCTGTGGTATACTGTCTAATGGTAGTCTGCTGATGTGTGCAAACCATTTGATCTGTTGTCTCTTAATATATTCCAAGATTGGGGTGGTGCCGGTTCTTTGTTTAATGTCCTCATTTCTCACTCTGTCTCTTAGCGATATTTTTTTATTCTGTGTAAGCGTGCCATGTCAGCTGTCACAAGTTTATGTTTGTCTTGGCCATCATAATCACAATCATCATCAAAATAATCATCATCATAATCACTAACGACCTATAATAAACCGCAAAGCAATGATAAATCAAGCAAGTCTTTATACAGATAGATGTCCTGCTGATTGGTCACTTTAGGTGGCTGACAGTCGACTGATCCTTGTCTTTCATTGGCTGACAATACAATGCAAATATATGTACCCAATGAAATGCTTGGATTAGCCATGATGAGCAACGTAGTTCGTAAGACCTCCACTGGAGAAGGCTTGAATGAACATCGTCTCCAATATAAGACGGACTTGCTAATAGGACTTGAGAAGCATTTTAACACGACTCATTAGAATATGTCCATAATTTTTATTGGCGGTCACAGAAAATATAATCATAGTAACCAATGAAATAACGGCAATAGTTGTATGAGTCATTCAAACGCCTTGGATCAGTAGGTCTTTAGCGCTTAAGGGTCACGGCTTGTTTCAACACCATCTGTAGGTTATATGTGTGAGTGTGCGTGTTTGAGATATAACTAGCCTGAACGATACCACCCCTGAATAATAAATAATTAGTGCATGCGACCTGGATGCAATATCCTGTGTTTAGATACGGATATACATTTTGAAAGACAATCGGACCCAGTGCCACTTATGAGAGAGCCAGGATGAAACGTGTAAAGATCTGCTTACTGATAGGTTTGATCTGCAATGTTTACACTTCATCCTCTAAGGTAACGGAGATATCGCAGTAATTAATCATTTATCACAATACTTTATAAAATTCTATACTGATTAAAATATGCATATATAATATAATGTTGTATTCATATGATATTTTGCCAGCAATAAAACTCCATTATCTAAATCTTGTACCTTAGGCGACACACTAGATGGTTGTATCTTGAACACTAGGTGACACACTAGATTGTTGTATCTTGTACCTTAGGTGACACATGATTGTTGTATCTTGTACCCTAGGTGACACACTAGATTGTTGTATCTTGTACCCTAGGTGACACACGATTGTTGTATCTTGTACCCTAGGTGACACACGATTGTTGTATCTTGTACCCTAGGTGACACACGATTGTTGTATCTTGTACCCTAGGTGACACACGATTGTTGTATCTTGTACCCTAGGTGACACAGTAGATTGCTGTTCCAGCGACGACATGTTGTATAGGCGTGTTGTGTGTGATACAATAGTTTCTCTGTCATCACACAACACGCTATGCGAAGTGTTCTGAGACATACAAGGGACACGTCGGTACGGACTGTGCGATATTTACTCGACTGTCCAACGGCAGAACATAGAATACAGTATTACCGTGCAAGGGAGTACCTACAAATAAATGCGAATAAAGGACATTCTCTGCATATCCCGAAATTATTAAATGTCAAAGTTAGTAAGTAGACTGAGGAGAGGAAAATCGTGGATGGGACGGGAAGAGGATATGGTATAAAGCCTGTGTATGCTGCAGGATGTAGTATAAAGCCTGTGTATGCTGCAGGATATGGTATAAAAGCCTGTGTATGCTGCAGGATATGGTATAAAAGCCTGTGTATGCTGTAGGATATGGTATAAAAGCCTGTGTATGCTGCAGGATATGGTATAAAGCCTGTGTATGCTGCAGGATATGGTATAAAGCCTGTGTATGCTGCAGGATATGGTATAAAGCCTGTGTATGCTGCAGGATGTAGCTGCAGGTGTTGAATGGATATGCCCGTCAAGAATTACAAAACTTCTTTCAGGGTTATAATAAAACTTTATAGGGCAAGCAAGGAATGGTGACAAGTGGCGGTGGAGGTGCAGGCGTTGGTCAATGAGAACTCCGGTGAAGAGGATGTGAATATATAAACAAATGGATCGGTGGCTAGACATATTCGTGTGTTCACAGCTAAGTGAGCAGAGGAATGTGTTTGGGAAGAGAGTGGAGCTTTTGCTGTGACTGTGAGTAATATGACTATGGAGATCATGGCGTTGACTAAGGCATTAGAATGGGTTAGCTCACAGAGGGATGTACGAGCCTGTACATGAGTGACTCGATGAGTATGATTAGTACACAAGGGTCTCGTTCGTGAACAATGGACAGAGATATTGAGAGGGTCGAGTTTGGAGAAGATTACTTTTATTTTCGTGCATGAGCATGTGGGTGTTCGGGGCAACGCGAGAGGTGATTTGTTGGCGTGAGGTGCTGTTGTTGATCGGGCAGATATGTTGAATTCCCTACGGGAGACAGAACGTGAAACTAAACTTGACATGGATGATGATTCTTATTCAATGGCTAGTATTAAGGAACAGGGTTTGAAATGTGTGGTCGTCAGAGCGGAGCAGTTTACGGTGTAGGAAAAATGATTGTCGATCATCATAGAACCGGAACTGTCAGTAGAGGTGTAATGTCGGATACACTTAGGGAGAGATCGGAGCATCTATGGATTTGTTCGGAGTGCAGTGATGATGATCCGACTATTAACAAACTCCTAACCATAGTTTCTAGTGTGCCTCTCAGCCTGGAATCTCCGACCTGTCAGTACCTGTGTTTGCGTGGTCAGATCTGTAGTCCTGCTCGATGTAGAACACGGACTGACCAGTCTCAGTTTCCAACCTCTGTTGGCTGGACGAAGCTCCATCTCCACTTGATAAAGTTATTTCAGTAAACAAGTATCTATTCTCACGACATGCCTGCGTGTTTGAATAAATTGTGACTGTAGAATATTGTTCATGCCTTTTTATGAATTATGACTGCAAGTTATTATGAATTATGACTGCAAGTTATTATGAATTATGACTGCAAGTTATTATGAATTATGACTGCAAGTTATTATGAGTTATGACTGCGAGTTTTCATGAATTATGAATGTAAGTTATTATAAATTATGAATTATGACTGCGAGTTATCATGAATTATGAATTATGACTGCAAGTTATCATAAGTTATGAGTGAATACTGCAGGTAATAAGCACCAACGAGAAATGTACATGTATCCGGTTCCCACCTCAACAAAAGCATTAGAGTGTAGCGGTGACAGTTTTAGTTCGGTGCTGATCTGTCAGTCTCTTCGTACACCTGTTATATTTCTCTTTACACCATGTATTCCCAAATTACATTATGTTCAGATCTTTACACCATGTTCCGAATTACATTATGTTCCGAATTTACACAAATGTCGGTCAGTCTTGAGAGTGCCACACTTTAGTAAATATTCTGAGCGGTCGAGGCCCATCAACGAAATAAACTACATTAGATCGATCCATTGTGCATATATGACTTTTTATATTATCTTGTCCAGTCGTCCAGCTATGTTGTGGAATATTATAGACCGCATCTCATGCGGATAGTCGATCGACACATCGCCGCAGGAAGCTGAGCATCGAGGGAGTTCAAAGAACAAATGCTTTTTTGTAAATAAAAATGTTCTTCGTATGGTGTGTTACGCTTCTTTGAACCGCAAATAATAGTTCAGTTTTTGGTTATATCAGATATGTGCTACCATCAAACAATAACATGAGCTCGCAATTATAGTAATACATGCACCAAGATATCCGATATTTTACTAACACAGGCACCAAGACATTCTATAGTATATTAATACAGGTACCACAACATTCGATATTTTATTAATACAGACAATCACGATATCCGATAACTATTAAATAACAACATAACAAGAAAGTTGAACGTTTTTGGTCATCTTAACAGGCATATCAACATGGAATGACAAATAGTAGAAGGCAGAGTAAACGGCAGCACAGGAAGAGGTCGCCCAAATAATACATCTGACTGTTTAAAGATGTCCCTGGAAAAGGCAGGTCAACTCACCCAGGATTGTGAGGTGTTCAGAAGGTCCATAAAGAAGACTACGTTTTAGAAAGAATATGTCACACGATGATGATGATTGTCATACATCTATTGTCATACATCTATTGTCATACATCTATTGTCATACATCTATTGTCATACATCTATTGTCATACTTCGTCTTTTTCAGCGTTCATTCTCAAACTCCCTCTGAATCTCTCTTGCAACCGGACAATGACCGTTCATGATTTCCAGCAGGATGTAGTCTAGAGAATTGAAATACTTTGTGTCGTCTCTTTCTTTACGCCAATGGCCCGACATATCATTCTTCGACGGTCCATACATCTATTGTCATACTTTTATTGCCATACTTATATTATCATACATCTATTCTAACATCACTATTGTAATACATGTGTGGTTATACTTTCTCTTTTAGAGCAACAATTTTCCCACTGATGACCAAGAGAATTATGATGACAAACCCATACTAGATTTTTTGCTGAATCCATTTATTGAATTAAAAGAAGTACTACCTGAACTGTTGAAGAGTATAACAAACCTGGACTACATTTCAGAATATGACCACAGCGATAATAACTATATAGGCAGGCCAAATACCACATCGGATATAATAAACAGTCAGAAAGTTCTTCCTATTTATAAGAAAATTAAACATAAGAAGACTAAACCTAAGGAATCAGCAAACAAGCACATAAATTTATCACGTTACAGGAATATCAAGAAAATACACAACATATTTGTACAGGCATCGGAGAAAACGAATGCTAAAATGGCCACGAATACTGCGCGTTTAAAGAAGAGATATAAGTAAACATGCGGATGATTTTTTTGGGAAGATTGATTCTTGACTAGGAGCACCCATACCATGCAATGGGAATTTACTTAAATGTACTTCTTTCCATTCCGCCAGCAATCAAAATTATGTAACAACCACAACATACACAGATACTACACACTCGTTAAGCAGCACGGACAAGGCAACGAACGACCACAACATACGCAGAAACTACACACTCGTTAAGCAGCACGGACAAGGCAATGAACGACCACAACCTACACAGAAATTTACACACTCGTTAAGCAGCACGGACACGTCAAAGAACGACCACAACCTACACAGAAACTACACACTCGTTAAGCAGCACGGACAAGGCAACGAACGACCACAACATACACAGAAACTACACACTCGTTAAGCAGCACGGACAAGGCAACAAACGACCACAACCTACACAGAAACTACACACTCGTTAAGCAGCACGGACAAGGCAACGAACGACCACAACATACGCAGAAACTACACACTCGTTAAGCAGCACGGACAAGGCAACGAACGACCACAACATACGCAGAAACTACACACTCGTTAAGCAGCACGAACAAGGCAACGAACGACCACAACATACGCAGAAACTACACACTCGTTAAGCAGCACGGACAAGGCAACGAACGACCACAACATACGCAGAAACTACACACTCGTTAAGCAGCACGAACAAGGCAACGAACGACCACAACATACGCAGAAACTACACACTCGTTAAGCAGCAATGATAAAGCAGCGAACAACAACAGATTTTACAGCAACAATTTATGTGAAGAATTTTCATGTGGTTTTTGTTTCTTCGTTCATCATATGCAGTCATGTTGTGTTATCAAGCCTGTGGTCAGGACGAAGTCCACTGTCGTCTCCATAGCTTTTGCCTCAAGTCTGTATCCTCTGGCGTATCGTGTTGTAGGTCCGTCCACTGTCTCTGCTCTTCGTGTAACTGTATATTTATTAATAAATATTGAAGATTCCTTATGTTATAGATCATTTTATCATTTATGAATGGTCGAATTGTGTTGTTATTTGAGTTTCCAGGAATTATTTGCGATAAGTTCTAACTTCCTATGTGCAATGGTGTTTCCCGAGTAGTATTTAATTTCCATAAGACTCTAATTGTCTTTGGTTTTGACATCGGCAGAGTGTAGATGAGCGACTTCAACTGTGTAGCATCTTTACTACTCTCACAGCGACTGCCACGAAGAAGAACAGCCATGGTGTGAAAGAACTCGAGGTTACATAACCCCACATATAAATATTATACGGTTGTCTGCGCATGCGGGATTATGACTTCAGATCTCATCTGTATATGCATATCCTACAATCATCGAAAATGTGCTTTATTCGAAGAATGTTACGCATTCCTTGGAAAGCATAGATTACTAATGAAGAATGTCTTAGAAGGATGGATGCTAAAAGATGCATTATTGATAATATAAGAAAAAGACAGTCAACATTTATTGGGCATATAATGAGAAGAGGAGGCATTGAGAATATAGTGACAACAGGAAAGATAGAAGGGAAAAGATCAAGGGAAAGAGATAGAGAAAAGATATTGGGCAGTTTGACTAGATGACTTCGATTGATGACACCAACAGAGATGATGACATATATGAGAGATTGGTGTACATGGAGAAATATGATCGCCAACGCCATTCGGCACGGCACTTGATGATGATGATGATGATATCCTACAATTAGGCATAGATGAAAAAGACATCAGACTGATACGAAACATATATTGGGAACAGATTGCATCAATAAGATGTGAAAACAGCTACTCAACATACATAGAAATAAGAAGAGATAAGAAAATAAGAAAAAATTAGAAATAAGACAAGGACGTACTTCATCCACAAGCCTATTTAATATCTACACAGAGAAAATCTTTTAAAATATAGAAGAAATGCCAGGACTCAAGTTCGATGAGAACATAATAAACAACCTGAGATATGCAGATGACAATGTTCTTTTAGCAGAAAGTGAGCATGAACTACAAAGACCAATGGACCAAGTCAATAAATCAAGTAAAGAATATGGACTGGATATATATATATATATTTTTAAACCATGATAATCAACAAAGACACAGAAGAACAAGAGACTAAACATACATGGAGAGAAAATACAACAGTTAGAACATTATCAATATCGTGGACGTATAGTCACAAAAAATGGCAGATGTGAAACAGAAGTTAAAAGAAGAATAGGAATGGCTAAAAGTACCATCAGTGACATGAGGCATATAGTAACACCAAAACAAGTTACAAATGAGAATTATAAAATGCTACATCTATTCTATATTAACGTATGGCTCAGAAACAAGGACACCAAACACACAGAAGACAGAATTGATGCCTTTGAGATGTTGGTATATAGAAGAATAAAGAACATCATGGAAAGAGAAGAAAACAAAAAAGATTATAAAAACACTTAATATGAAGAAAGAATTACTAAGAGAAATAAAGATCAGGCAAATACAATAATGGACACATTAAAGCCACGACGCCTTTGAAGACCTTATACCTATATGATAGTATATAAGTGGAAAATATTTTATAGTCTCTTTCTCAACATCGACCCGGTTTTCAACAATAGCTTGTCTCATTTCACTATGGTATATCGCTCTGGAGGTGTCTGTCCAACTTCATGTCTGAATATCATTTGAACAATAGCAATAACAGTGAACTTTCTACTGTACGCTGAACTCTTCCATTGTCACCATACACGTCACCACACCACCCAGACGTGCAGGATAAACTATAAACCTTTTCAAAATTATATGCAAATGTCTGTAATAGAAACATAAATGGACTACGTAGCACAGTAGTTAGCGCACTACTTCGCATATGAGTGGTACTTAGTTCATTCTCCAGTTGAGTCGGAAATGTTTTTCAGATCGCAACGGCTTCCTGGTTGACTCAAGTTTAAATGAGTAGCGGATCATTCCGGGAAGTAAAGACTTGTGAAGGAGAGGAGATGGCTACTGCCCTCATATAACAGAGTCACTGAAATGTGAAATCTTTAATATCTCACACCTTAAGGCAGGTAAGTGATATGGTATGTTTAATTTCATTACTTTATATGTAGGTCTATATGTTTTGAAACAATTTTAGATTGTGTATGCACTGTATAGAAACAGTATCGCCCATGTGATGCCGAAGCCCGAAAGAAGAGTAGCAAATAGCTACACTGTGCCTGCCATGCATGTCGTTAGAGGCGACTAATAGTGTTTTTGCTGAATTTGGCTGTCATTTGAAATATATAACTATTACGTTAACGTTATGCGAAGAAATCTTCTTACAACGAAACTTGTACTAATATTCGTTATACTATAAATATGATATGCGAACAATTTTCGTACAATGAAAGGTCCAAGGTTGCCAGATGACAGAAATCATTTATCGTCAAATTGTTGGTATAAAAAAAATATCTCCAATTTAAAATTGTGTCAGCTACTTAAATCATGTGAATGTTGAAGAATATGACCTTTCTCTAAAACTGTACTACCTCTCTCCAACGATGCACATTCATTGAACAATGGTAAATATATGTTATCTCATACATTTAGTTCTTCTAATGTTACCTCCAGAGTAGTAACGGTCTGTATATTGGAAAGTAATGAAGGTTTTGTGTATCGAACTATTTGACATCTTACATCTCACTATGTAGTCAATATATTTTCAGTTCAATAATTGTCACAACTATTATCTAGTACTTTTTACTGACAGAAAATTGTAAATAACTAAAATATCAGTGGATATACGACAACATGGACTATGGGCAATGCTTTTTTTTGGGTGAGAAAAACATGTCCAAGTCATTCTAATTTTGAATATTTTATGGTTTTGTTTTTAAATTATGTGTTTCTTGAGTAAGGCGCCTGTTGGACTGTAACGTGGAATATTGTCCTTGTTCTTTGTTTTATTGTTATTTAAAAAATTTTTTTTAGCAATTGATATTTAGGATTTTATAGTAACCTTTATACTTGATTTAGTATTTATCACAAAAATGTATGTTCTTATTGTTTACTGTGCCAGGTCTCACTATAGTAAGATAACTTCCATTTAAATATGCTCAGAAAAATATGATCAAATATACCTGTTTAGAATTGAATCTGCCGAAGATGGATGTTTCGTGCCATTGGCGCAAATAAAATGGCGACATAACGCAATTCCATTTTCTGGACTACATCCTATTGGAAATCTAGCTGGACCATTGTCCTGTTACAAGAGAGATTCAGTGGGAGTTTGAGAATGAACACTGAAGACGAAGAAGAAGAATGTGTTTATAAACTATTTAATATATCCAAAAGACAATGCCACAAACATTGTAATCAAACTCAAACAAGAAAATATGGGACGTAGATATGTTGTCAAACAAGGCAAAGAATTTTTCACATAAATTTCATGGCGAGTAGCTTTTATACGTTGCCAAACAATTGGCAAAGTTGGCAATTCTGGAAATCCCCCCCCCCCAAAAAAAAACTAGTTAATGCTGTCTATGCTATCCCTATCACAAACAGTCATATGCCATGAGTATATTTGGATCTGACCGTATAGTTCTCTTAACAATGTTTAAGCATACAGTAGGTGTAGGTACGCACTCCATGTAGCCCGTCCTCGAATTGGATCAAGTGTTAGAAGGATTAATTAAAAGATTCCACAGATGATCCCTCACCGTAATCCCTCCCAACTGTTGTTTCAATTATATTCTCATCTGGTGGAACCAGTAAATATAAAGCTAAGCCAATCACGATCCTTGATGAAATACTGATTTTTATTTTTATTTAGTATAGAATAGGCGACACAATGCATTTCCGTTATCTGGACTACATTCTGCTGGAAATCTAGTAGGACCATTGCCCTGCTAGAGATCCAGCGGGAGTTTGAGAATGAACGCTGAAAAAGAAGAAGAAGATATCCAAGGATAGTCAATTGTAAGCATCATCGAGATCTATTGCGGCTACACATGTTTCTATGCTCGTATCGAACCCCTCAAAAACATCCTGCGCAAATATGGCTGTATTCTGCCATGTCTTCTTTCCGTGGCTATACCCTCCTGACAGCGTTGGTAAACACTTATTTCTCTCAAGATGACAGGATACCTTAGAGGCTACAATTTTTTTCCAAAAAGCTTCCCTATCGTATTCTGCATAGTTATTATTCTGTAGCCATGTATCCTGGTGTGGTCCTTCCCAGGTTTGTGTAGTGGAACTAAATAGCTGTGCAACCAGTCTTCTTTCACTGTGCCCTTTAGAAGGCTATTATTGAACATGTCCGCCAACTCTCCCAACTCCTCATCCGTTCTCCGACTAATGTCATCGTATCTAATGACAGGTGCTGTGTTTTCTTTTTTACTTTTCAGTGCCTTCCTAATTTTTTCAACTATAATTATCATATGTTCTTCCATGTTACAGTTCTTATATGTGTTTGTAATCTTTTTCCTAATTTCTTGATATGCCTCCACATTTCTTTGTTCAATTTTGCGGTATATTGTGCCAGTAACGCCGCACCTTTTGTCTCGTCCGTCTTCTGCCAGGCCGTATCATCGCTCTAGAAATTGGTAATAGTCATGCGTCTTGTCAGACCATTCATGGATTTGTGTAATCGCCAGAACAATTGTAGTGACTTTTCACGTGTGATCTCCTGGCAAAATTCGGCCCATTTTGACCCCTTTGCTGACTGTACCATCACTTTGAATGTTTTATTTATGTTATCTTTCTTCTGCTTCCATTGTGTGACTTCCATGGACTGAGCAGCCACACTTTTCTTTGCTCTCTGCCATAGTGCTACTGCTTTCTGGTTCTCACTCCAAACCCTTTGCACCTCTCCGTTCCATCATGGTGGACTTATCATAAACATGATTTCCCACGTCTTGCGTTCTACGTTTGTCTTGTCCAGTTCTTGAGTTCTAGGTTTGTCTTGTCCAGTTCTTGAGTCCTACGTTTGTCTTGTCCAGTTCTTGAGTTCTACGTTTTTCTTGTCCAGTTCTTGAGTTCTACGTTTGTCTTGTCCATTTCTTGAGTTCTACGTTTGTCTTGTCCAGTTCTTGAGTCCTACGTTTGTCTTGTCCAGTTCTTGAGTTCTACGTTTGTCTTGTCCAGTTCTTGAGTCCTACTTTTGTCTTGTCCAGTTCTTGAGTTCTACGTATGTCTTGTCCAGTTCTTGAGTCCTACGTTTGTCTTGTCCAGTTCTTGAGTCCTACGTTTGTCTTGTCCAGTTCTTGAGTTCTACTTTTGTCTTGTCCAGTTCTTGAGTCCTACGTTTGTCTTGTCCAGTTCTTGAGTTCTGCGTTTGTAGTGTCCAGTTCTTGAGTCCTACGTTTGTCTTGTCCAGTTCTTGAGTTCTACGTTTGTCTTGTCCAATTCTACTCACAACATCTGCTCCTCTACGATCATATTTAAAAGACCTGACCTGTGACTTGATTTACTTACTGAAGTACATATGTCTTTATGATATGTAAAGTATATGGGTGCATGTGTATTTATTATATTTAAAGTATATGGGTGCATGTGTTTTAAACATACGGGTGCATGTATATATATATATATATATATGATTAAGAGTGTACGTAAGAACCCAGTGTTTAATGTAGGAAAAATCCTATATTTGTATATAAACATTGAATTCGGACTATATATTTTTACAATTTACATTTATTTAATTTAAAAAAATAATAATAACAATAAGATTAAAAATGCAAAAAAAACCCACAAATTCTTCCATAGATTCTACGAGACCATCTAAACCTTAGGATGCCAAAGACGCAACAACCATCGATTTCCAGGAGGAGAACGAAGACCACAAGCTCAACATCAAAAGCACCAATTACACAATCAAACAGTCCTTCTTAGGGCTACATCCTAATCGCCCAATTTATTTTTGTCCTTATCAGGACACGCAGACCAGACCACAGGCCAAACTACCAGTCTCTAACAGGACAACCCAGGCCATTAGGCCACAATATACGCCCTGATGTAACCATAGGAAAACCATTCCAAGGTTGAAAGGGCGTGTCTTCCTCTAGGAAGACAAACCCACCAACAAACAAACAAACAATGATTTGCATACTTTTGTCCAAAATTCTTGAGACTAACGGAATTGAACCAATCCGTTCAATGGCACCAAATCGCCTAGCAACTATTGAACACGCGTTCTTCCGTACTTGACTAACTTGACTAACTTGACTTGGCTAACTTGACTAACTTTTTTTACTCCAAAAAAAAATGCGATTTCGTCAAGACATTTAAACCGTGCACTGAAAGTCACCCGAACGGACCGATCGAGACAAGGACTATTACAACAACACCAAACATCCCGTACAGGTATTGAAATATCCTCAGTAACAACAAACATAACATAATATCCATATTAGTTCTACAAGGGCCGATAGGTCTTCTTGTAAACATGGATAACATACATAGACAATACAATTTTGCATCAAATAATTACTTTTGTCATTTTTCACAAGCACAACACATGGCAGGTAGTCTCGGCCATAATGCCCCAGCACGTCACATTTGCAAATAGCCATAAAAGCCGATGACACCAATGCCAGGTCGATAGGACTATTATCAACACCATCATTGCTTGCCATTCATGTTATACGACCATTATTAATGCACACCAGGTCTTTTTACTCTTTTTCTTCAGGACATGCATTTCAGCTCTTCTCAGTACTTCTACTCTTTTTCTTCAGGACATCTCTACATTTATTTTCCAGTCACTTGAGCACAAGAAGACTCGCCACAGAAGACGCCTGGTACTATGGATTTTCCTTTGGCAATAATTGCCGGAACGGTTTTTAATTGTTCCAGACCATAAGGTGAAACATAGATAAATCCAACACGGCTTGATGTAATGAATATAGACTTCTTTCATAGGCTAAATTGTTCGTCCCTAGGCGATAACTTTTAATCCCACATTTAATAAACAAACACATGATAACAACAAAGAGAGATAGATAGAGAGAGAGAGAGAGAGAGAGAGAGAGCAGAAATCGGAAATATTTTCATAGCTGGAATACGTTTTAGTTAGGATTATCTGCATAACGTAAAAGAGAAAAGTTTGAATCCCTCAGCTATTAACCAAGACACAATGAAGAAAGTTTGAATCCATCAGCACTACACCTCCCTCCCCTTTCAATTCCACCATCTAATGTTCTTCTTCATACCGAGTACACGCATGTTGTATTCATGAGTTGCATCACCTGCGCAGCGAACTCCACCCATTTCTCATTATACCATCTCTGAAACAACTTAAAAATGCAGATTTAAAAGCACTATTCCAAAATGTAATATCCTCTTTACGGAAACGGCTATTTTCTTTGGTAATGAAGGTGGTCGCGTGTCACTCGCGCGGTTATCATTGCCGCCATGAAATCATCCAAATCGTAGGTGCTGTGGGTGCTTCTGTTTCAGCTGGTTCAGACAAATAAGTGTAATGAGCTGTATGATTGATTCCATAATCTCCCGCCATGTTCTGGCTGAACACAAATCTTTCAGAGTTCACTCTGGGAAGCTCTTAGATTATACGTTTCGACGTAGATCTATCTCAATTAACGAGAACTAGTAATCTTATCAAAGTTGAGTTCACTAAGACGGACGTTTGCAGATCAATGTCAAGGTTGAAAGTGACGGATCAGTTGCTGTGCACTAAATCACGTGACCAAATCTGTTTATTTAAAAAAAACATGCGTATCCACTTCTTAGTCATCTTTTGTTGAGTCCAGACATCACGTGACAGACCCAGACGAAACGTGAACTCGCTCACACACTCCATGTGCAAAATAATCTCAGGGAATGATATGCAACATTGATTCCAGCATCTGCAACAACAAGATTTTTTTTCCCCAGAGAGCGTTCTCTTAACCTCCAAACAACCTTAAACAATATGAAACCTTAGCATTATCATTTTACTGCGACGTCTAGTACCGAGTATTGTTAACATAGATCTGTTGTACCGACGTTTAGTATAGAGTATTTTTTAACACATAACTTTTGTACCGACATCTAGGCCCCGGAATTGCTGAACACATCTGTTGTTACGATGTCTAGTACCAAATATTATTGAACATATGTTGTACCGACGTTTAGTATCGAGTATTGTTGAACACATCTCTTGTACCGACGTCTAGTACCGAGTATCGTTGAACACACACATCTGTTGTAACGATGTCTAGTACCGAGTATTGTTGAACACATCTGTTGTACCGACGTCTAGTACCGAGTATTGTTAAACACAGTTATTTTGTACCGAAGTTTAGCGCCGAGAATTTCTGAAAACAGTTCTGATTTACCAACGTCTAGTACCGAGTATTGTTGAACACAGATCTGTTGTACCGACGTTTAGCGCCGAGAATTGCTGAAAACAGTTCTGATTTACCGACCTCTAGTACCGAGTATTGTTGAACACAGATCTGTTGTACCGACGTTTAGCGCCGAGAATTGCTGAAAACAGTTCTGATTTACCGACGTCTAGAACCGAGTATTGTTAAACACAGTTATGTTGTACCGACGTCTATTACCGAATATTGTTGAACACATTTGCTGTACCGACGTCTAGTACCGAATATTGTTGAACACAAATCTGTTGTACCGATGTTTAGTACCGAGAATTGCTGAAAACTGTTCTGATTTACTGACGTCTAGTACCGAGTATTGTTGAACACAGATCTGTTGTACCGACGTTTAGCGCCGAAAATTGCTGAAAACAGTTCTGATTTACCGACCTCTAGTACCGAGTATTGTTGAACACAGTTATGCTGTACTAACGTCTAGTACCGAGTATTCTTGAACACAGATCTGTTGTACTGACGGCCGAGGGCTGTATGGTAAATTTTCTCAGCAGGATGCAAGACTTCGAAATGTCGCCCCACTTAATTGATTTTTCTGAGAAATGCCGCCCACAACATTATTTTCATGGGTGCCGCCTGATGCGGCCTCCTCTTTACATCATAGTGCGACACGACCCTGATATGATCAATGTCTTTATACCTGATGTTTTGTGTGTCTAAATTAATGTTTGTATAGGATTTTTTTAAATCTTGACAACTGAAGCTCGTATTTTCCTATTCATCCTGGCTCCAGCAGAATCCCATTATGTGTACAAATCTACATGAATTTCACGATCCCCCACTGACAGCACAAATTACAAGTTTTAATTCATTGTAATATTATTCTCAGATTGCAAATATGGAGGCGAATGTGTAACTAAATTCATGAACAAGACAAACTGTAATACAAAACTAAAGACTTTTCTAGCAACCGAGGAAATGCAGTTGCAATAATGACATCATTTGATGAGAGTTCTGAGCAAGTGCCAGTCTTGTGAAACGACAATTTGGTTTAGTATTCTTGCGCATGCTCTTCTGGTATTCATAAGCACATCCGGAGACCTCTTATTCGATGTCCAGGGATTCATGGGATTTGCCGTCTGTGCTACTTCTGGATGTTCTTAGCAGAGACGGGAATGACGAGATTCGTTTAGATAAACTTCTTGTCTGATCCCAGTACCGTTTTCTTCGTTTACGAAAAGTTCAATTCTGATCCCAGAGACTGAATCTATAATACAGGGCTCATTCGTTAAATTATCGACAATGTAATTTTATGAATGTCGCGAACTGACCCGTCACGACCTCACTGTATACAAATCCAAATACGTTTTTGGACAAGGGCACTGTTCACAACTGAGGCTTGACTCGACGTATGCTCGTTCAGAGATCCCCCCTGCGTTCCCCCCTCTAAAACAAGAGGTTGAACATTCCAAGTGCTGTCGACGCCAATTTTGCAAATGAGAATTGGTTTATGCAGACGTGAGCTGTGTCCAAAGAAACGCAGCTCATCAAGTTATGAAACATAATATTTGGGTAATCAAGGAACAGCGCTGCTGGCTGGCGGAGATCATCTTAGAAACCGACATCTTGAAGGATGGTCAAGGCGAATTGTGGAGGAACGTAATTTGATTCTTTTTCTTTCTGTTATAGCAGTAATAAGAAGGCATAATGAATGAGACATTGGGGATACGATGAAATAGATAGGACAGCAAGTAATTCATACAAATAATATCAGACAGTTATAAATTGTAGAAAATCACTACAGCCAAAACATGGTGGGTTGTTGAACACCTACTGAAGAGGAAATGTTACATAATAAACTATTAGATATAATGTTTAACAATTGTGTTGAACATTCACACAAAGTACACACATAACAATAACAATAATAATAATACGAATAATAGTAATAATAACAATAAGACCCACAGCCCGTTAGGGTTAAGATATTAGTACAAAAAACTCACTCAGCAATTACATCCTCAGTCATTCGGAGAAGTGTAGGAAAAACATGCTCAGAACATTCTTTGATGTTATCAATCCAGGTTTGTCTTTGTACGATTCTTCTCCTTCTACCTTCGCCTCTTCTTTGCAGAATAGTTTCATCGGGTGTGTCGGTTCATGTTACATCAAAGTGTCCTGCTAGTTTGTTTATTTACTATATATCAAGTGACATATTGGTTTCCAGAACGTTGTCTTCGTCGTGGATACTGAACGCCTCTCTGTTCCGGACAAGCAGGCCTGTATTGGCCAGAGACATGTGCATACATTATTCGATGTCGTTGGTCCATCGTATTCTTGTTCTGCCTCTTCTTCTCTAGTCTGTCACTCTGTCCTCTAGAATCAGTCTTCCGTTACCATCATGTGGTCTTTAAGTGTCCAAAATACTGTAGCTTCCTTCTGATGGTGGTATTTAGAAGCCACCCTTCATTTAGTTTCAGTATTTTCAGAATTTAAATGTTCTTCTTTCTTTCCGTCCATGATATTCGAATATTCTTTCAGTAACACTTCATTTCGAATGAATTTATTCTTTTGGATATTGTCTTGTTTATAAAGTCCAAGTCTCGCATCCATATGTTGCCACTGGGAAAACACATGATCTTAAAAGGGTTAATTTAGTATCGTTATTACTGCTTTGCCATAGCTCATAGCTTTCTCATTTGTGTTAATTTGAATGTTGCAATTGCGAATCTTCTTCTAATCTCGATTGAACAATCTCCAGAACTGTTTATATTTGCTCCCAGATATTCAAATTTGTTTACACATTCTAGTTCGATATTGTCTATATTGATTATTGGTTTGATCTTCGTTTTGTCTGATGTCGTAGTTTATTTACTGCTGGACAGATATGTTCCTCTTGTCTTCTATATAGCTAATTTTTTAACAAAAGTCTGTAGAACTTGTATTTAAATGCGTGAATTCTTCTTCCGAATGCACAAGTGATTGTCTGTACAATGTTCGATATCTTGTATGTGTTACCGGGATAAGACACGAGCAAAGAATAGCAACACTCTTACTTAAAAAGCATATGTAAAAGGGGGAGGGGCGACGAAAGAGGTTTTGCAATGGAGCTTGCTGTTCCATCCATTGATCCGGAATCAATGCTTAAGACGGATGTGCCAAGCCGAAAGATTCAAATATTTCAGCTAATCTGTAACATTTCTTTCTGGAGACCTAAAAAAATTTCGTAGCATATGTGACTCAGAATGTAGCCATCAACCCAGCATTCTCTGGTTGTAGCGATTTTCTAGACAATATACATGTGTTCAGTAGAGTACCATTCCTTTCTAAACGGTCCGGATGCACAATTGCCTGCCGCCGTATTTGTTACTGGTACCTTGTATCATGCTGCCACAGAGCCGGACAACATCTTGTTAAGTTGCAGAAGTGTGATAATTGCAGGACGAAGTATGTTTCTGCTTCTTCTACTTCATCGTTCTTGAGTCAGATATCAGGTTACAGCGCCAATACTTCAGTCAGATATCAGGTTACAGCGCCAATACTTCAGTCAGATATCAGGTTACAGCGCCAATAGCTTCAGTCAGATATCAGGTTACAGCGCCAATACTTCAGTCAGATATCAGGTTACACCGCCAATACTTCAGTCAGATATCAGGTTACAGCGCCAATAGCTTTAGTCAGATATCAGGTTACAGCGCCAATAGTTTCAGTCAGATATCAGGTTACAGCGCCAATACTTCAGTCAGATATCAGGTTACAGCGCTAATACTTCAGTCAGATATCAGGTTACAGCGCCAATACTTCAGTCAGATATCAGGTTACAGCGCCAATACTTCAGTCAGATATCAGGTTACAGCGCCAATACTTCAGTCAGATATCAGGTTACAGCGCCAATAGCTTCAGTCAGATCTCAGGTTACAGCGCCAATACTTCAGTCAGATATCAGGTTACAGCACCAATAGCTTCAGTGAACTGAGTGATTGGCTACAGGTCATCCATGGAACCCCTCAAGTCTGGAAGTAGTGGCGTCTTAGTGGGCCATATTTTCTCACTCTCTTCTTGGAAGAGTTGAAAGGGCATGGAACGTGTTCTGCAGTCTCTTGGCTCAGTCCACAGTTGCACAAGTTTGTCTCGCCAATCTTCAGCTTTCGGAACATGTGACTTCTCAGTCTGTTGTGACCAGTTCTTAGTCTGAAGATAATGGTTTGTTCCTTGCGTGACATTTGATAGTAGGGGTCATTTGGTTCTGCAGTTGGGTGGATTCGCTTCCCATTTTCTTATATTCTGCTTTTATCATAGTCTTACATTCGTGGTATGTATTCTCGTTTTCTATTAGTTCCAGTGATCCCCCTTTTCTTGCCAGGATATCAGCTTTTTCATTTCTAGATATGCCACAGTGACCTGGGATCCACTACAGTACTGAGGTATAAGTAGGCAATAAGTTCATTCATGCTCGTGTTCTTTGGATCTTTCACTACAATACTGACGTTGCATCTGCTAGAAAGACTACATGTCTGTTGTGACTCGTCAAGCAATTTATGAACATTTTGGCAGCCTCTATTTTGACTTCCATTTCAGCTTTGAAATTTGTGGAATGTTTGCCTGTGGGTATGGATTTTTCTATTTCTTTTCCATCTGGAATAACTATATATATTCCCGCTCCTTCATCTATTACTGCCTCTTTGGCTGATCCATCTGTATATACATGTGTTGATATATCCTTTGAGTATGATTTCTGTATGTGATTCTTAGTTGTCTCTTTTAGTACTTGTGTAGTAGTTTCTGTTTTAGAAATAATGCTTGGTATATTGTCCATAATTCATGGGAAGCTGTTCCTGTCCCAGGTTGGATATGTGTTTAGGGGTTTTAAGTTTTGTAGATCTGTATCTGCGAGTGATTTCTGAAGCTGTTTAGCAGAGTGTAGGAAGCTAGACTCTTTTGAGTCTTTGTTTTGTATGCCTGCTTAGTCCTTGGTTCATTTGATCACTCTCCAAACATTTGAACTTTGCATACTGTGTAAGGATGTGTTCATTTATTCTTGCTTCCACTGATGGCAAACCTGCGAATGTTACCATTTTTGTGATTAAGGTAGTATTCATACTTCCTGATATAATCTTGAAATTGCGGTTTTTTTATCTTGAAGATCTCTTGAGTGTTACTCTTGGCTGCAGTGCCCCAAGCTGTCATTCCATAATCGAAAGCTGGTCTTAATTATTCTGTGTATGTTCTACTTAGAATTTTCCCATTTACACACCAATCTCTTTCAGCCAATTTCTTAAGGACTGCTGTCCTCATTATAGCTTTTGTGTGGCACTTGTCTATGTTCTGTTTCCATTAAGTCTTGGATCAAAATTGACTCTAAGGTTTGTGGGTATCTAAGGTATGTGGATATCTAAGGTATGTGGGTATCTAAGGTATGTGGGCATCTAAGGTATGTGGTTATCTAAGGTATGTGGGTATCTAAGGTATGTGGGTATCTAAGGTATGTGGGTATCTAAGGTATGTGGGTATCTAAGGTATGTGGGTATCTAAGGTATGTGGGTATCTAAGGTATGTGGGTATCTCATCTTTTGGCAATGTTTGACCCTTCACGGTTAGTGAGATTTTCTGTGGTTTGATGGACATGCTGAAGATGGTATAGGTAGTTGTTTTGGACTTTTATAGAATACAGGATTGATGCCTTTGAGATACGGAAATATCGAAAATAAAGGAGAATTTCAAGAGAAGAAACCAAAGAAATGGTTTCTAGCAGCTCTTCCTAGGAAAATAAACTATTAGCGGAAATAAAAATAAACTATTAGCGGAAATAAAAATAAACTATTAGCGGAAATAAAAATAAACTATTAGCGGAAATAAAAATAAACTATTAGCGGAAATAAAAATAAACTATTAGCGGAAATAAAAATAAACTATTAGCGGAAATAAAAATCAAACCAATCAAGTAGACAATGTAAAAGACACGACACTATTGACCACCTTATTTTAAGATAGTCCGTCTAGGGGTGTCGAGCAAGAGGTAGGCAGAGGTACAAGCGGGATACATCACGAAATTGACATGTTATAATCTATCAGAGTGCACCACCAAAGCGAGAGACAGAGTATGTTAGAGGTCCATTGAAGCTAACCTTCACTTCGGAGACGGTACATGATGATAATACGATGTCTTGTAATTATGCACATATGTTTCCGCTTATGGACATTCTTACCATGCGAGATTGAGCTGCCTAGATAATAATGCGAATACCTGACTTAATCCCAGACCTAGCTAAGTCATTTTGCACATAATGTACCTGGGATTAGACAGTGAGTATAATCAGAACAAGCATGTTACACGACGTAATCCTTGCTGTCGAGATCGCCATATATCCCCCAGAGAAGACATGATCGGGAATGGCAAGAACAACGCCCACATTTGTTTTTCTCATCACAAATCAAGATTAAGTTTAAATTTGTGTAAACTTCATTTACATGGCAAACCAAAATGGAGACGTGTTCATTGGTAACTTAATTAGGACTCACATTTTGTACCTTTTGTGTTGAAGCTGGCAAGGAAATGGGGCGCTAACGAGAGAACCAACTAGATTGGGCTGAGATCTAATGACTGAGGTCGTCAAAGTCATGTCTTGTTACGTCAAGTCTGGCTGACTTAAAGACGCGCAAGAAATGCAATCACGACTTAATGTATCTCCACTGGGGAAAATCTTGGAGAAGTGTCAAATTGATTATAACTTGGGATAGTGGTAAAGATGATGGTAGTGGCAGTAGTGGTGCTGTTGAGATAGTCCACGACCGGTCGAAATGTATAAGACCTGTGCACGAAAACGTAAACATGATCTGAATGGACAATTTTGAGTATTTACGTGCATCTTGTAGGCTGGCCATAGCTATTTTCAGTATGTGACTTCACGTAAATAAATACTGACCAACGGAAATCACAACAATAATAAAAAAGGAGCGAATGAAGTCCTTATTGCAATTTGTTCTGATGTCTTCTATAGCTGACATTCTCAGGTAATCTATGGTTGAGATGATGGTAGTGTTTGTATTAGTGTTTGTGAGCATGGTTGTGATGATGGTAGTGTTTGTATTAGTGTTTGTGAGCATGGTTGTGATGATGGTAGTGTTTGTATTAGTGTTTGTGAGCAAGGTTGAGATGTTGTCAGTGTTTGTATTCATGTGTGTGAGCATGGTTGAGATGTTGCCAGTGTTTGTATTAATATTTGTGAGCATGGTTGAGATTGTGGCAGTGTTTGTATTAATATTTGTGAGCATGGTTGAGATTGTGGCAGTGTTTGTATTAATATTTGTGAGCATGGTTGAGATGTTGGCAGTGTTTGTATATGTTTTTATGTGAGGATGTTTGAGAAGGTAGTAATGTTTCTATAAAATTGTTTTGTGTAGTCCACCGAAGACGGATGTGTTGGGCCATTGGCTCAAATAAAACGGCAACACAACGCATTTCCATCTCTGGACTATATTCAACTGGAAATCGTGTTGGGCCATTGATTGTCCTGTTACAAGAGAAATCCAGCGGGAGTTTCAGAATGAAAGCTGAAGAAGAAGAGTATTGTGTAGCATATGGTTGAGATGATAGTAGTGTTTGTGTCTTTGAAGGAATGTTTGTGAGCATGGTGGAGATGTTGGCAGTGTTTGTATTAATGTTGTGAGCACGGTGGAGAGGATGATAGTGGTTGTCTTATAATGTTTTGAGGTAATATATGGTTGAGATGATGGTAGTGGTTGTATTAATGGTTGTGACGTATTTTATGGTTGAGATAATGGTAGTGGTTGTATTAGTGCGTGGTGAGTAGCCTTTATAGAGAGACAGATGACAGTCCTGGAGAGTATGTTCTGAATAATTTAGTATATTTGATCTATCTGTTCTAGAGAATAATCTTTCTACTACCTATAATTCGTTCATTAGTTATACCTAACATCTCCAGTTTTCTCTCTGTTTATGAAGGACACATGTGAAACACAAGTTGTTTTTTACCTTTCCAACGTGAAGTGACCATTAGGTTGGTTAGCAACAAGAATTATATCGATCTCTTCTTATGGTCCATGTCACACGGCGTTGGTTAGCATGTCTTTCCATAACGTTGAAGACGGATGTGTCGCGCCATTGGCGCAAGTAAAACGGCAGCACAACGCATATATATTCTCGAAATTACATCCTACTGGAAATATAGTTGTACCGTTGTCCTACTACAAGAAAGATTTAGCGGGAGTTTGAGAATGAACGCTGAATATGAAGATATCTTACTACATTCTTCTATATTGTTTGTAATCAAGCATTTATGATACCGATGTTCTCCCATGCCACAATGCTAGGTTGTCAAGCATCTTCTCGTTTGGTCTTCCACTACACCTCTTGCTCTTCAACTTTGATGTGGTTACAATTTGTTCCATATGTCCTCGCTGCATGATGTGTCGAAAAATGTGAAATGACTGACGCGGAAAAATATCACACTTTCTGAGATATCTTTCATCACGATATCATCATTACACTTGTTGTCTGTTCATGGTTTTTTTTAACATTCTTCCAGAATAATAATAAAACCAAGGGTTGCTGATGTGTTACACTGAAAACATCAGCACAAAAATCTCCCCTAATAACTCTATCCTCTACTATTCGAGGAGTGTAGAGAAAGCACACCTAGACCATTCCTTGATGTTACCAATCCATGATTTTCTCTCATCTATTTTCCGTCTACCCTCGATTGTTCCTTGCAAAATAATTTTAGAAATTGAGTCGTGTTTCTTTACATGTCCTAACCAACAAAATTTACGACGTTTCACCACTGCCATAAATAGTTATTGATAACCTGCAACATTGTTTGTTCGCTGCAGGACGAATATATTTGTTTTGTGTTCTATATAACTATTTCTTGATACACGTATGCAGCACTTGTTTTCAAAAGCTTGAAACTCCTTTGAGTATCTGCATTGAGTGTACACAATTCACATCCGTATACATGAATACTTAGCACTAGCGATCTGAACAGATTGATCTTTACTATAATATTGATCTGACTTGTTCATATCATATCCAACCTTGTCATGACAGACATCACCATATCGAGCCTTGGCTTAAACTCATTTCCTGAAATTGCCACCGTCACATATTCATTTATACAACCCCATCTCTGCTGACTCACTTTAATGTTCCACTATTCGGATGTGAGTGTCCACGATTCACTTACATAGATCAGAATTGGTTCCATCTAACTTCTAAGAAATCTCCTTCTCACCTCAGTAGACAAAGATATATTACATAGGCTGATATGAATCTCGTTCAATGTTGCCTTTATGACATCTACCGGTCTTACAATAGAACAATTAAATTACTTCGAAATGTCACATCTACCACCACATCTAAACATTCTTCTTTTGACAGACCCGTCTGTGTTAGTCCAAACAGTGACTCTCAAATCTACCACCATATCTTCTCCACATCTTCTCCACAAAACTACCGGTGACTTTGAAATAGCCTAGATTTTTTAAACATAAAACTACCATATTTTATGTTGCTTGACTGTCTTCCATTGCAACCCTGCTATCTTATTGACAACCAGCCCGTCCCTGCTAGGATCACCCACATCATTTCACGCCCTTCAGCTGTAAATATCAACCGGAAGATTTAAGTAAATGACGAAAGATAATACCTTCGTCCTGGCGGGTCACAGGAGTTAAGCGGAACAGGAAGACAACAGACATCGACTATAAGATTCCATTTTCTGTCACGTCAATGGCCTTAAATTTTACTACTTCCAACAAATTGTAGATCAGTTTTTCTGGATAACCTGAGGTGGTTACAGAAATCTAGCAGGTAGCTATTTCCCAAGATATCTCGAGCAAACATGAACGAAGACGGAGAGATAGTGAAGGATTATAGTGATTCAAATAACTGATAAACTTTTCACTCAAATACAATTGGAGAGTAAGTGGGATGTTTCAAACATAACTTTCCAGGTATTCTCTCGGATGTTGTTGTTCATGAACTAGGGAACCGCTCGTGTGTTGCTGGGGCTTGTGAGGGGAGCAAAGAATAGCAACACGGTTTACCGTCCATACATGTCATAGTTGACGACTAAGGAAGTTATGGGATGAAGTTGGCTGTCTAATCCCATATATGGCCAACATGACTCAAAGTCATGCTAGAATCGGATGTTTCAGGTCGAAAGGCGCAGATATCGCAGCAATACCGTAAACCATGACACAACGCATTCAGTTCTCCTGGATTACATCCCGCTAATCTGCAGGAGTTTGAGAATTAACGGAAAAGAAGAAGTCTTCTGTACACCGATGATCTTCTGTACACCTATAAAAATTCTTTTTCTGTATAGAGATGGGATTTGTCTTCTGTGTTGTATATGAAATAAAACTGTAGGGAAACTGCACCATTGTACATAGTAAGCAATAGCTATTCACTGCTAGTTCCCGTGTACATAGGAAGCAATAGCTATTCACTGCTAGTTCCCGTGTACATAGGAAGCAATAGCTATTCACTGCTAGTTCCCGTGTACGTAGGAAGCTATAGCTATTCACTGCTAGTTCCCGTGTACATAGAAAGCAATAGCTATTAACTGCTAGTTCCCGTGTACATAGGAAACAATAGCTATTCACTGCTAGTTCCCTCGTACATAGGAAGCAATAGATATTCACTGCTAGTTCCCGTGTACATAGGAAGCAATAGCTATTCACTGCTAGTTCCCGTGTAAATATGAAGCAATAGCTATTCACTCCTAGTTGCCGTGTACGTAGGAAGCAATAGCTAATATCTCCTAGTTCCCGTGTACATAGGAAGCAATAGCTATTCACTCCTAGTTCCCGTGTACATAGGAAGCAATAGCTATTCTCTCCTAGTTCCCGTGTACATAGGAAGCAATAGCTATTCACTCCTAGTTCCCGTGTACATAGGAAACAATAGCTATTCTCTCCTAGTTCCCGTGTACATAGGAAGCAATAGCTAATCTCTCCTAGTTCCCGTGTACATAGGAAGCAATAGCTATTATCTCTTAATTCCCGTGGATCGATACAGCGATAACGACAATGGGTGCCATGCCTTCTTGTAAAGTAAAGACGGCTGGCGTGATGCTGATCGTTACACCCTTTGGTATGATGTATGTTAATGAGAAAATAAAATTGCTTGATACAATACAGAAAGCTACAACTTATACATTGATACTCCATGTAATTCAAGTTTGTTGGTTTTCTCTGCAAACCACAATGGATCTTCGGGCGTATCGGTGCAGCTTTTGTGAATCTTTGAAATACTCACATGTATCGTCCTTTTCCCCCTTAGACAGGTCTCGATTTCAACAATTTTATTGTGCCCCTCTTCAAGCCTCAGAGAGTGGGGCACATGAATGACGTTGATAACCTTCATCTACATTACCTTCATTAACATATCTCGCCGTAAAACTGATACCAATGAAGTTACAGTATATTCTAACCGTACAGTTCGAAACCAGACTTCATCGTTACGATCAGACAGTTCGAAACCAGACTTCATCGTTACGATCAGACAGTTCGGATCCAGACTTCATCGTTACGATCAGACAGTTCGGATCCAGACTTCATCGTTACGATCAGACAGTTCGGATCCAGACTTCATCGTTACGATCAGACAGTTCGAATCCAGACTTCATCGTTACGATCAGACAGTTCGGATCCAGACTTCATCGTTACGATCAGACAGTTCGGATCCAGACTTCATCGTTACGATCAGACAGTTCGAAACCAGACTTCATCGTTACGATCAGACAGTTCGGATCCAGACTTCATCGTTACGATCAGACAGTTCGGATCCAGACTTCATCGTTACGATCAGACAGTTCGAAACCAGACTTCATCGTTACGATCAGACAGTTCGGATCCAGACTTCATCGTTACGATCAGACAGTTCGGATCCAGACTTCATCGTTACGATCAGACGGTTCGGATCCAGACTTCATCGTTACGATCAGACGGTTCGGATCCAGACTTCATCGTTACGATCAGACGGTTCGGATCCAGACTTAATCGTTACGATCAGACGGTTCGGATCCAGACTTAATCGTTACGAAGTTATTTTTGCTGAATCTACACTTTGTTTTGCCAAGTGTGTTGACACTTAAGTCTGATATTTGAATCAAAGTTTGTTTTGACGTATTTTCCTATTTAATTACCCTAATATTTATGTTCGTCCTGAACACCCCCAGTGGCAACAATTGAAGACTTGAAACCTGTGTTTGTTCTCTCACCAGGAGTCGCATGGATTGATGGGGTTCGCCAATCTGAATATTATATGAACACAACACACGAGACACTGTTGGTTTGGTAGTAAATATCCGTGATGCTGTCATTATCTGACAAGCTTTGACCACTTTGCACCAACACCTTGTGTATCCATGCGTACCTTCTATAACAAGTGGATGGCGAGATAAAAACAAGTCACAGTCTCAAAGATACAGTTTAGCGTCAATATTTTTGTTAGTTTGGTGCATTCATTTCTGTATGTTTTCTTTTCATTTCTGTTTGCATATTTAACCCTCTCTTGTTCAGGCAGATCGGGTTGTTTTTAGCGGTTCGTGTCAGACTTTTCATAACATGTAATTTTTAACGCTTTACGTTCTGGGAACTTTATCACTGACAGAGGTGTGGCGCGGGATACAGTATGCATCATAGATTTATGTTGAAAGGTAAATTTAAACTGGCAACTCTCTTTCTGGCGCGGGATCCAAGTTTCACCAAAATGGCACGTCACCTGAGCTTATACCTTTCGTATAAGCGACAGTTCAACATAAATCTAAGCGCACTGGAAGCGTGATGAAACGTTTTTAGGTTAGATGTACGCCGTCTCCACAGCAGTGGTTGCCATGCACACCATCTTTTTGTGTGTGACCTGGCAAAGTGTAATTTGTCCAACTGCTAATGTTTCCCTCCAGCGTGTAACTTTATCCATCTCTTGAAATTCAGATAATCAAGGTGGCAACCGAAAAACTGCCGAGTACAAACATTAGTGTACAGTCTGTACTAGGCCTATTCCTTACAGATGAAAGATCAGTACTCCAACCGATTCAGTCTAGAATACTACCAGTCCTTCAAATACTACTAAACGAACTAAGCAGCTAGTCTAAAGTAGACATACAGTATATACCATTGGGAGGGGGGATGTAGCGCAGTGGTTAGCACACTGGCTTAGCATATAACGGCTCCCGGATGGACCCAGACATAAATGGGTACCGGATTAATCCGGGAAGTAAAGACTGCGATGGAGAGGAGATGGTTTCCTCTCTCATATAGCAGAGCCATTGAAATGGAAGATCGCTAACATCTCACACCCCTACGGCATTAATACATGCTATGGGTACTTCCTTTCGCCCATGTGTTGTATTTGGAGCAAAGAATAGCAACAATGTTTACCTTCCATCTTCCATGCATGTCGTAAAAGGCGACTAAGGAGGTTATGGGATGGAGTTGGCTGTCCCATCCCATATATGTTCAGTGACCTAAAGCCATGCTGAAGTCGGATGTGTCGGGCCGAACGACGCAGACATCAAAACAATGCTGTACACCATGACACCACGCATTCCGTTCTCCAGACTACATCCTGTTAATCTGCAGGAGTTTGAGAACGATCACAGAAGAAGAAGAAGAAGGCACTTTCTTTGACTATACACCATCGCACTTAGAATCCCTAGAAACGAGTAGGCAGATTGTCTGACTAAGGAATGGGCTGATGGCGATGAACCCGAATAACCTATCATCAACAGAAACAGATGATACAAACAATTATAAAGCAAACAACAATACTAAATGAATACAAAATTAAGAACAGACCAGAACACGTTGTCACTTGTTGTTGTTCGTCCATCACAAGTGATGATGACCATTTGTTACATCCACTTTTGAAAATTCAATTTTAGTTATGTCCTTGATTACGAGTTCGTAAATGGCTAATGAGCCCTATTCGAGCTGTAAATGTCCCTGGACAGTTCGGACATGGAATGACGACTGTAGACGGATCTTGGTCTATCCGTGGCTTTCTAGCTGCTCTCCGCTGTTAAGCTGCTGCATTTCTCTTCTTTTCACAAGATGATGCGCTCTTTTTTATTTCAGATCGCCATGTAGATCTATTTTGTGCAAGTTCTTCATATTTATCGTGGTCTATTTCAAAGGCTTTCAGTGAGTTCCTTAACGAGTCCTTGTGGCTCTTCCTTTGGTCACCTTGAGATCGTGTACCCTTCTCCAGCTCACCATAGAGAAGTATCTTTGGCACACGATGGTCTGGCATACCCTGTCCAACGAATCTGTGTCTGCATCAGGATCATGTCAATGCTTGGGATACCTGCTCTATCAAGGACAGTGGTATCTGGAATCTTGTCTTGCCATCTGATGTTCATAACTTTTCTGAGACAATTTGTATGAAAATGATTGAACGGTGTCACTATACTCAGCAACTCGGTTGTCGCTAGTCTTACATGGATGTCCTGGTCATGAACAGTCTGAGGCAGCGAAAGAACAGACACATTGGCGGGCAATTCTGTGGTTGGTGATATAGTATTGAAAAGTGATAAGTCGATCTATTAAGGGCTGTCTTTAATTTACTTCACAGTAGGGGTGCAAAGGGAACGCATTGCTCTAGGCGGACCCAGGGTTAGCAGATAACCAAGATCCTAAATGTACCTCCACGCGGTGCACCATGGAAACAGAAATACAGCAGCTCGTGCTGATTCTGGCCAAATCATTTGGGGATCGTGTCCGAGAATGTGGAGGTAGCAGATGGAAAGAGATTTGACTGCACAAGAGACAGACAATATCTCCGACACCACCAGCAGCACCACATATAGCGACACTGTCGACATACAGTGAAGCTAGTCAGTCCAGTCCGAACATTGGAGGGGCGGCCAATGTAAAATGCACGTAAAGGTAGATGCATGGCGAGAGACAAATAGATTTTATACCGAGTACAATGAAACAATGAAAGGGCAAAACAGCGCTAGAGGGCAGCGCGAACTGCAGATAGAAAATGAAAAGGTCCTAGGAAAGGGGAACTAGAAGCTCCGTCAGCTCGAGTCGAGCTTCTAGTTACCTAAGTTCCTTTCAGGCAAAGACCAAGACCCAATCATTGGCGTTTGGTAAAGCAAGAAGACCTAATCCAACTCTAATGTCGAGCCTTCCTAAACCGGAAATATGCTCGCGAAGAGAAAGGGTTTCGTACTCGATGCGCTCAGGCACAAAAGGGACAACGATTTAGCCCTGGCCCAACTCTACTGTCAGGTTTTCCTACACCGGAAATACACTTGAAGAGAGAAAGAGTTCAGTACCTGATGGGCTCAGGCGCTATTGGGACAAGGACGCTCAGCTCGAGAACGCCTTGCTATCAAACGCGTGGTGTGAGACTCGAACATGGACAATGGGTACACGATGTCGGTGAATGACACCTCGGCTAAGAGGGCGAAAGAGCCAGGGTCCAACTCCTCTGTTGAGTTCTTCCCCTTAAGGAACCAGGCTCACGGATGAGAAACGGTTCAGTACCCAATGGGCACAGGCACAGCACGTGCAATTACACGAGGCAAGTTCATAGACAGTGGAACACCTCGTTCGAGTCAGACGAGAGCAAAAACATCGTCTGGGCGAAGAGTCTCCACTACGCGTGCTTGGAAACAGATATAGAGGCTGTCACAGGCTAAGGGTAGCCCACCCGAATTGTCAAGGCATGCCGAAATCGGAAGTGCTAGGCCTACAAGGCGCATAACGGTGGCACAACGTAATCACGCTCCCGGCGGAAATCGCACGGATATCCGTGATGGTTACAATGGAGCGAATGAAAAACAAACAAACATCACAGTGAAGAAGATGACACTGGAGGTGATAACGTGCACCTACACAGAATGGCAGAACTGAGAGTGATGGAAGAACGTGTGTCATATCTGGAAATATCAAAAAATCATATAATAAATATCTGTCTTTGTAAATGAGACTACATAGTTTTGGATGGCTGTTGGAAAGGAGAGTGTAGCACTTATGGGAATGTGCCATGTGCCATGATGCTCGTATTTCATCAAGACTCACTCTACGCCACATAACATCACACCCCGCAACCTCATATATACACATAACATCACACCCCGCAACCTCATATATACACATAACATCTCAATCATCAGACTTTCAGATGAGTGTAGAAATTCATGCCCAGACCGTTACTTCATACTATGAATCCAGTATTGTCTCTGGTCTCACAATTGTCAAAAGTGGTTCTTGATAGCCTGCTAGTATGTTTATTTGCTGCCAAACGAATATACGTTCAAGTCAAGTTTATAGAAAAGACATCATTTCTGATATTTGAATATTCCAGGTACATGACAGATGAGGAAGAATGACAGACATTTCCTTCCAATAATGTTTTCAATAAGATGTCATGGTTGTATTTTCAGAAATATAGTTTTCTGATAATACCAGACCGTAAAAGAACATTAAAAACACAAAACCTAAAATAAAAGGCAAAAGCGTATGTTTGCACAATAAAAGCATTATGTGAAACAGGTCATTAGAACTAGAAAAAAGCAAAATAGATATTCAACCCTAAATAGAACCATTTCAATACACACCCATAAACCGATAATCGACAGGATTGGATGTCCTCCAGTGTGGATGTTCCTGGCCTAGTCTTATGTCGTTTGATATTTCGTCAAGAGGTCGAGGGATCAAATCCCCCTAGCGATGTCTTTTTTATAAAGTGGATCTTTTTTTCTGAGATCAATGGAGACTATTACTTGAAACTACGGATTTATGTGCTATGAGTGGTACTCGTGACAGACGTCGAGTCGCATAGCTGAGAGCGACGGAATACATTTAGTGAAACCCGACTACAATTAAGTCAATCTTCTACTCCTCTTGAGACTTTTTCAGGCAGATTCATTCATGCAACTCTATCTTTCTAGCTAATCTATTTAATTTATCTATCTAGCTAATCTATCTGATCTATCTGATCTATCTATCTATCTATCTATCTATCTATCTATCTATCTATCTATCTATCTATCTATCTATCTATCTATCTATCTATCTATCTATCTATCTATCTATCTATCTATCTATCTATCGATCTATCTATCTATCTATCGATCTATCTATCTATCTATCTATCTATCTATCTATCTATCTATCTATCTATCTATCTATCTATCTATCTATCTATCTATCTATCTATCTATCTATCTATCTATCTATCTATCTATCTATCTATCTATCTAATATATATATATTGTAGCGTATGATAGTACAAATACATGTTTGTCCTATACGCCAATGTATATGACTTAGATAATATATAACGTCAACAGGTAAGACTAACAAAAACGGGTTAGCAACAGGTCTAGTTCTGCTTGTTCTTATGTATAAAATATCGCACGTGTGTTGCCAGGGCCCGAAAGGGGAGCAAAGAATAGCAATACTGTTTACCTTCCAAGCATGTCGTAAAAGGCGACTAAAGAGGTTATGGGATGGAGTTGGCTGTCCCATTCCATATAGGGTCAGTGACCCAAAGCCATGCTTAAGTCGAATGTGTCAGGCCGAAAGGTGGAGATATCGCAGCAATGATGTAAACCATGAAACAACGCATTCCGTTCTCCGGCCTACTATCCTTCTAATCTGCAGGAGTTTGAGAACGAACGCAGAAGAAGAAGAAGAATATATAAAATATTGTTTAGTTGTGTAGGCTTGAGACAAGCGGTGAGAGTTGAGAGCATGTTGAGACAAGTGGTGAGAGTTGAGAGCATGTTGAGACAAGTGGTGAGAGTTGAGAGCATGTTGTTAGTAGATAGTTGATGTGTGATAGCCTTATTTTAGTTACGTGGGTTTGTGTGCGCGTGTGTGTGTATGTATGTGCGGTTGTTTGCTTGGCTTTGTACATGTGACTATTTAATGACATGGGAACCTGGTTAACGAAAAGTGGCGATCGCGGTCTTAAAAGTTTAGAAACTTGACACTATCGGCCATGACGATAGAGCACAAGCACCGAAGGCGGTACTAGATGTAGAGAATACTGATTTATACAAGAGTGAAACTACACATGAAGCTAGTGTAAATTGATCTGATAACGTTTGATAACAATGATAACGTTTAGATTAAGCAACATTGGACACTAAAAGATAGAGAAACAGCTGGACACATGAACTTGTCTGTATAAAATATTGACAATACGGGATATGAAAGCTTAGAACCGATTGAAAAGTTCCATGAGAACATAGAAATGGCCTAAATAACAACGCTTGTGATGTCACTGCATCTTCTACGCACCTTCCCTCCCCGTCCCTGTGTATCCTAATTTATTCTTTTATAAGCCATATAGCAAGACATGTGAGGCCTCTTACTCACTGCGTAGCACCTAGTATTCCATGTCTTTAAACATATTGTTTTTTAACTGCCTGTGTGTTGATGGCGGACCGAGAGGGGAGCAAAGAATAGCAATACCGTTTACCTTCTATGCATTTCGTAAGAGGTGACTAGGGAGGTTATGGGATGGAGTTGACTGTCCTATACTATGTAGGGTTAGTGACCCAAAGTCATGCCGAAGTCGGATGTGTCAGGGCGAAAGGCGCATATATCGCAGAAAGTTGTAAACCACGATACAACGCATAACGTTCTCTGGGGTACATCTTGCTAATATGCAGAAGTTTGAAAACGAACGCAGATGACGACGACGACGTTTCTAACAGCTTTGCCCCCTCACGTAGAATATGCCTCAAGGCATCCCGAGTTTAAGCCGTGTTTGTTTCTGTATCACTCACGTTGTGTTTTGCTAGGCCAGGACGGCTTATATGGACAAAGTTCCTTGTCCATTTTGCACTAACCTACTCTTGGTTCTATTATGTCCAAGAGTAAGGACGATACGCGTCAAATCAAGCAGAATGGGAGAAGATCCAAGAGTAAGGACGATACGCGTCAAATCAAGCAGAATGGGAGAAGATCCAAGAGGATTATCGAATGTGACTATTAACTGACTTAGTGTCCCTCCTCCGGATATTGTAATTGGGGTTTACATCACTTAGCCTGGTACACTCTTGTGCTAACCCACTAGGCAGTGGGTGTTTTCTGTCAGGGAGTGTCCCTCAAGTAAAAAGTAATTCCGTACTAACCCACTTAAACTAGTGGGTTTGATGGAAAACTATATCAATACAAATTTAAAATGAATATTTATAGTTTTTAAAATTCGTTTGTTTTAGTTGAACTCACTGCGGAGATCATTTGCAATAACTCGAAACAAAACGCATTTTCTCTGAATCTTGATGCTACATTAATTATGCGACAGCCGTCTACTCAACTGGAAGGAGCTACGATTCCAAGCCCAATCAGTCCCTAGACCCCTCATGTAGATGCTAGACCCAGGCTTAGCTGAGCTTTCAGAATGAAGACCTCTTGCTGGTTGGTATATAACTCTAGATTATCGTAGATTAAGGCAATATAACACTGGGGGATTAGCTCCCTTGCACAAACATTGTTAGTGGCTGATGAGAACAATGTGGGACGGTATGTGGGAGAGTGAACAGCAGTTGTGTGATGTGTGTGAAGAAGAAATGTGTGAAGACAGAAGCGGCATGTGTGAGTAGGATATATATGTGTGTCTATAACAGCGACCCGTGCGTGAGAGGAGGCGGGAACTTGTATAGCAAAGATATATCAATATAATAGATATCTGTGTGAATAGAAGAGACATTTGTGAGGGCAGGAGTGACATTTGTGAGGGCAGAAGTGACATTTGTGAGGGCAGGAGTGACATTTGTGAGGGCAGGAGTGACATTTGTGAGGGCAGGAGTGACATTTGTGAGGGCAGAACTGACATTTGTGAGGGCAGAACTGACATTTGTGAGGGCAGAACTGACATTTGTGAGGGCAGAAGTGACATTTATGAGGGCAGGAGTGACATTTGTGAGGGCAGGAGTGACATTTGTGAGGGCAGAAGTGACATTTGTGAGGGCAGAACTGACATTTGTGAGGGCAGAACTGACATTTGTGAGGGCAGAAGTGACATTTGTGAGGGCAGAAGTGACATTTGTGAGGGCATAAGTGACATTTGTGAGGGCAGAACTGACATTTGTGAGGGCAGAAGTGACATTTATGAGGGCAGGAGTGACATTTGTGAGGGCAGGAGTGACATTTGTGAGGGCAGAAGTGACATTTGTGAGGGCAGAACTGACATTTGTGAGGGCAGAACTGACATTTGTGAGGGCAGAAGTGACATTTGTGAGGGCAGAAGTGACATTTGTGAGGGCATAAGTGACATTTGTGAGGGCAGAACTGACATTTATGAGGGCAGGAGTGACATTTATGAGGGCAGGAGTGACATTTATGAGGGCAGAACTGACATTTGTGAGGGCAGAAGTGACATTTGTGAGGGCAGAACTGACATTTGTGAGGGCAGGAGTGACATTTGTGAGGGCAGAAGTGACATTTGTGTGGGCAGGAGTGACATTTGTGAGGGCAGAACTGACATTTGTGAGGCCAGAATGGAAATTTGTGTGAGTAGAAGAGACATTTGCGTGGGCACAAGGGACATTTGAAAGGGAAGAACCGCTTGCACAAAAGAGCTACTGAAAATGTCAACAAACCACTTGCACAACAGTGCTATTGAAAATGTCTTGGCAAACCACTTGCACAACAGAGCTATTGAAATTGTCTTGGAAAACCACTTGCACAACAGAGCTATTGAAAATGTTTTGGCAAACCACTTGCACAACAGAGCTATTGAAAATGTCTTGGCAAACCACTTGCACAACAGAGCTATTGAAAATGTATTGGCAAACCACTTGCACAACAGAGCTATTGAAAATGTCTTGGCAAACCACTTGCACAACAGAGCTATTGAAAATGTTTTGGCAAACCACTTGCACAACAGAGCTATTGAAAATGTCTTGGCAAACCACATACACAACAGAGCTATTGAAAATGTATTGGCAAACCACTTGCACAACAGAGCTATTGAAAATATCTTAGTGGATCCAATTTGACTTTCAGGACGTATTTTTCCAACCCATTTCTAGTGGGAAAATTAGGATGAATGTTAACAAATGTTTTAGTATATTAACATTTAGCCCAACATTGACATAATTACATTGACATAATTACATCAACATAACTTCATTGGCATTACTACATTCACATAATTGCATTGACGTAACATGTGGAGGTAAAAGTTCCAGGAGAGGGAACATGAGGCACATCTAAACTGTGGAGAGGGAACATGAGGAACATCTAAACTGTGGAGAGGGAACACGAGGAACATCTAAACTGTGGAGAGGGAACATGAGGAACCTCTAAACTGTGGAGAGGGAACACGAGGCACATCTAAAATGTGGAGAGGGAACATGAGGAACATCTAAACTGTGGAGAGGGAACATGAGGAACATCTAAACTGTGGAGAGGGAACATGAGGAACCTCTAAACTGTGGAGAGGGAACACGAGGCACATCTAAAATGTGGAGAGGGAACATGAGGAACATCTAAACTGTGGAGAGGGAACATGAGGCACATTTAAACTGTGGAGAGGGAACATGAGGCACATCTAAACTATGGAGAGAGAACACGAGGCACATCTAAACAATGGAGAGGGAACATGAGGAACATCTAAACTGTGGAGAGGGAATATGAGCAACATCTAAACTGTGTAGAGGGAACATGAGACACATCTAAACTGTGGAGAGGGAATATGAGGCACATCTAAACTGTGGAGAGGGAACATGAGGAACATCTAAACTGTGGAGATGGAACACGAGGCACATCTTAAATGTGGAGAGGGAACATGAGGAACATCTAAACTGTGGAGAGGGAACATGAGAAACATATAAACTGTGGAGAGGGAACATGAGGCACATCTAAACTGTGAGTGGGAACATTTAAACTGTGTAGAGGGAACATGAGGCACATCTAAACTGTGGAGAGGGAACATGAGGAACATCTAAACTGTGGAGAGGGAACATGAGGAACATCTAACTGTGGAGAGGGAACATGAGGAACATCTAAACTATGGAGAGGGAACATGAGGCACATCTAAACTGTGAGAGAGAACATCTAAACTGTGAGTGGGAACATTTAAACTGTGTAGAGGGAACATGAGGCACATCTAAACTGTGGAGAGGGAACATGAGGCACATCTAAACTATGGAGAGGGAACATGAGACACATCTAACTGTGGAGAGGGAACATGAGGAACATCTAACTGTGGAGAGGGAACATGAGGAACATCTAAACTATGATGGAAATAGAATATCAACAACTTTTTGAACACGACACTGGAAGAGACTGTGCCGCTTGCACAGAACCGATCGGTTTACAGAGTGGCATTGAAAGACAACGTTCTGTCACAGACACGTCACATAGACAAAACCACATTGACAAAGGCTATAGTACAAATTCTGCATTCCAACCTATTTTCAGATCTGTTCAAAGTGAAAACTCTACAGTGTCTACGTAATCCATCAAAGTTCTACTCTGTCTACATAATGCATCACAGTTCTACTCTTGCCTACATAATACATCACAGTTCTACTCTTGCCTACATAATACATCAAAGTTCTACTCTTGTCTACATAACACATCAAAGTTCTACACTTTCTACATAACCCATCACAAGGATCGCCAAGGCAAGCAGTACTTTCGGCAGATTGTACGCAAATGTTTGGCGTAGAAATGACATTAACCTACAGACTAAGCTGAAAGTTTACAGAGCAGTGGTACTTCCAGTGCTGTTATACACTAGTGAAACATGGACTGTGTATAGACGTCATGTGAAAAAAACTCAATCACTTTCACACAGCTTTTCTCAGAAAAGTTATGAACATAAGATGGCAAGACACTATTCCAGATACCACTGTCCTGGATAGAGCTGGTATCTCGAGCATTGACACTATCCTGATGCAGACACAGATTCGTTGGGCAGGTCATCTGGTGCGTATGCCAGACCATCGTCTGCCAAAGATACTTCTTTATGGTGAGCTGTAGAAGGGTACACGATCTCAAGGTGGCCAAAAGAAGCGCTACAAGGACTCGTTAAAGAACTCACTGAAAGCTTTTGAAATAGACCATGATACATGGGAAGAACTTGCACAAAATAGATCTACATGACGCTTTAAAATAAAAAAGAGCATTTTGTGAAAAGAAGAGAAATGCAGCAGCTCAACAGCGGAGAGCAGGAAGAAAGTCACGGATAGACCAAGATCCGTCTGCAGTCGTTATTCCATGACCGAACTGTCCAAAGACATTTACAACTCAAATAGGGTTCATCTCAGTTCTGCAATAGCCATCTACGAACTCATAATCAATGACATAACTCCAATAGAATTTTCAAAAGTGGATGTAACAAATGGTCATCATCACTTGTGATGGATGAACAATCAATCAAAATCAATCAACCCATCACATTTCTACTCTTGTCTACAGATGCATCAAAACACATTTCCTAATCTTCTTCTGCGTTACTTCTCAAACACCTGCACAATGTGTAGGAAAAAGTGTCAAGAACATGGAATGCATTGTGACAATGTTTACAGTTTGACTGCGATATCTACATGTTTCGGCCTGGCAAATTCGAATTTAGCATAACGTATGGGTTACTTTGACTGTAATTAAATTTAGCATAGCGTATGGGTTACTTTTGACTGTAATTAAATTTAGCATAGCGTATGGGTTACTTTTGACTGTAATTAAATTTAGCATAGCGTATGGGTTACTTTTGACTGTAATTAAATTTAGCATAGCGTATGGGTTACTTTTGACTGTAATTAAATTTAGCATAGCGTATGGGTTACTTTTGACTGTAATTAAATTTAGCATAGCGTATGGGTTACTTTGACTGTAATTAAATTTAGCATAGCGTATGGGTTACTTTGACTGTAATTAATAGGCAGAAATCTCCAACCCAATACTAAGCTAAACAGTATTGTCAATCCTTACACCTAGACCCTGGCAACGGACTGAAGAACACACGTTTTTTTATGTTTATTTATGGACTTACTAACTTATCTTCGAATGTTATTTGCCATTTTGTTTTCCAGTTTTCTGTAGATTTTACAATATGGTCGAAAGGTATTATTTGCGTCGATTGGACAACGTCAAATATTCAAATAAGATTATTTCCGCCCGTGTGCTGCCGGGGCCCGAAAGGGGAGCAAAGAATAGCAACACTGTTTACCTTCTACGCATGTCATAAAAGGCGACTAAGGAGGTTATGGGGTGGAGTTGACTGTCCAATCACATATAGGGTCAGCGACCCAAAGCCATGCTGAAGTCGGAAGTGTCAGACCGAAAGGCGCAGATATCGCAGCAATGCTGTAAACCATGATACAATGAATTCCGTTCATCCGGACTACATCTTGCTAGTCTGCATGAGTTTGAGAACGAACGACGAAGAAGAAAATTATTTTTTAACAAGATTATAATCTGACATGATTATATGCAAACTAGATTATATTCTTATTGGATTATGTTCTGAGAAATGTGTATTCTGACAGAATTGTGTGCTAACAAGATTATACTCTCATAATTATATTTGAACAAGATTATACAGCGACCCTATTATATTCTAATAAGATTATATTATGATAGATTATTTTCTGACAAGACTCTTCGAACAATTTTTGTTTATTGTTTTTGCGTGTGTTCTCACATACATAGATGATCTCTCTTACAGCAGAATAATGGTCACACCAGATCTCTAGGAGGATGTAATCAAGGGAGTTGAAATATGTTTGTGTCACCGTTTATTTTATTATTATTATATTTTGTTTGCCCATGAAGCGAACATTTCGACATGGTAACTAATAATTTTGTGAATACTTCCACAGAACAATGGAATATTTGTAACCATATTGGTAGTGGACGAGCCGTACGAGATAACTGTTTCCTGTACTACACGAAGATCTAAACTTGTAGCTTATCCTATTCAGTACGTAACCATCAACCCAGCAATTTTTGGCTGTAGTAATTTTCTAGTCAATGTAAATACGTTCAGTGGCAATTGAAATAACTTTAGGATTCATGTTTAAATAGGCTTATATTGATTATAAATTCCAGCGAAGACGGATATGCCGGACCATTGATACAAATAATACGGCGACACAACTTATTTCCATTCTCTGGACTACATCCTGCTGGAAATCTAGTACGCCCGTTGTACTGTTACAATAGAGATCCAACGGTAGTTTGAGATTGAACACTGAAGAAGAAGAAGGTTATAACGCGGACAAAACTTGTATCAGACAGAACTTTCTAAAAGTGTGACACGGTGTTTATTTTTTGTAGCGTATCTTGTTCAGGACGTGGCCATCAACACAGTATTTTTTGGTTGCAGTGATTTTTAGGCAACATACATACGTTCAATAGTTTGTCATTGCTTTCTCCAGAAGCTCATATGTCTGTGGCGGGGATCGAACTCGGTACCTTGGCCGTCATAGACGAGCTCAGTACCACTTCGTCACAGAGGCTGACATAGTGAGTGTAATTGTTGAACATGGTTCATCATTTCCAGAAAATTCCTCAGATAATGGAAGAATAATATTGCAACAATAAACCTTCCTTCCGGCAACTGTTCTTAGGAACATTTACATTTGTATGTACCGCCTTCTTATTACCTGAGACAGTGTCTAGAATGTATACATTAATAAAACACTTTGTTCCCCTTTGACAAATGGACTGCGTAACGCTACTTCATTGACAGACCCTCCACTGTTGCTCGTTGAGGATAGTGTTACCCATTATGTCCTCAACTCTTGTGAACACATTTGACAACATGTGAGTGGTTATCCCAGGTTATGTAAGACATAAGGAAGGAACTCTGTATCTGCCATCCTCTCCAAATTTTTTTAAAAACTACTCCCCCCCCCCCCTTCTGAGTTGACGTTGCCACATTCTTGGCAAATCCGTAGGTTCTAGATCTATTCTCGAACACGATTATGAGTATTTATAATGATGGATCTCATATTTAGCCCAACACACACACTCTACAATCATATCTCAAGCGCCCCGTTCTCTACAATCATATCTCAAGCGCCCCGTTCTCTACAATCATATCTCAAGCGCCCCGTTCTCTACAATCATATCTCAAGCGCCCCGTTCTCTACAATCATATCTCAAGCGCCCCGTTCTCTACAATCATATCTCAAGCGCCCCGTTCTCTACAATCATATCTCAAGCGCCCCGTTCTCTACAATCATATCTCAAGCGCCCCGTTCTCTACAATCATATCTCAAGCGCCCCGTTCTCTACAATCATATCTCAAGCGCCCCGTTCTCTACAATCATATCTCAAGCGCCCCGTTCTCTACGATCATATCTCAAGCGCCCCGTTCTCTACAATCATATCTCAAGCGCCCCGTTCTCTACAATCATATCTCAAGCGCCCCGTTCTCTACAATCATATCTCAAGAGCCCCGTTCTCTACAATCATATCTCAAGAGCCCCGTTCTCTACAATCATATCTCAAGAGCCCCGTTCTCTCAAGCGCCCCGTTCTCATTGTTCCTTAGACATTATTAAATTATTTTAGTGTTCATATTTTCAACGAAATGTGGGACCTAAATTAGATTGCATTGCTTTTGTCTATCTATCTATCTATCTATCTATCTATCTATCTATCTATCTATCTATCTATCTATCTATCTATCTATCTATCTATCTATCTATCTATCTATCTATCTATCTATCCATCCATCCATCCATCCATCCATCCATCCATCCATCCATCCATCCATCCATCCATCCATCCATCCATCAATATATCCTTTCATATACCTTTCTATCCATCCATCCATCTATCCATCCATTCATCCAACAATCCATCTATCTTTCTATCCACCCATCTATCGTTCTATCAATCCATCCATTCATCCAAACATCTATCTTTCTATCCATCAATACATCCGTCTCTCCATCCTTTCATCGATATATCTTACTATCCATCCATCCATCCATCTTTCTATCCATGCATCCATCTATTTTTCTATTTATTCACCAATCTATCCATGTATCCATTCATCGTTCCATCAATCCATATTATCTATCCATCCATCCATTCATTCATCTATATATCTATCGATCCATCTATTTATCCATTCATCAATATATTTATCCTTCTATCTATTTATCCATTTATCCATCCATCTATTTATCCATTCATCCATCTATATCTATTGATCCATCTATCCATCAATTCATTCATCCATCTATCTATTTATCCATTCATCCATCTATCCATTCATCCATCTATCCATTCATCCATCTATCTATTAATCCATCCATCCATCCATGCAACCATTAATTCACCCATCCCTTAATCCATCCATCAATCTATTGTCTATTCTCTGCTTTTGCAGTAAGACGTCGCAGGATTCAAGGCCGATCTGTTTTCCTGCTATGGCACGTTTGGTCGCTTGATATGCAGTAATATTGTAACAAATTTATATACATTATTATACTTATAACTCTTACATTAGTATACTGAGACATCTTACATTAGTATACTGAGACATCTTACATTAGTATACTGAGACATCTTACATTAGTTTACTGAGACATCTTACATTAGTTTACTGAGACATCTTACATTAGTTTACTGAGACATGTTACATTAGTTTACTGAGACATGTTACATTAGTTTACTGAGACATCTTACATTAGTTTACTGAGACATCTTACATTAGTTTACTGAGACATGTTACATTAGTTTACTGAGACATGTTACATTAGTTTACTGAGACATGTTACATTAGTTTACTGAGACATGTTACATTAGTTTACTGAGACATGTTACATTAGTTTACTGAGACATCTTACATTAGTTTACTGAGACATCTTACATTAGTTTACTGAGACATGTTACATTAGTTTACTGAGACATGTTACATTAGTTTACTGAGACATGTTACATTAGTATACTGAGACCAATTTATGACATTCTCTATAGGACTAATATAGACAATAGCTACAAATTTATCTATTTATAAACACGCAACCAGACATGGTAGTAGAGGTAGCACATTCGATGCATCAACACAAGTAGTCATCCTGTGATTTATGGATTCAGTGGATGCGGATGAGTGAGGAAAGAATAGTATCCAGTGCTTGATGTTGATCATTAATTGCATCAGATAAATTATATATTTTCCCCATCGAGGCAAGCTTCCTGGTCCAGCCTGCAGAGACTGGAAAAACGGAAACTAAACGTTTTTTAACCGAAACAGAAAAATGTAAACGAAAAACAGAAACGAAAACTAAGACTGGACAAGCCCTTCCACATTCGGGAAGAGCCACTTTCTTGCCTTGCAAGTATAGATGCTGAAGACAGTGGCATTTGGTCAGAAGGTGCATCGCAACAACTAGAGTGTCATGTCACGTTTCCGCACAGCAAACGAAAGAAGAATGAATATCTTGTAATCATTCATTGACATAGCAAAACCACATCACAAATTTGATCAAAACCATATCACATCTTTGATTCTATCGTCTCTTTTGATCATTCATTGCCATATCAAAACCATATCACATCTTTGATTCTATCGCCTCTTTTGATCATTCATTGCCATATCAAAACCATATCACATCTTTGATTCTATCGTCTCTTTTGATCATTCATTGCCATATCAGTGTGTGCCTTTTTTCTCTATTTTTGTATCTATTTCAGCTATAGTTTTTGTTGTTTGCTTGTAAACAGAACAATAGATTGCTATATCAGATCTAATTATTTTTACTTTGAACATTTATAGCTTCATTGTGTCTTTATTTCTAGCTTATTATTTGTTCATGCATAGTCTCATCAGATCTTTGATTTAATCTGATCTATTTATTGTTGATTGTCACACAAGACACTTGCCTATCCAAGTTGTAGAAGTATTTGGATTTACACAGAGAGAGACAGCCAGAGATCCGGCCTGATGGAAATAAACATGATATCTTTCCATTGTCCTGGTTCATTAGTTAGTCGTCGGATCATCATCACTGCACACTGGACACGTTTATAGTTACTCCGATCTCTCCCTGAGTGTATCCACCATTGCACTTCTGATGGCAGTTCTTGTCCCCTGCTGATTGACCATCATTCTTCTGCACCCTCCAAAATGTTCACTTCTAGCAACACCGCATTTCAATCCCTGATCTTTAATCCTGGACATTGAAATGGAATCATCATCCACAACTAGTCTCACTCTCGCGTGCTATATCTCTTATGGAGTTCAAAACGTCTGCTCGATCCACTGCCCCATCGCCCTGTACCACACTCGCGCATGATGCCAGTTGATCTGCTCTTTAATTGCCTCTCCAACCCATATGTCCCTGCACGAAAATAAATTTAGTTGCTTTCAACCTCGCCTTTCTCAAGGTGTCAATCCACTGTTCGCGAACGAGACCCACTTGTACCTTCTTAATCATACTAAAAGAGTCCCTCAAGATGCAGACCTGTATTACCTTCTGTTTGTCTACCCGCTCAAATGCCCTCGCCACCGACATAATCTCCATGGTCATGCTACTTGTAGTCACAGCAAAGGCCCCACTCTCCTCCCTGATCGCTGTACATGTGCAGTGAGCTGTGAAGGTCCAAGGACTGCGAAAATATCTAATCAAAGATCTGTTGTCATGTGACGTATTCCTTCCAGAACGTTGTCTTCCCAATGAACTCTCTGAACCTCTCTCTCTCTCTCTTGGGCGATGTGGCTTGCATTTTCTAGCGATGTATTCATGTTATCTTTAATGTCGTCAGTCCATCGTCTTCTTGGTCTGCCCCTTCTCCTCCTCCCAGGTACTCTTCCCTCCATTATTTGTCTTTCTAAACAGTTCTCTTTATATGACCAAACAGGCGTAGTTTTCTTTTTGTTATTGTGTTTAGTAACCAACACTCTGGAATATTCAGTGTGTTTATAATATCTGAGTTTCTGATTTTATTCTTCCATGATATTCTAAGTATCTTCCTGTAGCATTTCAGCTCGAAGGCGTTGATCTTCTTTGCCGCTGTTTTCCTTAGAAAAGATCTATAGGTGTGTATAATGACATTCCCCTCTTTGGTATTCTCACTGACCAAAGTTTGCGCCTCTTGTTCCACAGCCGTGGGACACCATTCTCTGTATTCCCTGCAAAGTGATATTACTACTCTCAAACAAGTTTCGAAATCTATGGGTAGATTTATCCATTCCGAACCTGCTACCACATCTTGCAATGTGCACACACTTTGTATTATATCCTCAGCCTTACATCCACGACCTCCCTCTCTTGAGTCTGCTACCTTTAATTTTCTGTATTTCAGAATACAGCTGGTTTTCCTTATCTACATATATTTGAAGGTACACCCGTGCACGGCAATACTGTAACCTATGCTCTGCTGTAAGACAGCCCAGTAGGTACTGCATAGCTTTTGTCGACGTGTGTCTTGTGCACTCAAGAATGATACGCATTGCTGCATTCTGGATTCTATCCAGTCTATTCCATTGTCCCGTATGGCACAATATTATTTTTACCCCACAGTTCAGCTTTGAAAGTAAGCAAGTATCATCTAGTGCTTTATTATCTTTCTACGTGTGTTGATGTTTATTTGTACAGGTACATTACTGGCTAGAACACTTGTCTACCTGGCGTCGATATCTTGATTTTCACACCATCTTACCGAAGCATTTTCTCTTCATGATCTGGTTAATACTTTCTTCGGGAGTGCCCTTCTTGTACAGTGATAACACCCACATACAGCTACAGACAGGGAAATTGGAAACTTGACAATCAACATATACCAGAGGGATTACAATAAACTGCTTATATTCCGATTACAGTTTCTGGATTATTGTGTGGTATTTAAACAGTGTTAATCTCTTGGTAGTACGGATTATCAAACGGTAAACGCATTCATTTGAAGCACTGTATATACACAAACAGACGTCAACGAGCCGTTACCAACCTATTTGTAACATGGGAAGTAATAATACAAGTATTTGTTGACATAACTCGATTGTCGCCGCTGTGAGGAAAACAAACCGAACAACAGAAAAAAAACACCACTGCACTCTGATGTAAGACTAAATGTCCCAAATACTAGTTCGTGATGTGAATTCTTTCTTTCGATGTTTCTCTGTATCAAATTTGTTTACACATTCACTTCTCTTGTCATGTCTTCTTCATCTTGTCACAAGTATTCTCCATAGGACAAATACGATCTCAAATACGTTTAATGAGTCGGATATCCTGTCTCTACAAGATATTTATTGTTTGACTTCTTTTTCAGGATATTTTATTGCATAGTGTTGGCATTTTATGAAAATTGTAATCTGGCAACCCTGGTGTCTAAGAATAAATGTCTTAGAAATCTCCTAACTATTGGTTGGGAAGAATTCAAGTCAAACAAGCAAGTACGAGAAGACATTAACCAGCAATATGATTCTACAACAAAAAGAAAAAACGATGGACATATCAGACATGGACTTAGAAAGAAGAAAAACATACTGCCATTACATGCATTAAAATTGGTACAATACTGTTAACAAAACACACAAAATTATTGTAGCGTGTACCAAAATTTTATTTTACGGAATTAATATTTCAACTTTGTCACGAAGAAAATTTCAGACTTGAAATAATGAAATAATGTTCATTATATTTGGTTTGGACATTTATTCTTTGCGACTGAGGAGTACGTTTGCGTATGGTCTCCTCTGACCTCTATCAGAAAACAACATCTCCGTGGCATGGATTTGATTAACTGTTAGATCTGTTGTTGTGGGATGGCTGCCTACTCTACCCGCAGTGCAATAAACAACTGTCAGAGATTAGCTGGAGCCATGTCTCGGAGGCGGAATCTCCTGTCGAGTTCATCCCATAAGTCTTCTATAGGGTCCATGTTTGTTGATATGACTAGTCACTGAATGATCTGAACGTTGTTGTCAGCGAGGAACTGGGTGGTGAGTTGTGCCACATGAGGTCAATCTTTATCCTGCTGTAAAATCGACCCTCGTACAGCGCAGACAGACAGGCAGTCTGGCAGGCAGTCAGACAGACAGACAGACAGTCTGGCAGGCAGTCAGATAGACAGACAGACAGGCAGTCTAGCAGGCAGTCAGACAAACAGGCAGTCTGGCAGGCAGTCAGACAGACAGACAGACAGGCAGGCAGGCAGGCTGGCTGGCAGACAGACAGACAGACAGGCAGGCTGGCAGACAGGCAGGCAGGCTGGCAGACAGACAGACAGACAGAAAGATAGATAGATAGATAGATAGATAGATAGATTGATTGATAGATAGATAGATAGATTGTTATGTTTCCTGCTTTTCTTAGACATCTCATTTCACACGCAGTAAGCTTTCTCTCTTGTTCTTTAGTAAGTGTCCATATTTGACATTGATTTTTAATAGCACTGTAAAAAAAAGGCCGCATTATCGCCACGACGTTCACAAAAAGGAATTTTCTTAAATATTCATCCAAGAGATCAATACTATTCTCAATCTTGTTTTCAACACGAAACCTCACATGGTTAGTAGTTCTAGCGATTTGATCACGAGCACCCATAGTCCATCACTGTATCAAAAATGAATATAGTCAAAAAGTCAATGTCTCAATTGTCTTTTATTATCAAAGTGCACTCACGTCCATGATTGAGAAGCGACTCATCAGAACCAAGATTTAATTCACTAACTAGCAACTGACCACGCGGAGAGTATGGCACTGGACCTGATAATTGGACATCTTTCTCCAGCACAAATGTTATTTCTTAATCCTTTGGAACTGACCGTCCATATACTGAGCTTCTTCATCAATTAGAGCTGGCCGTCCATATTGTGAGTTTCCATTGGAGCTGGCCGTGCATGTACTGTGTATCTTCATCAATTAGAGTTGACCGTCCATATCGTGTGTTTCTTCACCAATTGGAGTTCTGTTCTGTTTCTGTTGCATGTACTGTTTATTTGAATAAAGCTGGGATGCTCTCTCTATGTCCCATAATTATGCAAATGTGACTCATATGAATGAGATGAGCATATCAACTAAACATCTTTTCTCTTGCGTTCGTGCTCAGAATCCTGTCTATTAGCAGGACATAGTTCGGGGTACAGAATACGCTGTGCTATAGTTTACAGATTAGTTGCGATATTTTATCCACTTATTCTGACACATCCGACTTCAGTGTGGTTTCTTTATCACTTCGACACTCTATCGGATTTTAAAAAAAAATATTCGTAATTTGCCTTATTCAGATGTAGCTATCAACTTAGCGTTATTTGTATAGTGCTTTTCTAGGCAATATAAATATGTTCAGTAGTTTTCTATTGCTTCTTGAACTATCCAGGCGCGAAATTGCCTGCGTCGGGATTTGAACCCGGTACCCCGCAATAGACAATTCTCAATTTCTTGTTTCATGTGCAAGGTTCCACGTTTCAGCTGATCTTATGCGGTTGATTTACTTGTAAAAGGGCAGTAACCATTAGTCGGCACAGAAATGTAGATATCAATATCTCTTGATTACTTCCCGTCTTATTTTTTACAAATACGTTACCTGAATTTTGCTGGCTGGGTTGAGGGCTACGTCCTGAATAGAAATGCTACTAACTTTATACAAATGGTGAAGGGTTCTGAATGTTTCGATAGAGACTGGAAGAGATGCAGAAAGTGATGAAAAAATGTCTTAAATAATTAACAATTGTATACCCCTTATTACCAATTTGTACGTAAGAAATAAAGTAAAGATGTATGCAGGTGTACAAGAATCATTGCTTTCAATAGTGAATCGACGAAAATGTGCATGGTTTGGACATGTACTCAGACATGATTCCTTATCAAAAACAATACTGCAGGGAACTGTGGAAGGTGGAAGAAGCAGAGGAGGGAAAAAAAATACATGAATAGACAACATCAAGAAATGTGGAGGATAATATTTTTCCTCACTCATCTGCATCGCTAAGGATATAATTCGCTGGAGGACTCTGTGTGCTGACGCATCCAATGTGGTACCCCTACGACCCTGAAGGATTACGGGTTTATTGATTGATTGATTGATTGATTGATTGACACTCCTTGTTTATCGAAATAGATACATAATTGTTAATTAGTCGGCCCTGTAACGACGTGGTAGTTTGAGGGTCTGTGACATTCAAGGGTTTGGTTTCAAATCAAGCCGCATGTAATTTTGATTCGGACCATTCAGAAGCAATGGCAAACTACTTAACATATTTAGATAATGCCTAGTCATTTACTTCAGTCAAAATATGCTGGGTTGATACCTACATCTAGTATAGCAAACATTATCCATTTTTCTGTGTATTAGTTGTTCGTTGTTAGATCGTTATCATGGCGATGCGTACACATCTACATTTGAGATAAAATCTCGTACTCAGAATGTCTTTCAGAATGTGCAAACTGACTGTTTCGTTTCTATGTTGGATAATGACTCTTATGTTGATTCCGACATACCACTCGTATCGTGCAACACACGGCTTCCTTAAAAAAAAAATTTGATTTTAGTCAAGACCTTCAACGTGTGTACTCTCAAACTATTATGTATATGGGCCGGTTGATCAACACGCAAACAATAACAACACACACACACTACACAGTTTTGTAGTTTCCTCAAGAACAACAAACATTGAACAGTGCAAGAAGGCCCCAATACTACAATGACCAAATTAGATGCACTTGTAAACGTAATAACACGTCAACATAAACAGTGTTGCGATCAGAGCTGACATGGGTAAATGGATAATATAGAAACAGCCAGGGTTTATTAATAAAACAAATTAGAATGCAGCTAACGGGGTTAGAGACAGTTTCAGACGGCACACACATGCCTCAAAACTTGAGTCAACACGCTTTACGTTGTCGATCACACAACATCATTAAAAACTATGCTATATTAGTCAATTATGTCGATCGACTAGTCCACATACACAGCAGCTTGAGAATTTACACATTTACAAGTTGACAATTTGGACAGAAAGCTTTTTTTTTTTTTGATGCTAGAGAGAGATGCAGTTTGTCGAAGAAGGAAAACGCGTGGACTGTAGTTCCGAGGCAAGTGAGTGTCATCTGTGAGGACCTGTTTCAAATCCCATTTGATGTGGTCTATGTCTTTATAAATCATGGATGCTTCTATACTATAATATTTTACACTTTTTAAACGATCCACGCAGCCCAAGTTGCACCTATTGATGGCTGCACCTTCAATAGTATATGCTGCCAATATCACTCCTAACACAAGCAATTAACAGACACAGACATACACTAACACAGCGTTTGCAAGTACCAAAGTCTTATGACCAAGACTGGTAGATAACTCCCGAGTCAGGTGTCGGTTTTAATCCCATTGTTCTGTCAATGTGGTTCGTTAATTACTGTTTATTAGAAATTCACAAGGAAGAAGCAGGCAGTGTCTGAGTCAGAATCCAATCCTAAATTATACAGAAAGGAAATACAAGTGCCATCTTTTTTCAGAAATCGATCCTTTTGTCCTACTGGCACGCTTCGTAAAGTCGCGTTTTAACTAACTTGTTACCGCCCTTACTGGCATATTCTATCATAGGTTGTCTGCCCATGTCGTATCATATTCCAGGCATGTAGACGGCGCTCTAGTTTGTTGAGAGATCGATATTTATGAGCGATCAGAGAGGAAACACAGATTTAAGATGGTGGCCTCGCATGGAAGGGATTGATCTTCAGAACTCTTTGTCGCTTTCTCTGGTGTTACTGCGACCTAGCCATCTCCATTTTTCCTTCCACATGTATCTCTTATTTCTGTTTGGTGTCAATCTTCAAGTGACTTTTATCCGCGATCTACTTACGCTGGAACAAGCATGTACAGGATACGACATGCTACAGGAGTCGTAAATACAATTTGCTAAATAATTTTTCTTTTTCGTTCGCTCTCAAACTCCTGCAGATTAGCAGGATGTAGTCAGGAGAACGAAATGCGTTGTATCATGATTTACCACATTGCTGCTATATCTGCGCCATTCGACCTGACAGATCCGATTTCAGCATGGCTTTGTGTCACGACCATATATTGAATGGGAAATAAACCTTCTTAGTCGCCTCTTACGACACGCATGGAAGGTAAACAGTGTTGCTATTCGTTGCTCCCCTCTCGGGCCCCGGTAACGCACTCTAAAACAAAAACAAATGCATTTCATTTTATTTTGAAAAACCATTTTAGGGAAAGTAAACATATTTCCAGCACTCTGTATGGAGTCTATATGGAGTCTATATGGCGTCTGTATGGAGTCTGTATGGAGTGTGTATGGAGTGTGTATGGAGTGTGTATGGAGTCTGTATGAAGTCTGTATGGAGTGTGTATGGAGTGTGTATGGAGTCTATATGGAGTGTGTGTATAAAGTCTGCGTGGAGTGTGTATGGAGTCTGTATAAAGTCCGTGTGGAGTGCGTATGGAGTGTGTATGGAGTCTGTATAAAGTCTGTGTGGAGTGTGTATGGAGTCTGTATAAAGTCTGTGTGGAGTGCGTATGGAGTGTGTATGGAGTGTGTATAAAGTCTGTGTGGAGTGCGTATGGAGTGTTTATGGAGTCTGTATAAAGTCTGTGTGGAGTGTGTATGGAGTCTGTATAAAGTCTGTGTGGAGTGCGTATGGAGTGTGTATGGAGTGTGTATGAAGTATGTGTGGAGTCTGATGTTTTAACCATCTGATATAACTATTTCATAGTTCTCATTTCCTCGAGAAATTAAAATTTCTCATTATGTGTATTTCCTGTGACGACATATGGATGTGAAGCATGGACACTAAATAAAACAGTGGCCAAGAGAATAACATCATTTTAATTAAAGTGATATAGAAGAGTTTTGAGAATACCATGGATAGCAAAGAAAACAAACCAGGAGGTGTTACGCAGAATTAACGTCCAGGAAGGCTGGCTTCTGAACACCATACTAAGGAAGAAGCTAGTTTTCCCCCCGTTCACATTAAGAGACACGACGGCATGCAGCCTGTTACTGGAGGGAATGATAGAAGGCAACAGGGGCACAGTCTGCCCAAGATGATGTTGGACAAAAGACATTCAAGAATGTCCGCGCATGTCACTAAAAGAGGCGGGACAACTTGCTCAAGACCGTGGAGAATTCATCAGATTCAAATAGAAGACTACGCCGTGGAAAGAATATGTCACCTGATGATGATGATTCTCATTTATTTTTGCCTGCTGCATATGTCTAAGGGCTGTCCATAAGTTACGTCTAAGTTGTTTCTTTATTTTTTTTTGCTACATTGAGCCCTACTTTTTTGAGTTGTTGATTTAGCAGCTTCCTGCTGAGATTTCTCAGAACAACTTAACACTTCCAACCAAATATAAACTTTTAGCAGAAAAAGTGTGGCGAACACTACATGATTTATTTCACATTTTTAGAGAATTAAAAAAAAATTAAACAATTTAATTTATGTATAAAAAAAGTATTATTGGCGACAACATCTCTCAATCCACTGCCCATTCCCCTTTGTCAACAACTGTGAAATTTTGTCAGACTACACCTCTTCCCAACAACCTCCAAGGGAAACGTTAAAAACTTCACACTCATTTTATGGACAACATCCAAGGAGATAAGGTTGAAATCTTCACACTCATTCTATGGATAACCTCTAAGGAAAACGTTGCAACTTTCACACTAATTTTATGGACAAACTATAAAGGAAAATTGTTGTATTCACACACATTTTATGGGCAACCTCTAAGGGAAACGCTGAAATCTTCACACTAATTTTATAGACAACCTCTAAGGGTAAGGTTGAAATCTACATACTAATATTTTCTTCTGCAGTCATTCTGATAACCAACATGGATTACTCTTTGTGGGATTTTAGCCAGGGAACGTTAACTACGAAGTGCAATATTTTATTTGCTCCATGTAGGCCCAACACATCTTATCTCGGCACGAACTTATTTAAGGTAAACGTTTGGACACCCTCCTAGGCGTCACCAGACGGAGAGTGTGTATGGATTTAATGCTAACAGTTTATAACAGTTTATTTCTCTTCTGCAGCATTCATTCTCAAACTCCCGCTGGAACTCTCTTGTAGCAGGACACATTCTCAAACTCCGGCTGGAACTCTCTTGTAGCAGGACAATGGTTGTACTAGATTTCCAGCAATATTCGGTCCAGATGATGAAAATGCATTGTGTCGCTGTTTTTGTGTGCCAATGGCCCAACATATCCGTATTCGGCGGTATATAACGGTTTACAACACATTGTGCCAGTATGCAGTGCAAGCCAATATGTGCCCTTACGTTTCAGTTAATGAGGAAAAGTTAAGCAGGGACTTGAACTTGGGTCTATGTCGTCCTACTTGTTTCACTGCGATTGTAAATCTCGTCTACTTAGATGCTACCTGTAACCTCGGTACCGATATCCTCATTACTCACACTATGGTCAGCTTTAGGACATGACAGTGTGATGGTCCTGGACACTGTCTGACTTCCAGAGCATGCTGTGGAAGATAATAAGCTGCATGTTAAGGAAAGATTTGGTCATGTTAGTTGTCCGAAGTATAAACATGAATATACTCTCCTGGTCTTGCAAGAATCAGAGGCAGCGAAAGAGCAGGCTTATTGGCAGGCACTGCTGTGGTTGATGACACAGTATTAAAGAGATATAGATCCGACTGTATAAGAGCATATGAACCGCTGGACAAGCAACCAATCAACAAACATGGAAACAACAACACATCTGACATTAGAACTTGAGAAACAAACGTAGAGTTGTAATGGTATGTCTTCTGAAGGATTCTTTGTCAAATTTCGTCATTTATATTTACTAAAATTAGATTTGACATGAAAATTTAACAGAGTAAATACAAGTAAACAACTAAACAAGTAATTAAATAAATCAACCTGCGGCGCATGTGTTTATTATGAAAAAAATGATAGAAATGTTGGTATTAAATAAAAAATTTGATGTGACAGTTAATTGTAGATAGATTACACTGTAGCCACAAATAGTTATATGAAAATTTGCTATTCCAATTTTTTAGAACACTGGCAGTCTGAACAACGATGTAGTAAATAGATCACCTCTCGTAGGCAAGGATGTGTTAAATAGATCACCTCTCGTAGGCATGGGTGTGGTAAATAGATCACATCTTGCAGGCAAGGGTGTGGTAAATAGATCACATCTTGCAGGCAAGGAACGAATGAGGATGAGGTATTCTACATCAGCTTGACATTGCCACTCCAAAGGACTAGAAAAAAAAATAGAAATAGAAATATAGTCGTTATAACGTTCGTTGTATTCAGTGTTGTTTATATGGACAATAAAGCAGAAGAAAAGAATTGGGGTTAGGGTTGGGGTTGGATAAGGGTTATAGAGATATTTTGAGAGTTTTTGATAATCATTGTAATCGATAATTAATGAGATTCGATTGTGTAGTGGAATGGCCCGAAAGCGGAGCACAGAATAGCGACACTGTTACCTACCACGCATGAAGTAAGCATCGACTAATGAGGTCTTGGGGTGGAGCTGGCTGCCCTGACCATGTCTTTTTTTAACCTTTCCTCTCTGCTCATACACTAGCTGGATTTACAAACGATCATCACATTGGATCTACATTTACTGATGCGTTTTTATAGGCTTATCTTTTTTACTAATCAGAAAACGAATAACATAAATTTTTTTTTGGGGGTGGCCATCTTTAATTTGCTATTGTGATGTAACGTTCGTCGGTACCAATATGACAGGTGCTTGACACCTCTTGATATCACTAACAATATTTGTATGTTTCAAGACAATGCCATAATTATTCTTCTTCTTTCACGTTCAATCTCAAACTGCTGCAGGTTAGCAGGACATAGTCTGAAAACGGAATGCGATGTGTCATGGTTTACAGCTTTGCTCCAATATCTGCCTGTTTCAGCCTGACATATCCGATTTCAGTATTTTATCTGTTGATCCTTTATGGGATGGGACAACAAACGTCACCCTCAAATCTTCCTTAGTCGCCTACTTTGCCATACATAGTAGATAGCAGTGGTGTATGTCTTTGCTCCACCTCACGGCTCCCAGCCACATAAAGTGAGATTTTGATGAATTTCTGGTAAAACGTAACACCTAAGGCGAGGCACGCTGTTTTTAACCACGGAAGTTAGACAATTAAACTTACATAGAAGCTTTAATAATCACAACTAGTGAAAATCACCACTGCTCTATCACACTTTTAAGGTTTTCATGTGAAGTTAGATAGCATCTTTCTTATGATCTCAATATTTGTCAGTACCTTCACACTGTGCTACCAATGTAAGACCTAGACTCTGACAGAGATAGACCAAAAGCTTGCAGTATGCGACATGAAATACCTAAGAACATCCCTGGGTAAAACAACAAGAGATGACACTCTAAGAAATATGATGACAATGTTATCGTGCAACTAATGCGTAGACACTCAAAAAAAGCAAATAATTGACTAACATTATCACCTGATCAGAAAGGAACCAGATTGTATTCCATCTGTAACCTTCAATAGAAGATCATTTAAAAATAGAAACAGGGGAAGACCCTGACGAATATGGATAGATGACATCAGAGAAATACTAGAGCACCAAGGCAGAACTATGTCGGTGGCAACACAGTTAGCAAAAGAAAGAAGACTTCGACTCCCCATGACGTCTAGTGGCGCACATGGGCAGGACAAGACCTCCTAGTTTCCTCATTAGTTTATCCAGCAGAAAAATCATATGGTAATCTAGAAATAGATATTTATACAGATATCTCAAGTTTGTATTACACATCTCCCGCTTGTTGCCAGTCCAACACATCTCCCGCTTGTTGCCAGTCAAACACATCTCCCGCTTGCTGCCAGTCCAACACATCTTCCGCTTGCTGCTAGTCCAACACATCTTCCGCTTGCTGCCAGTCCAACACATCTTCCGCTTGCTGCTAGTTCAACACATCTTCCGCTTGCTGCCAGTCCAACACATCTTCCGCTTGCTGCCAGTCCAACACATCTCTCGCTTGCTGCCAGTTCAACACATCTTCCGCTTGCTGCTAGTTCAACACATCTTCCGCTTGCTGCCAGTCCAACACATCTTCCGCTTGCTGCTAGTCCAACACATCTTCCGCTTGTTGCCAGTCCAACACATCTTCCGCTTGCTGCCAGTCCAACACATCTCCCGCTTGCTGCCAGTTCAACACATCTCCCGCTTGCTGCCAGTCCAACACATCTTCCGCGTGCTGCCAGTCCAACACATCTTCCGCTTGCTGCCAGTCCAACACATCTCCCGCTTGCTGCCAGTCCAACACATCTTCCGCTTGCTGCTAGTCCAACACATCTTCCGCTTGTTGCCAGTCCAACACATCTTCCGCTTGCTGCCAGTCCAACACATCTCCCGCTTGCTGCCAGTCCAACACATCTTCCGCTTACTGCCAGTCCAACACATCTTCCGCTTGCTGCCAGTCCAACACATCTCCCGCTTGCTGCCAGTCCAACACATCTCCCGCTTGCTGCTAGTTCAACACATCTCCCGCTTGCTGCCAGTCCAACACATCTCCCGCTTGCTGCCAGTCCAACACATCTCCCGCTTGCTGCCAGTCCAACACATCTTCCGCTTGCTGCCAGTCCAACACATCTTCCGCTTGCTGCCAGTCCAACACATCTCCCGCTTGCTGCCAGTCCAACACATCTCCCGCTTGCTGCCAGTCCAACACATCTCCCGCTTGCTGCTAGTTCAACACATCTCCCGCTTGCTGCCAGTCCAACACATCTCCCGCTTGCTGCCAGTCCAACACATCTTCCGCTTGCTGCTAGTTCAACACATCTTCCGCTTGCTGCCAGTCCAACACATCTTCCGCTTGCTGCTAGTCCAACACATCTTCCGCTTGTTGCCAGTCCAACACATCTTCCGCTTGCTGCCAGTCCAACACATCTTCCGCTTGCTGCCAGTCCAACACATCTTCCGCTTGCTGCCAGTCCAACACATCTTCCGCTTGCTGCCAGTCCAACACATCTTCCGCTTGCTGCCAGTCCAACACATCTCCCGCTTGCTGCCAGTCCAACACATCTTCCGCTTGCTGCCAGTCCAACACATCTCCCGCTTGCTGCCAGTCCAACACATCTTCCGCTTGCTGCCAGTCCAACACATCTTCCGCTTGCTGCCAGTCCAACACATCTTCATAAATGAAAAATGTTCCTCCTAGATTTTTAAAAAAATCAAACATTGATGAATTAAAGGGATATAATCACAAATTCTTTTAATAGTTAAATTTTACAGTGGGTTATTCCCCTGTCCACCACTTCACAAATGTGGTTTTGTAAGTGATGTTAATTTATTCTTATTTATGTATGCGTAAGCTTCACTTCCTTGTACGAGTCCATTGTTTAGTCAAAGACCAATATTCTAAAAAAATTTTAAAACTGCATTTCGGGAATGTATAGATTCGAGGCTCGTGTACATCGCCTGGTTATTGTTATAGAAATTGTCTTAGAATATGATGACTTCATGATCCAATAAGACGTGGTTGCAACCGGAAACCCGATATGTCCAGGAGCTACCCCATGGTGAACACAGGCAAAGAAAGACTCTTAGAACATTGTAACCTGAATAATCGGCCTTGAAGGGTAATAGTAGAGCCATAGACATGATAGTATTATTTATCTGCAGCTGGGAAACATTAAATTAAATTGAAATATCGAGCATTTCTCATCCTGCAACCAGCTCCACATATGATAACTGTTATAACATCAACTTGAGCAATGTATGATTGTGTCTCTACCAAGAATGTCCAGCAACCGGCGAGGAACGAGTCTGTTCATGATAGTTATGATCCTATCAATCACGCTCGAACATCCAAGCTACTCACTGATTTAGTTCTCATGTACATGTAGTCCAGTGTAGTTCTGATGTCTAATGCACTGTACAGTGTAGTTCTGCTGTCTAATGCGATGTACAGTGTAGTTCTGATGTTTAATGCGATGTACAGTGTAGTTCTGATGTCGAATGCGATGTACAAAACATACAGATATTCCCAAGCTGACTGTAAATTCTTAATGAATGTACTCTTTCTCTCCAGACTTCCTTGTGATAACAAACCGGAATTTGAGAACGATAGACGTAGAAGTTTCGCCCTCCTCTTATACAATCTAGGTGGTGATTGCTCACCTGACACAACCGTTGATCCAGGTGTAAATGAGTACCTGACTCATGAGTTAAGGTAGGTAAACATAGCAAGGAAGGGAATTCATCACCCCACCTAATATTTGTAGCGGTTTAGAACATGGAGAGTTAGCTTCATCCCCGACGACATGTTACTGACATGGAACATACATTTAACTGTCCCTGTTGCAATGAACATACTACACAGATAATCATATGTACAACATTTACCTTAACTTTCAAGAACTCTCTTCTCTGTGAACAGTCTCAACATAAATTCCCCACTTTGATATGGTTCTGAAGTGCTTGGAATAATGATATACGCTCCAGGTTTTAACTTAAATCGCTTGGTGATATCGCGAACGTTCACATAGTTGCGTGATTTCCAAATGAACTTCAAATCAGTTGTGGTTGCCTTTGAATTTTCCAAAGGATTGATTGCTGTGTTCTTCAACTATAACGTACATGATTTCAAAAATATGTTCATCAAATTAAATTTTTCGGGGTAAAATATGCATCTATCATAAAAGTTACTTTAGAGAAAATGTTTATTTTATTTTTATTTACAAAACATATCACAGTAACAAAGTAGTAGTGGAAGTCGTTGTTGTAGTAGCAGCGGCATCAGTAGTAGTAGTAGTAGTAGTAGTAGCAGTAACAGTAGTAGCAATAGTAATAATAGTAGTAGCAGTAGTAGTAGTTGTTGTAGTAGCGGTAGCATCAGTAGTAATTTATAATAGTAGTAGTAGGAGTAGTAGTATTAGCAATACTACAGTAGTAATAGTGGTAGCACAGTATTTGTAATCCCAGCAGCAGTAGTAGCAGTAGTAGGAATAATAGTAGTATTATCAGTAATATTAGTAGTAGTTGTAGTATTAATAGTAGCAGCAGAAGTTGCAGTAATGGTAGCAGTAACTGCTCATGTTAGTAGTAGCAGTAGCATCATCAGCATCAGCAGTAGTAGTGGAAATACTAGTAGTAGTAGTAGTAGTGGTAGTAGTAGTAGTAGTAGTAGTAGTAGTAGTAGCAGTAGTAGTAGCAGTAGTAGTAGCAGTAGTAGTAGCAGTAGTAGTAGCAGCAGTAGTAGCAGCAGTAGTAGTAGCAGTAGTAGTAGCAGTAGTAGTAGCAGTAGTAGTAGCAGTAGTAGTAGCAGTAGTAGTAGCAGTAGTAGTAACATCAGTAGGTTTGTAGCAAACAGGTGTGCTGAGGTAAGGGGATGAATAGTGACAATAATGTCAAGAAAGTTGACAGAAGAAGTAGTAGAGATGTTAGATGTGACTTGTATAGCAGGGTTACAATTGTTGATAAAGTTGATGAAGCGAGACAAATCTGTCTCAGACATTATCAGTAATACCTATATCATCATCATCAATATATATTTATATATGAAACAAAAAGGAAACATTTTTGATAATGGCAAGTAATGATGATGATTTTCTTGATAAATCCTATGAAATGATTTATTTAACTCGTAGACTTTTATGCCATGACAGTGTCCTTTCATCTGCTAAGCATCGTGTGCATAAGTTATCTCACCTTGATACCTTGACTAATACTCAGGGTACTTCCTCCTCTGATAGAGTTAAACTTGTCCTTACCTTTCCTCTACATAACTGTACTGTCCGTCGAATTTTTTTCTTGAATTATCCCCTTCTTCAGTCCGATCCTCAAACCCGTGCCGATTTCCAGAACTTACCTCTGGTTGATTATATGCATGACAAACATCCTAACTGCATATATGGCCACAGTCACTTTAGGTCCTATGTTCCAGACCATTTTGGCACGGTTCATTTAAAACGCCTTCGTTGCTTACACATGTCCCTATGTAGTTCGGACCTACTCTCATTTCCTAAGGTCACTTTCACTTTCAGCATGTGAGTCACGTAACGTCATTTACATTATCAATGAGGACTTTACACGTGAGTCCCGTAACGGAATTTACATTATCAATGAGGACTTTACACGTGAGTCCCGTAACGGAATTTACATTATCAATGAGGACTTTACACGTGAGTCCTGTAACGGAATTTACATTATCATATGTAAACGCTGTGACAAACAGAACATTGGAGAAATAGGCTTAAGATTTAGTGACTCCTTTAACCGCATCTTCATGTCATCAACCACAGCATACCTTCGCCTGTCGCCATACATTTCAATGGCAATGATCATCGTTATACCCTTGATATCCAGGTCATAACCTGTCAGACCCTGCACCACTGATGGTAGAGCTAGGCACGCTCTTGAAAATCAGTTTATCTTTCAGTTTGGTTCCCTTAAGCCTATGGGTCTTAATTCTGATCATTCATTTATTTAAATTGTGGGTGGTGGGATCCTCGTTATATTACTGCACACAGTGTTTTCAGCTATAGTTTTTTTAATTCAGTTTTAATTTTTCGTTTCTTTTTTTTTTAAATGCACTTCTAAGACTTCTTCTGCGTTCGTTCTCAAACTCCTGCAGATTAGCAGGATGTAGTCCGGAGAATGGTATGCGTTGTGTCATGGTTTACAGCATTGCTGCAATATCTGCGCCTTTCGACTTCACCTGACACATCCGACTTCAGCATAGCTTTGGGTCGCTGACCCTATATGGGATGGGACAGCCAACTCTATCCCATAACCTCCTTAGTCGCCTTTTACGACATCCGTGGAAGGTAAACAGTGTTGCTGTTCTTTTCTCCCCTTTCGGGCCCCGGCAACACACGGGCGCACTTCTAAGACAATTCTAGTGTACAGGAACACCATTGGTACTTTTGAACTTCTGTGTTGTTCACTGTCTGCCGTTCAGTGCTTCTGTGAAAGTACCATTTGTTTTGCTGTTTTATTATGTGTTCACTGCTTGTTCTCATAGGAAACATGGAGTGTTCTCAGTTCAGATAGTGCCCCTAAAATAAACATTACTATACACACACGATGGATACAAAGTCAGGGGCAGACCTTGCAAACGATGGATACAAAGTCAGGGGCAGACCTTGCAAACGATGGATTACAGAAATAAACGAGTAAACGAAAACAAACATATATGAAGCGCACAAAAAAACCATCTCTAGAGAATTTTCTACCCCTAACGCTGAAGGGCATAAAGTGGAATAAGCGAAAAGAAAAAAGACCTTGTTTTGTATTTTCTATAAAAAGACCTTCAGGGGTTAAAATGTTGACAATGTCTTGTATATTGTTATTCGCACCTATATCACATAGTTCGATAGTCTGTTAGTCATCGTAATATTCCGAGAAAACGTGTGTTCTACGTAAGCACTATTGAATTACTTCTGGTACTTCAGCATCCAGTGCCAGACAGTGCCCCCAATGTTTCCTTCACAAGCTGATAATTGATATGTGAAATATCACATATCATGGAGGACACACACGGTAATGACAAAGTTAATGTTGGTAATCTCATTAATGTTAATAAAAAGAGGTTGTGTTGATTGCTGTGCTGCCATTTTGCACACGTTAACACTTGTATTTTTACTACTTGAATCTTGAAATATGGTGTTGCCTGTAAGTGCTAAACTTGTCATGGTATATTTTAAAATGATATTTGGTTTTTTTATTTTTTTTAAAATTATTGACTTAGCCCCTTACAAAAACAAGTGGCCTTTAACAGTTTTCAAGAATATATATTAAAGTAAGAATTGATCGAAATTATTCAGTGAAATATGACATATAGGAAATAGAACATTACCTTGAAAAGAGCGAATCCAATAAATAAAGCTGATTTCCTATCTTTAATTTTCTGCATGAGTGACACAATGAGTGTGCAATTAGTGTCTTCTTCCACAGTTGAATCTGGGGACTCCAGTGTGATTTTAAACTGGGGATTCATCATGTACCGCCCTAGAAGTTATGGGGAGAAATAGTAAAGTTTTAGATGGTAACTTCTATTATTGCATAGTAACATTGAATGACAGTAAAATGTGTCTAACAAATATGATGATAATCTGCGTTATATTTGACTTGAATACTTTATGAATACTCTAGTCTAGGCCTGCTATTATTCATATATAAATATTGTAGTCTAGAATTCATATTATTTATTCATTTTCCTATAGCGCTGAAGTTAGCGCATAGGGTAGAGGTCAGATCTCTCCAATTCTGTCTGTTCAAAGCTATTCTGTGGAGTTCTTGAATAGTATGAATATTGTTTGTTTTAATATCTCTAAGTATTGTTCTTCTGAGTGTTTCCATTGGCCTACCCCTGACTCTTCTGCCTGTTGGTATCCGTGCAAGAGATCGTTGTTGCTATTATTACTATATAAATAGTGCAGTCTAGACCTGCTATTAATACGCGAATATTAATGCAGCCATTTGACCAAGGGCAACGGTTTAAGGATGTATTCAACTCAGATCTGGGCATAGTAGGCATCTGACTAAGCATTCATGTGTACATAATTCAAATATGGTAACTCCACTAAGTACACCTAAATTCATGCACGACCACTAGAAATAGATGGGAAATATTTTTTTTAAATATAAAAGTACACCATGTATGTCAATTGATCAACATGGTGGTGAACGATAGTGAACATTTCTTCACCCGCTAACATGCGAATGTTTAAGCAAGAAAATGTCATCTAAAGCTGTTTTTCCTGTGCTATTGTGACATATTTCGATGACATAATGGTTATTGTCAAGTTCGACTTAATATAGTGCATTAACTTTTGTTTATGTACGATTTGTGCGTGTGGACTGTGAAATGACCCAGTCTCTTAGTGTGACAATGTTAGTTTGTTAGTTCGAAATATGGTGACCGGCGATGGTTTTCATTGTGTATTCCGGATATATGGAATTCATTAGTTGCGGGAGGACAATCCATCTAAGAGAAGGTTACTCTATAATTAAACCACCTCTGCCTTGTAGGTCATGTTATTTAGTCTAAGGCTAGTGGAGAACACCATCATAAATAAACCGGTAGAAAGCCAGAGGAAACTACTACTGTAAATATCCATAGATTACGTTATGTTTTGTCACGACTTAGATAATATGCCAGCTCCAATAAGCAAGTCAATCAAATGCGAGTCAATCAAGATTGCAGCCTGGAACATTCGGACACTGACAGACGTAGGAAAATTAGATAATAAAAAACAGGAAATGAGCAGAAATGTCCTATATATAGTAAGAACTAATGGAGAGGGCCATAGAAGTACAACAATATCTTTATCTTTGCTTCATAGATTACAGCAAAGCATTAGACAAGGCGAAGCATTCAGAGATTATAAAATTGCTAAAAAGTCTTAACGTTGATGGGAAAGATCTAAGAATAGTAAGAAATATGTATTGGAAACAAACGGCTGTGATGAGAGTTAACAACACTATAGGTAGATTTCAAAAGATAGAAATGGGTGTCAGGCAAGGTTGTGTAATGTCACCGGACCTTTGCTTCCTGTATACAGAATACATTATACCAAATATAGAAGATATGCCAGGAATAAAAGTGGGAGGATACAATATAAATAACTTGAGATATGCTGACTACACAGTACTGATGACATAAAGTGAACAGGAACTACAAGTCCTATTAGATAAAGTAGTGAAGGAAAGTGAACAAAAAGCCTCAGTTTAAACAAGAAGAAAACAGAAATAATGGTTGTATCTAAGAGACATACACCACCAAGATGCAACATAATAATTAATGACACAAAATTAGCACACGTTGAAAAAGTGAAATATATTGGCACCCTGTTAACATCAGAAGATAGATGCTCAAGTGAGATAAAGAGCTGAACAGCATAAGCCAAATCAGCATTCCAAATAATGAGAACCATTTTGTGCAACGGATGATTATCAATGCAGACCCGAATTCGAGTACTAAGATTCTTGATTCTTGATTAGAAACTGGCCTCACAGCACGTGGGGCATTACCATAAGTGCTCCGACCTCTGCTCTAGCAGCCGCCCGACTCGATGATGTTTCGAGTCTAATGCCGCCGAAACAGATGTCGACATCAGAGCATAACTCTGGCCCTTGCGACAGGTTTTGTTGTTGTTCCGCCCACCAACCCCGTGCCCGTGACTAGTTTAAGCACAACGTCAACCTGTCGGAACAACATGGTAACTGTTATCGAAGGTTACGACTATGGGATTGTATAGATGACGTGCCATGAACCTTCTATAAGACGATCATCTCAATATAAAGGCATGTCATCTACTAAGGTTTTCTGTTGCATTGTTGGTTTGTCAAGTGGGACATTGGTGAGACTCACAGACGCAACAGCATGCGTTTGAGTACTGAGATGTTATATCGAACCAATTCTTTTGTATGGATGTGAAGCATGAACTGTAAACAAAAATAACAATCAAAGTGAATTAGAGGCTACAGAAATGTGGTTTCTAAGAAGAATGATGAAGATACCACGGACAGCTAAGAAAACTTATGTAGATGTTCTCATTGATGCTGGCGTACAAATATCAATCATATCAAACATTAGGGGCAGACAGTCAAAGTTTCTAGGGCATGTGCTGAGAAGAACACAGCTTGAACACTTAATAACCACTAGAAAGATCAAGGGGAGAAGAGATAGGGGATGAAAAAAAGAAAAGTTACTAGATGGACTTGTATTGTGGCACGGTAGAAGCTCACCAACCGAACTTATTGACTACACAATATATAAATAACCAAATGGTTATAGGGCGTCCGACAAAGTGGAGGGTGCCGCAGTAACCAAAGTAACAAATAATAATGCAAAATAAGATAAACAGGTTACTGGAAATACCTAACTATGAACAAATATAGATAAAAAGGTACATAAGAAATATAACACAACATGACAATTGTCCTACGTACATAATTGTCCTATGTCCTATTGGGACATTTATAGAACAACAAAAAACTACAAAAAAACACCACACCGTATATATATATATTGACAACAAAAGAGACAGAGAGTCGAGGAGAAACATGATCGCCTACGCGATTCAGCATGGCACTTGATTGATTGACACAATAGAGAGTTCATAACAAATATTTATATAGATTGATTATTCATTGGCTATGTATATATATATAACAGAGATGTACTAACATTCATAGTTGTGAAAGTCAATATGAGGGCCGCCAGCAGTATTGTTTGCTTTCAACCAGGCACTGTGGTAGACAACCTCGTCATTCCACTTCTCTGTCTTCTGAAATAAGAATATTTACTAGAGAGGACCACGAAAATACCAATACTGCGCATGCACAGAGAAGTGTACTTAAAGATTGATGACTTCATTTCAATTTTCATTAGAACAACACCAATAGAGGTTAACTAGATTCACTCGGTTTTTATTTATTGACGAAATTTATTGCGTTGCTTACTATGATATGCCTTACATTGCCAATGTGCTTGCCAACCCGGATCACTGTATGGGAACAAAAGCGAGTATGATATTGGATACATTCTTGATTCTTGATTAGAAACTGGCTTCACAGCACACGGGACATCCCGATAAGTGCTCCGCCCTCCGCTCCAGCAGTCATCCCAGTGTATGTAGACTCATAGTTCCGGTCAGGTGTTGATTGTGTGATCTTCGGGACTTTCCCCCAAAAAATATTGGATACATATTCGAGCTAAGTATATTGATATTAATAAACAATTTTTTTTTGGATTCTCTTTGATTCTTTGGGTAAATGTCAATGTCCCGTTTGAAAAGTGGTTCTCCATCTTCGTTGATGAAAACCATTGACCCTCGTTAGATATTGGTTCGTTATAGCGACGTTGATCAAATTGACGATCGCGCTTGAAGGTCATGTTTAATATTGGGATACTCTTCCAATTTAAGCAGCATTCTGAATCCCTCATGTTTCAATATCACGCATTAACTAATACAACAGAACTAGTCTATAGAGTTGACGTAAGAAATCCATATATTTTATCAAGAATTTCACTTTCGCATCAGGAATTTGTTTCGTGTTCTTGTAGAACGTCTGTTGCTTGACTACTGTTCAAAAAATACAATTGAGCGAGCTGTGGAACTGTGTTATATTGTATATGTTGTATATGAAAAGTTCAATGATAAGTTTGTCCATGAACTTTTAAAATATATGGACCTCGGCAATTGACATTCCGTAAATATTTGCTCCAATTAACGCGAAAGAAAGAGCTCTATTATAAGAGCGAATATTCTCGTGAAAATGTGTGTATTATCAGAGAGCATCAAGAGAAGGAACTCGGGATGCTCCAGCTTATTACGATGGATGTTTTGTGGCTTTGAGAGCATAATCTTTCCTTTTCGGTAACAACTTGTAAACTTGCCATCATCCAAAAAATATTTATCACCACTAAATCGACATGTCACATTCGATCATCTTCATCCAACATTTAAAGCAAATTACATGTATATTTTAAATATAATGTATTGTAGATAACTTTAACCACAAGCCGATACAGAAGTTTACCTGCTAGAGCATCAATAACATTTGTATACAAAAATGTCGTCTGCTTTGAATAACGTCATGACACCAATCGTTTTTATTTGATGTCGCAAGAATTCCGTGACGTCAATGCGCAATTTAGAGAGCTTTCCGGAGATGACAGAACACGGCTAGTATATTACAGATTACGATAAACAATATAGTGTCGTGTCTTCGCCATATCTCAAGTATAATGAATTTGCAAGTGTTCATCTCTTTTGATAGTGTCTCACTCTCTGTTATACTGCTTTATTGTTTTTTGTGTGCTTTATTTGTTTCTTTGAGATCCACAGAAATTGCGAGCGTAAGCGCCTATGTCACTACGGATGTGAAAGTGGGACACTGAATGCAGACACGCTTCAGACTGCTATCTGATTCAGAGTGTTAACTTAGACTACTTCAGAATGCTACCTGAGACTACTTTAGACTGCTACCTGAAACTAGCTTCACACTGTTACCTGAAACTACTTTAGACTGCTACATGAAACTAGCTTCACACTGTTACCTGAAACTACTTTAGACTGCTACATGAAACTAGCTTCACACTGTTACCTGAAACTACTTTAGACTGCTACATGAAACTAGCTTCACACTGTTACCTGAAACTACTTTAGACTGCTACATGAAACTAGCTTCACACTGTTACCTGAAACTACTTTAGACTGCTACATGAAACTAGCTTCACACTGTTACCTGAGACTGACTGTAACCTGCTATCTCAGACTGGCTTGGGATTCTTAATTTGTCATTCTTTTCCGAGATTAGTTATATTGGCATTTGCTATTAGTATGTGCTGTCAGTATGTGCTGTCAGTATGTGCTGTCAGTATGTGCTGTCAAACGTGCAACAGGAAACCATCAACCGCCTGTTGCCATCGCCGAAATGTAAATAAAAAACTACAGCTCTGATTACCTTCTATACACGTAGTAAGAAGCGACTAAGGAGGTTTTGTAATCTCCTTAGTCCTATCTTAGTCCTAGATGCTCACTGTCCTATCTCATTTAGAGTCAAAGTGACCGACAATCAATATTGATGTCGGATTTATCAGGAAGAAAGGCACAGATATCGCAGCTAATTTGTAAACAGTGACACAAAGCATTACGTTGTCCGTTCTAGATCTGCAGGAACATGATAACCCAGAAGAAAAAACTCACATATCACAAGAAATATTTCACATATCACAAGAAATATTTCACATATCACAAGAAATATTTCACATATCACAAGAAATATTTCACATATCACAAGAAATATTTCACATATAAAAAAAATATTTCACATATCACAAGAAATATTTCACATATAACAAGAAATATTTCACATAGCACAAGAAATATACATTGTTTATTGTTATTTCCCAGTTCAATGATCGTTGTTGATTGCTTGATGGTTGTACTTGATGGCTTAGGGGTGGGAGCTTCAGTTACGTTCCAAGGACAGATGTGTCGCCTCGTGTTTATGTTTGTTCAAGAATATCTTGATGTTTTCTATACCCCGTAATCTTGTTCTTCCTTTGCTTTTATGTCCGGATATTCTTTTGTTATATTCTCTTAGTAGTATTTGGTTTGGCTTCAGTCCCATAAGGTGACCGAACCATTTTCTTGCTGTCTTTCAATATGTTCACTACATGATATTATTGCACTTTACCTATTCCTAAAATTCTTATTTTATCTATTTTATTCCAGCTTTTCTCAGACACTTCATTTCACATGTAACGATTTTCCTTGGCTGCGAGGTTATTAATGACAATGTTTGATTTTGGTATAAAAATTGTAGATATTATCTGTCTTTTGATGTGCATCTTGATCTTTGGATGAAGAAGTATTGGTAAAAGTCGGTAAGTCAGTGTCTTTGATGTCTGGCACCTTGTTTCTATTTCTCTGTCTAGGCTTCCATTTTCATACAAAATGCTGACTAGATATTTAATAAATGTATACATTGACAAATTTAACTTTGTAAAATTACCACTTACATCATTCTGACAAAGCTCTGAAATAAGGGCACCAGGATGAAGATGACACAGCTGCAGCTCATCAAAGATGTTAACAAAATCCGCATTGCTCATCCTACAAAAAAGGATAAAAATGTATACAAACTCCAACGCGTAATTATAAATAATTCCTAGGATAAGATAACAGCATGATCGTAGACTGCACCGTAGAAAATTGTTCAGGAACGATGGGGAGCTGGAAGGGGGGGGGGTTTCACCTTAAAAGAAAAGTCCATTCTCGCGTTTTTATGTGACATTCTCTCTTTTTGACAAAATATATCTGATGACCTTTTTTGTGAAAAATCGTTCAGTGAGGGATTTTACCCACCTCTTGGCTACATTCATGTACTACAAGTCATAATCTGATTGTAAAGTTTATGCCATTCCATTCTATCATTAAAGCACAAAAAAGTATACCAATACCACGAAATGTTGATCATGAATTTTCTTTCCTTTTTGGTGACCACAAATGACAAGTGAACCCGAGTTAAGGTTGTGTGGTTAAAAATTGTACAAACATTCCATCTACACAGCCATGTGAGGTACAGGTATAATACAGATATAATATAGTGCATGTCTCAATGACTAGTAATAAGTGAGGTATTTTTATAAGAGACTACAAGTTGTTATAATCATATGAAGACAGCCAATTAGAAAGGTGGAGTGCGATAGCCTAGCCGATAGATGCTTGTTATCACCGGGTTACAGCGTGCCAGGTTCGAAACCACATCCGGGTTATAAAAAACCAAAAATAAAATATCCGGGTTGTGATTTCTCGCTTGACACGACCACTCCTCCAGTGGACCAGCTGCAAATTCCTGACGAGGAAATTTAGTTAAGGACGGTAAAGACAGGAAGGAAGTGAATTGACCACTCCACCTAATAGTTGCTGCGGCCTAACAAGTGAAGAGTAATCTTCATCAAGACGACAGGGACATACCTTTACCTTTTAATTAGAAAGCGTGTATCTTCTTCTTCTTCTTCTGCGTTCGTTCTCAAACTCCTTCAGATTAGCAGGATGTAGTCCGGAGAACGGAATGCGTTGTGTCATGGTTTACAGTATTGCTGCGATATCTGCACCTTTCGGACTGAAACATCCGACTTCAGCATGGCTTTGGGTCACTGACCCTATATGGGATGGGACAGCCAACTCCATCCCATAACCTCCTTAGTCGCCTTTTACGACATGTGTGGAAGGTAAACAGTATTGCTATTCTTTGCTCCCCTTTCGAGCCCCTGCAACATACGAGCAGAAAGTGTGTATCTAGGATATATCCAACTGTACGTTAGTTTGAGTAATAATAATAATAATAATAATAATAATAATAATAATAATAATAATAATCACGGACTGCAAGTCCTTATTGGAAACATTACAAAGCAGCAAACAATGAAAGCACAATACTTAAAATTACACTACAACTGGCAAACATAAAAATAAGCCCAAATACTACTTTCAAATGGCTGCCTGTCCATTGTGGTATCACTAGAAATGAGGTGATGTGCAATGCCACAGTTGGCCCTATATCTTCTCAGTACTGTGATATCAAGATACTTATTTAGCGATCAATGTGTCACTGAGCGGGAAATAGTAAGAACACATTCGAAAATAGACATTCGTGTGTTCTTACTATTTCCCGCTCAGTGGCCCTCGTACCATCTATTAAACATACCTCTGATCGCACAATACTGGCTATCACTTTTCATCCTCATAATATGCCGGCACTACGTATCCTATTACGACATTTCTCTATCCTCCAGTTAGATCCCATCTCCAGTCCTGCATTTCCCTCTCTTCCACTAGTCGCTTTTCGGTGGGACAGAAACCTTCGGGATCTCTTAGTTCATTCTCGTCTGCGCACTTCTGCAGGTCAACTAGGAACTGTTCCTTGTCATCGAAATTGTTTGACTTGCCCTTTTGTTATTCTCACTCCCATGTTACAGTTTCCTAAATCACACTTTGATATTCAGGATTCTTTTTCATGTTTGTCCCGTAATTTAATATACTCTATCATATGTAAGTGTTGTGATATGAAGTATATTGGTGAGACTGGTAGACGTTTAGCAGATAGATTCGCCGAACATTTGAGAGATATCACGAATCATCGTGACTCCCCAGTGGCTAATCATTTTAACAGCCCGTCACATCATGGTAGCTCTGATGTCTCTGTAACCGGTTTGTTACGTTGTTATACCGGTGACCGGCAACGTCAGTCCTTGGAATATCGTCTCATTTGTCATATGGGAGTCTTGCAACCACACGGAATGAACATTAATCACCGTTTTGTTTGAGTTACCCACCTTTTCTTTATACCCTCTACTCCCGTATTGCACTGATTCTTGTAATTATTTGTCTTTGTACACTTTCGTGAGTAATTATTTTTGTGTTTGCCGTACTTCTATATAACTCCTTTATGTCTCCTTTCGTTTGTGTATGTCAGTATGTGATTATTTTGTACTCTGCCATTTTGTTATTGTTAAATCATTTACATATTTAGATTTTGATTACCTCGTTGTTATTGCAGTTGTCTCTTCGATGGGTGCCCACACATGTATAGTTATTTGTATATGCATTTTGTTTTACATGGCTCTATGTATCCACACAATTACTTTGGGCCACAAATTTGTATGTATACATATGCAGTTGTTATAGCATTATCTTTATGTGAACGAACGTTTATATTTACATTAATATATGTATATGTTTCTATGTGTACGAATCTTCATGTTATTGTTTTTATTTATGTGAGAAAGTGTTTATGTGGATGCATGTTCATATATATATATATATATATATATATATATATATATTTATGTGAGCGCTTGTTTATGTTAATGCACGTATCTCCATTCTGTGTCAATATGTATGCCTATTCTGGTGTGAGCCCTTTCCTATGTGTGGATACATTTACATGCCTGTGCATTTTGTGTGGGTATCCTTCACACATCTGTGTCCATTTTGTTATATATTTATTTCTTAACTCTTGGTGTGTGTATACATTTCTATGTATGTTTAGATTTGGTTTTATATATATATGTTTATGTCTATATTTGGTTTCACATTCATTCCATGCGTTTTCAAATGATGATTCTTCTTGTATCATTCCTTCCCCAAACCCACTCACCCCACCACCACACAACCTCATCATTACTCATCTATCATTATCATATGCCATTCTGGTTGGCGTAGGTGACCATGGTTCTCTGTTCACAGTATTGTTATCAGGATCGTTGTTTCCAAGCCTTGCTAGGTTGTCACACGAATATTTTCTCACGTCCCCATCTGTCTCTGCTCCCTTCAGTCTTGCCTGTTGTGACTATGTTCTTAAAACCTGCCTGTCTGATAAAGTGACAAAAGGGGTACTTTTTTTAATCTTTTTCTTTTATTATTCTTGCACTCATTATAAACATCCCAACTACATCTATAGTGCCTCTAATTTCCCACTTTCGGTTTTTTTTATAATGAATGCACGCATTTTCTCTTTTACTAGATGCGTTGCCATCCCTGCGCTATGGAGACGGGGCTTGATGAAATCTAGTCATATATTTTGTTGTTTTCTGTTGTTTGTCTCTTGAAAAAGGTTCAATTTGAGCCGATACGTGGAGAATTGTCCTGTTTAGTTTTATTGTATGTTTTTTTTTATATATACATTTAAAAATATATTTTTTATTAATAGGCAAGGTAAGTGTTTTAGTAACCTGTTTAAATCATTTTGCTTGACTATTTGTTCATTAGGTTACTGCGGCACCATCCACTTTGTCGGACACACTCTGACCATTTGGTTATTTAAATTTGCATGTGTGTAGACAGCGAGCTACAGGAACCATCTGCACGCATAGACTTCGGCATGTGCTGGCAGATACCAAGCAATTATTGCTTTGTCCAGAGTATGTCGACGTCAATTCATAAAGCTAAACTAAACTAAAAAAATCAACTTGACTAAACTAAACAACTAAACTAAACAACTGAATTAAACAGTATAAATGACACAACGCATTCTGATCTCTGGACTACATCCTGCTAATCTGCAGAAGTTTGAGAACGAACGCCGAACAAGAAGAACAGTATAAATATAAGCACAGTTACAAGAAACGTATCAATCACATCTTTGATTTACCAGAATTCTCCTTCATCGCGATCACGAGCTTGTAAATCACTCGCCCAGCGTGTCATCTCATTCGATCTAGTCAGATAAAAATAAATAAAAGGTAATACTAGAATTATATTGATCGCACTGACGTTTGCCAAGAACAGAATAATACAAGTAATGCTAGGTTAGGTATGGTGATTGTCCTCTTCGCACACCGGACATGTCTATAGGTGTTCAGATCTCTGCTTCAGTAAATCTCTCGGGTATAACCGCTGATGGTTTCGGTTCTATGTTGGTTCAGTGTTATTTTTACAAATCTTTGTCAGGTGTTCTCTCCGGTGCATGCTTATTCTCACACCTAAAACGCACATTCTCGATATTGACTCATGTTTCATTCATCTCAAAATTCTCTGAACTTCCGAACTCATGATGAGCACTGAGTATGTCTGTTTGGTCCATATACTGAACATTTGTTATGGTTGTGAGGCTAGTTATTGCCCCCGGACACGCGGGTGTAGAGTGAAATGAACGGAACGATCACTTAACGGGCATCCACACAATAATAGAAAAATACAATGACTGATGAGGTTCATGTAAAACACAAAATATTACAACAATAGAAAGGAAGACAGAAAATACTAGATTCTATGCTTGAAACCAACATCAAGGAACAAGTGACATTCCCATAAGTGCTTCGTTCTCCGTTCCAGCCTCCATCAAAGAGTAGGCAGAATGAACATTTCAGTCAGATATTGTTTATTTTCGACTCTTCTTAGAGATGATACAATTTCTCCCTCACCGTAAGTCATTCCCATTCCTGTCATCGGCACGTTATTGCCTTCATCATCGCCGTCTTCACTCTGTAGTGTGTCCATGATTGCTCTTATTATGTCGGCCTTATCTCTTCTCAGTACTTCATTTTTCTTCAGCGTTCATTCTCAAACTCCCGCTGGATCTCCCTTACATCAGGACCACGGCCCTACTAGATTTCCAGCAGGATGTAGACCAGAGAATGGAAATACGTTGTGTCGGCGCGTTATTTGCACAAATAACCCGACACATCCGTCTAGGGGGGGGGGTTCTCAGTACTCTGCTATTAACCAGATCATGCAGTGTCAATGAGTTGCCTTCTTCCTACTGCTCACGTTAGCATAACACGGTCAGTATAGCCGAGACCCTCAGCTTTAGAAGACCTCTGTACCGAATTAGTTAGGATTTCACTAGTTACAGCTGATGGGAGTATTTCATCATCATCATGTGTCAAGAGCTGCCTGCTCACAGCTGATGAGAGTATTCCATCATCATTATTACTGAACTAATTTTGAATTTGTCTTCAATAAAGTAGTCTATAAAGTAGTCAGCTGCCTGATTACATGTGAGGATACTTCCATCTTTGTCCAATGTGATCTTTACATTTCTTCTTGTGTCATCGTCATCATTTAATTATATACCGACTTCTATATTTGTTTCTTTCTATCTCCGCCTGAATTGAGTTTTCCTCTCTCTGAAATATAGCCTTAAATTTTTGATATTTATCGCGATGATCTTCGTTTTGTCTTGTCTCTGACTGTTGTCTTGTCTTCACGTTGTCTTGTCTCCGACTGTTGTCTTGTCTTCGCGTTGTCTTGTCTCTGATGGTTGTCGAGATATTACCAATTTATATTAATGTCTCTAGATCACTATACCCAAAATACTAAAATTTTTCCCGGCCACTACTCTAGGGATGTCACTACGACCAGTCTAGTAAACATCTATAGAATTTGTTGATTATCTAATGTCGATATCTGTAAGTAAATCTCTGGCTAATAAACTGCTCTAATATCCATACACATCAAAAGAGATGTGGTTCTACACAAGAATTCTCAGAATACCATTGACTGCCAGAAAAAAAGGCAAGATTGAAGGCAACAGAGACAGTGGGCGACAACGTGACAAAATATTAGACAGTTTGACAACCTGGAACGGCAGGGAAACAACAGCGATCTTGATACATAATGCTGGAGATAGAGAGCTGTGGAGAGCCGTAGACGCCTACACCTGATGATGATGAATGTCCGTACATTGTTCAGTATGCCTTGTTGTAGCGTCGCCTGGAGACAGTGATGTTTTCCTTAATACATTCATATTCTTGTCAGGTAGTCTGGTTTGTGGTCTGGGCTTCCAAGATTTTCAGTTTTTCTCACATCATTGATGTTCCACTCCAGTTTTAGTCAGTTTTTCCCAACAAAATCATTGATGTTCCACTCAGGTTTTAGTCAATTTTCCCCACATCATAACTGACGTTCCATTTCAGTTTTAGTCAGTTTTTCCCACAACATCATTGATGTTCAACTCCAGTTTTAGTTAGTGTAATGCCACGCCTGATATATAAATGGTACGCTGTAATTTCAAATAGAATATATTCGGATCGATGAGTTTATTAATCAAGATAAAACACTGCCAAAGTCGGATGTTTCTGGCTATACAAATAAAACCTCCACAAAACGTACTTTATTTCTTTAGACCACATTATCATGGAAATTTATTAGTTCGATTGTCTTCTATTAGTCCTACATGGCATATCCAGGAGGAGGGAGTTTGAACACGACTGCTATAAGCATAGCCCTGGGACAACAGGTCAGAGCTTATGAATGTCAGAAACGAAATGCGAGTATAAAGTATCTGATATATTATTACAATTCGTGAATAAAATCATGAAACAAATAGTCAATCTTCATTGACTGTACACAAATCGAAATGATATTGCATGCCTTACTACTCACTTGTCTGACCATGCACCCTTCCATTCACAACAACCATGTGGATTTCTTAGTCTTAATAAATCTACTGGGCCTTTATCTGTTGATACCTGCAGATGTAACATTATTCAATTTTACTTTTATAACATATTCAACGTATTGTTATCTTGTTCTCCTTCATGTACGCTCGCAGCTACTATTCATCATGTTGTATCGCTAACATTGTCTTATTTCTCTCATTCAGTTTGTACATTTAGTTTACACCAAAAAAATGTAACACGGTGTCTACCTTCAGTGATATATTTTACTAGCTCTAATTTGTACTTCCAATGCTGTTTTTTATCTAGCAATGTCTCTACCTTCAATACAGATTTATATCTAGCAATGTCTCTACCTTCAATACAGATTTATATCATCGTTGTTTTACATCCAATAATGATTTATATCATTGGTTGTTTTTTTTTACCTTCAGTGCTGTTTTCTATCTAGCAATGTTTATGTTTGTTTGTTTTGCGTTCGCTCCATTGTAACCATCACGGATATCCGTGCGATTTTCGCCGGGAGCGTGATTACGTTGTGCCACCGTTATACGCCTTGTATACCTAGCACATCCGATCTCGGCATGCCTTGACAATTCGGGTGGGCTACCCTTAGCCTGTGACAGCCTCTATATCTGTCTCCAGGCACGCGTAGTGGCGACTCTTCTCCCAGACGATTTTTTGCTCTCATCTGACTCGCACGAAGTATTCCACTGTCTATGAACTTCCCTCGTGCACTTGCTGTGCCTGTGCCCATTGGGTACTGAACCGTTTCTCATCCGTGAGCCTGGTTCCTTAAGGGGAAGAACTCAACAGAGGAGTTGGACCCTGGCTCTTTCGCCCTCTTAGCCCGAGGTGTCATTCACCGACATCGTGTACCCCTTGTCCAAGTTCGAGTCTCACACCACGCGTTTGAGAGCAAGGCGTTCTCGAGCTGAGCGTCCTTGTCCCAATAGCGCCTGAGCCCATCAGGTACTGAACCCTTTCTCTCTTCAAGTGTATTTCCGGTGTAGGAAAACCTTGACAGTAGAGTTGGGCCAGGACTACCATCGTTGTCCCTTTGTTGCCTAAGCCCATCGGGTACAGAACCCTTTCTCTTCGCGAGCATATTTCCGGTTTAGGAAGGCTCGACATTAGAGTTGGATTAGGTCTTCTCGCGTTACCAATCGCCAATGAATGGGTCTGGGTCTCTGCCTGTAAGGAACACAGGTAACTAGAAGCTCGATTCGAGCTGACGGAGCTTGTAGTTCCCATTTCCTAGGGACTTTTCACTTTCTATTTGCAGTTCGCGCTGCCCTCTAGCGCTGTTCTGCCATTTCATTGTTTCATTGTACTCGGTATGAAATCTATTTGTCTCTCGCCATGCATCTACCTTTACGTGCATTTTACATTGGCCGCCCCTCCAATGTTCGGACTGGACAGACTAGCTTTACTGTATGTCGACAGTGTCGCTATATGTGGTGATGCTGGTGGTGTCGGACATATTGTCTGTCTCTTGTGCAGTCAAATCTCTTTCCATCTGCTACCTCCACATTCTCGGACACGATCCCCAAATGATTTGGCCAGAATCAGCTCGAGCTGCTGTATTTCTGTTTCCAGGGTGCACCGCGTGGAGGTACATTTGGGATCTTGGTTATCTGCTAACCCTGGGTCCGCCTAGAGCAATGCGTTCCCTTTGCACCCCTAGCAATGTTTATATTTTAAGTGTTATTTTGTATCTAATAATGTTTCTATCTTCATTTCTGTTTTCTATCTAGCAATATTTCTACCTTCAATGATTTTTCTATTTAGTAATGTTTCTACCATGATTATGCAATATTTCTAACTCACAAACTGTAACAGCGACAGTAAAGTTGCTGATGAATTGGTTGGATATATTATAGTGGATTACATAAAATGGATACAGTGATTAGTTATTTGTTGTACATAAGGCAAAGCACTCATAGCATCCCTTTAGAATTTCTGTCTAATTCAGAAGATGATCAATGGTGTGTATGCCCTTAGACTTAAGTTTGTAATTCTTACGGCAGTAAACAAACATACAATGTCAGAACATCATATCTGTAACACTTGTGATAGAAGTAAGCACAAATTAACAAATTGCTTAAATTCTTAAATGCTCCAAGCAAATCTCTTGAAAAGTGAAGCATCTCTTTCTAACTATATTTGGATTGTATTAGGACTATCAGAATGAAAGTATAATCCATTTCAGGTCATAAATGCTAAAATATTTCTGATGACCCATCTGATATTATAATGAGAAACCTAGTCCCTATTGAGAGCTGTCACTGCACGTCATTGTATAGGAACCTATCTACATAACTACAACCTCCAATTTACATCAAAATAAATATGTTTCTTCTTCTTCTGAATTCTTTCTCAAACTCATGAAAATTAGCATTATGTAGTCTGTAGAAAGGAATGCGCTACATCATGGTTTACAGATTTGCCGAGATATATGCGCCTTTCGGACTGACACATCCGAATTCAGCGTGTATTCCAGATTACTTTGACCCTATATTGGATCGGACAGCCAACTCCACCACACAACCTCCTTAGTCGTTTGCTGACAACATGCATGGAAGATAAACAGTGTTGCTATTCTTCGCTACCCATATGGGACTCGGAATCTGATTTAGTTATATGTCCCATTATAAACAGTGAAAGATGCCGTGTTTATCTTAGAAACAGTTTCCATGACAACCGAATTAGTTAAGGAAAGACCGATCCTGTGACGTGACTAACGTAAAGGATACTTGAACATGTATTACTTGAACATGTATTACCTGTTTAAAGCCAGTGATGCTGTACATATGTCCACTGTATAAACCATTATTCATTTGGTCTCGAGTCACAAACGATTTCTTTTCATCCTGAAGAGAAAATATTTTTGGTAAATACCGCGCAAGGTTATTTATTTCTGAGACTTATAGACACTTAAAAGGGTTATTTTAAAATTTGTAGGTTTATTATAGTTGCAATTGTGAAATAATCTGAATCAGTTTATGTCGAGCAATCAACATCACAAATACAAATTTGAAAAACTTCAAATCAAACGAAATATTAAGAGAGGAGACAAATCAAGAATATGTGACGAACATCATCAGAAAACGTCGCTGGACATACATCTGCCACATACTTAGAATGAAGGAAGACAGAATTCCATGACAAGCCTTCATGTGGACACCAGACGGAAAAAGAAAACATGGACGACCAAAAACAACGCTCAGAAGAACATTTATAAATGAATAAAATCAACAGGCATAAATGCACAAGATCTGCAATCCTTAGCAACTTACCGACAGGCATGGAGAACTATGACATCTGCCCTATGTGCCAAACTTGGCAAAAGAGGAGCTGACTGAATCAACATATGAGCAAAGCTTGGAACTGGGTAATAAACTTTTACTAATTACTGGAAACACATATAATACCACACACAAAATGCCTCTATCAAAACTATATAAACAACAAAAAAATACGAGGAAGAACAGCACTATTGACGGTCACATGGTAGAACTAATTGAGGAGTTAAACCGGAAGGGTTGAAACTAGGTCAGATGTGAAACAATACCAACAGGAAATATACAAAATACAGCCAAATATTTCTGAAGCAAGACAAACAGAAAAAATGAGAAAACAACATGCTATGTTGAGACAGAAAGTGAGGTGCGATATATTATCAGCAGAAGCATGTTCAGCGTACTGTGTGTATTTGAGAGTGTGTGTGTGTTCGTGTAGTGTCTGTCTATTTGAGTGTATGTGTCTGGGTAGTGTCTGTGTATATGAGTGTGTGTGTGCGTACTATTTGAGTGTGTGTCCCCGTGTATTGAGTGTGTGTGTGTGTAGTATCTGTGTATTTGAGTGTGTGTGTCTCTGTACTGTCTGTGTATTTGAGTGTGTCTGTGTACCGTGTGTATTCGTGTAGTGTGTGTTCATTTGAGTGTATGTATTTATGTACTGTCTGTATTTGAGTGTGTCTGTGTACTGTCTGTGTATTTGAGTGACTTACATAAATACCAGCACCCATCATGGATTTCATGCGGAACGATTTCTTCATTAGTAAGTACAGTTGTCTATTGTCTGTTTGTTGTTTGATGACAATGACTTCTGATATTCCACCTGTCAGGTCCACTAATGTATCATGAATGGAAAAATCAATCAAAGCATCATAGCCTCCGTGTAACCTGGTGTAACAAATATTTGTAAATTAAACGTGTCAGGGTGAGACAGAAGACAACACGACACATAGAATGTCAGGGTGAGACAGTAGACAACACGACACATAGAATGTCAGGGTGAGACAGAAGATAACACGACACATAGAATGTCAGGATGAGACAGTAGACAACACGACACATAGAATGTCAGGGTGAGACAGTAGACAACACGACACATAGAATGTCAGGGTGAGACAGTAGACAACACGACACATAGAATGTCAGGGTGAGACAGTAGACAACACGACACATAGAATGTCAGGGTGAGACAGAAGACAACACGACACATAGAATGTCAGGGTGAGACAGTAGACAACACGACACATAGAATGTCAGGGTGAGACAGAAGACAACACGACACATAGAATGTCAGGGTGAGACAGTAGACAACACGACACATAGAATGTCAGGGTGAGACAGTAGACAACACGTCACATAGAATGTCAGGGTGAGACAGAAGACAACACGACACATAGAATGTCAGGGTGAGACAGAAGACAACACGACACATAGAATGTCAGGGTGAGACAGAAGACAACACGACACATAGAATGAACTATGTTACTTCTTCTTCAGCGTTCATTCTCAAACTCTCGCTGGGTCTCTCTTGTAGCTGGACACATTCTCAAACTCTCGCTGGGTCTCTCTTGTAGCTGGACACATTCTCAAACTCTCGCTGGATCTCTCTTGTAGCTGGACAATAGCCCCACTAGATTTCCAGTAAGATGTAGTCCAGAGAATGGAAATGCGTTGTGTCGCCGTTTTACTTGAGACAGTGGCCCGACAGATCCGTCTTCGGCGGGAGCTACATTTAATACAACTAAAATCACGATGTTGCCACTGTATCTATCATCAACGATGTTGCCCATCTATTCGAATTGAATAGGAAATTTTGGTCGCATTGCCCATGCCAATTCGTCTCTTTTAGCATTCTTTATAACTTTCCATGATACAAATATTATTAATAATAATGTGCTAGAATGTTTTGCTAAATCACTCAAGACACATAATCATAATAACACACACAAATCGACGTTTCGACCAAAAGGCCTTTATCAAGACAAAAAAATTAACATACAACAGAAATCGGACAGTAAGGATGATGACGTTCACATTGGCATATGTAATGTTTTTTCTTGATAAAAGCTTTTTGGTCGAAACGTCGATTTTTGTATGTTATTATATGTGTCTTAAGTGTTTAAGCAAAATATGTTACTCTATTCCTGGATTTACCTGTTGGATTTCAGTTTTAAGCAATAAGTACATATTATGCTAGAAAGTCACGGATAGACCAAAATCCTTCTACAGTGGTCATTCCATGCCCGAACTGTCGTAAGGATATTGGTAGTTAGTAGTTAATGAGTTTATCTCTCTTTTGGAGAGGCGCGTCCCTTTAAACCAGCGGACAGTAAAGTCCAATTAGATTATATCAGGACACACTACTATAAAATATTAGAGGTAACAAAGGCCCCAAACACAGTAAAGACATTTTCAGCTCGAATAGGACTTATTAGCCATCCACAAATTATTAGACATGAACATAATTCTAACTGAATTCTCAAAAGTGGATGTAACAAAATGGTCATCATCATCATGTGATGGACAAACACACATTAGTAATAATATTAACTGAATATTTCAAATGGTTTAGGTTCAGGTATGCATACGTTGACAACATTTGGGACAAGTTGTATATTCATGGTTCAGGTATGCATACGTTGACAACATTTGGGACAACTTGTATATTCATGTTTTATTATACACGTGTTACACTATATATTCCCTGTCCCACCAACGACAGCAGCACGTTGCCTATTGAGGGTACAAATATAGCACATTAATCTGTGGTATCACGTGATAATCCCAGGTATCTCTAATAATATCCACTTTGTGAACAAACGTTATGAGCGGGGTTCGAACCCACGAAATTCTGAAAATGAAGCGAACTGTTAGTAAATTAAAAATAGTAAACGATATGCTGAATGCCAGTTTTAAAATTTAATATGCTTTTAACGAATGTCGACGTTTTCAACTGAAAGGCCTTTATCAAGATTGGGATACAAAAAATAATTTGCTGTGTAAAAGTCTGGCAATATCCTATTGAAAACTCACTTGGCATAAGCCTTCTCAAGAAGAGATGGCCAGAACTCAGTAGGGGCTTCTTTGTTGCTGGAGTATTTCAGTTTGTAACCATCTGCCACTTCCTCTACTGGAAGACAGTCGTCAATAGTGACCTCTGTCCACGTACCATACCACCAGAAGTTGAATACAAACATTCCTGCAAATATGATTTGTCCACGTTAACAGAAAGTAGTAAATCTGATTATAATTCTTCTTCTATGTTCGTTCTCAAACTCCTACAGATTACCAGGATGTAGCACGGACAACTGAATGCGATGTGTAATTTTACTGTTTTTCTGCGATATCATTATAGCAATGATTATAGCGCCTGATTATAGCAATATAAAAGATTGTATTAAAGAGATAGATTATAGTAATATAACAGCTTGTATTAAAGTAATGTAAGAGATTGTATTAAAGAGATAGATTATAGCAATATAAGAGATTGCATTATAGTAATGTAAGAGATTGTATTAAAAAATGTAATCATTTGAGACTTGTCCATGTTTTTTCCACAAATTGTAGGCCTATTTGGTGGTAATTCATAAATGATCGTTTTTCTCGAAATCCTGCCTGTTTTTCCATTAATATACATATATTGTTGCTTTTAGACGTTCCACGATATTTTATTCAATCTCTTCCCTCCGTTGGTGTTATACCTCTCCTGTATTGTTATACCTCTCCTGTATTGTTAATAATACTCACGTGGAAGACAGGTAATGAAGTCCTACTGAATGACGACTACAGCACTACACACTATCGCTAACGGATGTAAATATGGTACATACAACAAAACAAAATACAGAATATAATCATACAAATGACAATACAGAGGACAAAGTCGACGTTTCGGACCAATAGGCCTTTTTCCAGATACGGACATAACATACAAACATAAACAATTTAAAAACATAAAAAATATTTTAAAAACCACAAGTAGAAATGAATGCGTATCCGAGTGAAATGTAGTAGTAAGATAGATACCGGAAGCATACGAACAGGAAGTACACAAAGACGATAATACAGGTGGAACGAGAGGAACAAAACGATGACGTAACAAAGACCAATACGACCGAGAACTAAGCGAAAGAGTGGTCGGAATTGAGTCCAAATGGCTTGATGGTACCCAACTCGAAAATGAGACGATTTTCTAGGGCGTACCTAGATCTATCATTGGTGGTGCAGGATCTGATGGCAGTGACCTGAATGTCAAGAACACCACGGTGGCCATCGCCGTTGAAGTGATTAGCCACAGGAGTGGGTGTTCTGTGTTTGATAGCATGCAAGTGGTTACAGAAGCGGTCGCTCAGTCTAAGGCCAGTCTCACCGATATATTGCTTACCACAGCGTTTACATATGATCACGTAAATAACATTACTGGATTCACATGTAAAGGCCTCATCGATGGAGAAACTGGCCTTGGGGAATGAGATGGAGCGCATCTGAACCACATAAGGACATGTGTAACAACGACCACGTGAGCAACGAACGGTACCAAAATGGTCAGGTGCAGAGGACCTGAGGTGGCTGTGGACCAAGATGTCCTTCAGATTTTTGTCGCGCCTATAGGCCACCAGAGGTAATTTGTGGAAAGCGTCACGGGTGTCAGAATCAGACTGGAGAAGGGAATAATATTTAAGTAGAATACGACGGACAGTCGAGTTATGGGGACGGAAGGTAATTACCAGTTTAAACCTATCAGAGGAGGAGGAAGAACCCTGGGAATTATTGAAGGTATCAAGGCGAGATAGCTGGCGTGCACGGAGCCAAGCCAATGAAAGAACGCTGTCAGGAAAGGAGCGTCTACGGAAGAACTCAATCATCTCAGAGGATTTGTCGAGAAAATCGTCGTCATCGCTACATAAGCGACGAAGGCGAAGAAGCTGTGAGTAAAGTAGAGAGTTACGACAGGCGGGAGGATGAGAAGAAGTGTAGAGCAGAAAGCCATGTGCATCAGTGGGTTTGTAGTAGACTGATGTGCTGAGGTATAGGGGATGAATAGTGACAATGATGTCGAGGAAATGGACAGAGGTGGTGGAAATGGTAAATGTGAATTTAATAGCGAGGTTGAAATTGTTGATGAAGTGAGACAGTTCTGCTTCTGTCATGTCAGTAATACCTATCCCATTATCAATGTATCTGTGGAAAAGAGATGGGAATGGGCCATCGTAGGTAGACCAAACTAGATGTTCTAGATGTCCCATGAAAAGACAGGCATAGCTAGGCCCCATCTTAGTGCCCATGGCCACACCACTGATCTGATCGAAAAAATGTCCATTGAATTCAAAATAGTTGAGTGTGAGCACCAGTTCAGCAAGGCGGATAAGGGTGGGAGTAGATACAAAAGGATGCGGACTCTTGTCCAGAAATAACTGCAACGCCCTAAGACCATCGGCATGTGGTATGGACTTGTATAGAGAGCAAACATCAAGCAAGAATAGACGATAGGTACGATAAGAAGGCAAATGCACAGAAGAAAAAATGGTGAGAGCATGCTTGGTGTCTTTCAAGAATGAAGGCAGTGCCTCGACTAAGTGTTGCAAAATATTGTCGAGGAAGTCAGAGATGCGCTCTGTAGGACAAGAGCAAGCTGAGACAATAGGTCTGCCGGGATTCAATTCCTTGTTTATTTTGGGCAGCATATAGAAGACAGGTCTGCATAAACAGCTTTTAACGATGCAAAGAGCCTTGGCAGTGGTGGGAAGGTGGTTGTACTGGATGAGGGTGTTCACAGTGTTGTTGACCACCTTCTGGTTAGATACCGTCGAGTCTGATGTGCGAGCAGTGTAGAAAGAGGGGTTAGAGAGTTGTTGGTGGCTCTCCTGGAGGTAAAGGTCCTTGCGCCACACAACAACGGTCCCACCGTTATCTGCTGGTTTGAGGACAATATCATCCCGGCGGCGAAGATTCGCCAAGGCGCGAGATTCGTCAGGGGTGATGTTGGAGCGTTTGATGCGGCTGTGATGAAGTGATTGGATGTCATGGAGGGTGTTCTTGATATATATCGGTGCACCAGGTTTAGGAGTCCAAGAATGTTTCTTCTGTTCATATCGAGAGAACAAATCATCAGTGTCAGATGACGCTTTGCCAAAGAAATGATAATGCAGCCGAAGACGACGATGGTAACGGTGGATATCCTGAAGAAGCGAATATTGATCATATGCAGGACGGAGAGGGACAAACTTGAGGCCCTTGTTGAGGACAGAAATTTCGCTGTCAGAGAGACTCAGGTCAGGAGGAATGCAGACCACCCGGGTATTAGTGGTATTGAGACAAGGCAGAGGTAAATTAGCTGCCGCAGTATGACTAGAACGGGGTAAAACAATGTGAGATGTGGAGTGGATGGAATTAAGTTTACTGTGGTGATGATTGCACATAAACTGGTACAACTGCCCATTGAGAACGTGGATAGTACCCCGAATGAGGGAGTAGAGTAGAATATTGTTGTTGGTAAGGGACTGTAAACGCTGCAACAGTAAGACTTTAGAAGTTTCTAAGTCAGATAAGAGATGGGTGTGGTTGGAAGATATAATGCGCATGCGTTGAAACGCGCATTTATCGTCGAGGCGTTGGGCAAGGCCAGTTTCTCCATCGATGAGGCCTTTACATGTGAATCCCGTAATGTTATTTACGTGATCATATGTAAACGCTGTGGTAAGCAATATATCGGTGAGACTGGCCTTAGACTGAGCGACCGCTTCTGTGACCACCTGCATGCTATCAAACACAGAACGCCCACTCCTGTGGCTAATCACTTCAGCGGCGATGGCCACCGTGGTGTTTTTGACATTCAGGTCACTGCCATCAGATCCTGCACCATCGATGATAGATCTAGGTAAGCCCTAGAAAATCGTTTCATTTTCGAGTTGGGTACCATCAAGCCATTTGGACTCAATTCCGACCACTCTTTCGCTTAGTTCTCGGTCGTATTGGTCTTTGTTACGTCATCGTTTTGTTCCACTCGTTCCACCTGTATTATCGTCTGTGTGTACTTCCTATTCGTATGCTTCCGGTATCTATCTTACTACCACATTTCACTCGGATACGCATTCATTTCTACTTGTGGTTTTTTAATATTTTTTTATGTTTGTATGTTACGTCCGTATCTTGAAAAAGGCCTATTGGTCCGAAACGTCGACTTTGTCCTTTGTATTGTCATTTGTATGATTATATTCTGTGTTTTGTTTTGTTGTATGTACCATATTTACATCCGTTAGTGATAGTGTGTAGTGTTTTAGTCGTCATTCAGTAGGACTTCATTACCTGTCTTTCACGTGAGTATTATTTTCTATTATGTTATACTAGCAGTACCACCTTCTATTGATTGTAGCCAATAGAACATCAGAATGCAAACATACTTGTTAACGTCATATTTTTTTTTTTTTTTTTTTTTTGGTGCATTGCATCGGTTGGCTTTCATAAAGTATATACAGAGTGACCAACGAAAATCATGGAAATAATCCATATCGTCACGTATGAATACTTATTTAGCTTTTGCTCGTAGGACTTCTGTTGGTGGGGATCATGATATAGCGCTACTGTAAGTGAATTCACAACAATCATGTTCACATCCAACCGTTGCCGTAAAGTGACAGATACCAAACATTATACTAGTATATCCACCAGGCTCTGATTGTATAACTCAACTGAATTCAGAACTGAAAAATGCTCTTACTTTTATTTCAATTAAATACATTTTTAACTTAATGTACAGAAATTTATTTTGTTGCATTCAAGGAAATTGTATTTTGCATCAGTTCTCAAATTCCCACTAGATCTCTTGTATAGCAGGACAATGGTCATACTAGATTTCCAGCAGGATAATTCCGGAGAAATGAAATGTACCGAGTGGCCGTTTTGTTTGCGCCAATGGATCGATACATTCGATCTCGACGGTGGTAACAGCGACATCCACTGAACGGTGGGGAATCTCTGTAACAATATCACTTTAACCATATAACCATGTTGTAAGTTCTGGGTACGAGAGAAAACTGTTTCCCGTGTTACACTCTGGTCTTCAACTTGAAATCTTAGGTTAAACGTGATTGGCCATGTTGCTGCCGACTCTGTCGCTAATGACATAGCCACAGACGCCCCACAACACTTTAAAGAACTTGTTTTTGGTTTCCAGAAGATTCAAAATATCTGACAAGTGTGAGTTATTTTAATATATACATTATCTTGTTTAATTTGATGATACCTTTGCATGGAAGGTTCGATTCCCACGGCGGAGTAGAAGACGAAGTTTTAATAGGATCTAGATGACCGAGTGTGATTCTTAGAAAGCCATGAAACATTCAGATGATTTACGTGTAGAACACGAGCTGACATTTCACATGCAACAATGACAAGACAAATATATAGTTAGTCTCCTCTTCTTTCGTTCTCCTTGATCAAGCCTAGATTTGAAGTTTTGTTTGTTCTAGAGACTTTATTATGTTTTGTAACTCTTATAGAGGTCCATATAATTTGTCATTAACTGTTGTTTCTCTGGGTCATTGTATTTGCTTCATCATTTCATAGTCTAGGCTTTCCTGACGAATATGCTATGCTGTCTGAAATGTCTGTACACGTGTACATATCGCAGTGTTGCCAAACTTGAACTTTGTATACTCGTGGTTACGTAGTCTACTGTGTCCTTTTCTGAGGCGCAGTGATAACTTGGTCTGGTATATTCATAATCTGGTATTCATCTTGTGTTGTAGTTTACTTTCTAATTGATTTAATCATCTGTTTCATTTCATGGCTTGTTATTGACACAACTGGTTTATCAACATAAGTTCCTTCTTTTTCAAGACGATCTATGATTTGCCACAAAAACCTCATAAAAGTTTGAAAATAAAATTTGAGCAAGTAGAAATAATCTGGACATATGATCACCGCGTAAACAGGTTATTGGACGGACACCTGACACATTGATATCTGGACATATGATCACCGTGTAAACAGGTTTTTGGACGGACACCTGACACATTGATATCTGGACATATGATCACCGTGCAAGAAAGTTAGTGAATGGACACCTGACTTATATTGACAGTTGTGAGTATCTTACATGCAGTTTCTGCATCGCTTCTCTATTCCTAATTTGTAATTGTACACTGTTTCGCCCGTCTGTTGCCAGGCCCGAATGGGGAGCAAAGAATAGCAACACTGTTTACCTTCCACGCATGTCGTAAAAGGCGACTAAGGAGGTTATGGGATGGAGTTGGCTATCCAATCACATATAGGGCAAGTGACCCAAAACCACGCTGAAGTCGGATGTGTCCGGCCGAAAGGCGCAGATATCGCAGCAATGCTGTAAAACATGACAACACGTTGCGTTCTCCGGACTACATCCTGCTAATCTGCAAGAGTTTGAGAACGAAAGCAGAAGAAGAAGGATGTACACTGTGTCATATCAACATATAATGCGGCTATGACTGCACCACAACAATAAAGCGAAACACACAATTTGGAAGCAGGATATTACGCTTTGCTAATCATTAGAAACACAAACTGAATAAACCATTTTACTGTTAATGAACGTTGACAGTCTTGCATTGTCTTTTCCTCGCCACTAGTGCCGTGAACGTTGACAGTCTTGTCTTGTCCTCGCCACTAGTGCCGTGAAGCACTTAAGGAGCCTAAGTCGTCTGTCTTTAGACAATTGTGTTGCGCATGTTGTTGTGACGCCATGTTGTTGCAGTATGTCTCTGATGTTGTACATCCATCTACCCCTTTGTTTACCTCTTTCTCTGTAACCAGAAATTCTTTTGTTGTATGTTATAGATGGTAGGCGACCAGGTTTCATTCTCATAAGGTGGCGGAACCATTTATTCTGTTGTCTCTCTAAGTATTTGATGCATGGAATAGTTTCTATCAAATTTCTGATGTCTTCATTTATTATTCGATCTGTTCTATTGACATTAACAATCTTCTTTAGGCGTTTTTTTTTAGAATCGTTTCTCCTGTATTTTAGACAGTATCTTTGGCATTGGTAGCATAAAGAACGTTGATAGTGCCGTTTACTAGTGTCTTTACTCGTTGTGTGGTATGTTGTGTTCTTGATAAAGGCCTTGCGGTCGAAACCTGGATTTTTGCGTTATCCAATGATTAGCAAAAGTTATTACCCTGATCCTAAGTTTCAACTGTTTTGACGTAGGCTCTTGGGAGAGTCTCGGTCAGGATAGAACAGCATGACGTTACAGTCTCAGAACTGGAGCACTAGCGGTAGAATAAACCAGGCAAGATACTGCAAGAGAGAAGCGGGCAAGTAGAAAAGACAAAACATCTCAACGTCCCAGACACCCTCTACAGATGTCAATTGTGTTGAAGATATTTGTGTGATTCCATTGGACTTGTTAGTCATTTAAAACGCACTATTAACTCAACCAAAATAATAATAAGTGAAAAAGATGATTGAGTTTTGGTCATCGTCGATCACGACGGACGAACATCATCATTAAGTTTCTACTGTGCATATCAATAGATGCTTGTTAAAGATAGTCAGCGATTCCATTTGGCTATTTCGGTATCTTACTGAATATCGTGGTATCTTTCATTTGTCAGACTAACTATTTCATATAAAACCATTAAAGTAATTACTATATAATATCATAAATTATATCAGTTGAGGCAGATTTACCTGTATATTTATCTTTCTCGAAACCTTGGTCGTCTGGAACAACTTTTCTAAAGCTTTCTCTCTTTCCAGCAGAGGCAAGAAGGGATACTCCAGCAATAAACGCGCAGTTATCTACATCAAACACAATCAGTTGTAAAACCAAAAAAGTGCAAACAATAAGCAGTTTCATACATTTCTTGCAGATATTTGTTTGTCATTTTCTGCACCGTTAATTAAGCAATCACTTTGTTTAGTTATTTCATGTTAACTTAATATATATATATTTAGATTTCGCGAAGTTAGCACGAAGACAGACCGTATATGGCACCTTTATAGTTTACACATTTTCCAGCCAGTGGCGCTCACAAAAAAATATTAAATGGTCTCCTGTGGTCTAGCAACTCTCAACATTGATATGACTGAGTGACCTTTTACCTCTGACATATAGTCTGACGATTGTAAATATTTGTCGATTAACGGTGATTAATTTGCGTAGATATTATACAACTTTCATAAGTATGCAATTTTAAGTCCTGCGATATGGAGCTGGATTAGAGCATTTTCTGTTAGAAATGTTTTTTATCAATCGTATTCCGAAATTTATTTATTCAATTTTGTTGTTTGTTTTATTCTCGCTCGAAAAACGCTGGTGTATGTTTCTAGTAATTTACAAAATAAATAATTTGTAATCTATAAATAGTTATGTAGTTACTTCGATTAATCATTTCAGAACCTCTTTTTCAAGGCTGGAATCAACATATCATTGTATCCTGCATTCGTAGCATATCTTTTTCTGGACGGAACAATTAATCCAGAATTTTGTGGCTGTTGTGATTTCCTAAACAATATAAATATGTTCAATAGTTTGTCGCTGCTTTCTGAACGGTTCGGAAGCACAATTGCTTGCGGCGGGACTTGAACCTAGTATCTTGACAATCACAGACGCGCTCTATACCTCGCCGCCATTGAACCGGATTTCCTAAATATTGTAACTATTAATGTATAAGGCTAGATAACTTACTTAGAGCTCCTTGATCCATGTCATGTCGGTTAGCGTCACTGACGTAAAATTGTGGCTTTGGTACAATATCCTAAGATAGAAATACAGAAAAATATTATAGTACATGTCATTGTTAGTTATGTTGTGTTATCTAGAACATTCTTGCTGTTTACAAAATAGCATTCCTTATGCAGATGTGGTAACTATTTTTCGATTATCATTTCCATTTGTGTCGTTTAGTCTCGTGGAGGTAGGGGGTGGGGTGATTTGGAGTTGTCTATCTTTGATCATCTGGGTCGCATTGGCCATGGTCAGCCTGTATCTCTCTAAGGTTTGTGAAGATCTAGTTCCTGATCGTCCTCGTGCCGTCCAGCTTCTGCTGTTGTATGCAGGAAGGGATTGTTGCATTGGTTCAGTTCTCATTATGTGACAAAATCACCAAGTTTGATGTCTTTCTAGACTCCTAGATAAAGTGGGGAGAGGTTAAGGTGTACAATTCCCCCATCCCCTTTAGTAATTAGAAACTTGACTTTTAGTACCATAAATTTGGGAAAACGGCGGGCAAAAAGTCCCAAATCCCAACGTAGCTATATTTCACAAAAAGTTATCATCAAAAATATTATCACACGCAACACCCGACAGACGACTTGTTATCACAAACATTATCTGAAATAATAAAACATTATCTGACAGACAAAAACATCATCTGAAAGCGCAGTAATGTCTTTTTTCTGAGTTAATCCTTCCTCCTCCACGCCCTGAGATCATATCTACCGCCCTGTGTCTCTCATATTTTCTTGACTTTGGATATTGTTTGTTAGTTGGTGGATTTGTCTGTCTAGAGTCAGACACGCACCTTTCAACCGTAGAATGATTTTCCTTTAGTTATATCGCGGCGTATATTGTGGCCCAATGGCCTGGGTTGTCCTGTTAGGGACTGGTGATTTGACCTTGGGTCTGGTCTGCGTGTCCTTATAAGGACAAAAAGAATATTGGGGGATTGGGATGTAGTCCTAAGAAGGACTTGTTTGTTTTACTTGGCGCGTTTGGTGTTAGACTCGTTGGTCTTGGTTCTCCTCCTAGAAATAGATTATTGTGGGTCTTTTGTTGGCATCCAAAGGTTTGGATGATCTTGTAGACTCTGTGGAGGAATTTTTTTTTTAAATATTCAATAAATGTAAATTCAACCCACAAAAACGACTTCAATGCTTATATACATATATAGTACTTTACCATTAAGCACTGGGTTCTTACACACATATGGTCCTACATATATACATGCATCCATATACTTCACATATAAAAATATACACATGCACCCATATATACCTTACATATGAGAAAAATACACATTCACCCATATACTTTACATATCATAAGTACACATTCATTACATATAAGTACACATTCACCCATATTCATTACATATCATAAGTACACATTCACCCATATTCATTACATATCATTAGTACACATTCACCCATATTCATTACATATCATTAGTACACATTCACCCATATTCATTACATATCATTAGTACACATTCACCCATATTCATTACATATCATTAGTACACATTCACCCATATTCATTACATATCATTAGTACACATTCACCCAAATACTTTACACATACATATCATAAATATCCATACACACTTGTGCTGTACATATCATGTACTCATGTATCCACATATTTTACATATCATATACTCATGTATCCACATATTTTACATAACATAAATATCCATACACTCAGATGTTTTACATACCCTTACATACTTATACAGTTGTGTACCTCGATAGTACGTCTCTGTATATACGGTATAATGGTATTATTGGCCTTTCATACTTCATTCTCACGATAATACCAGTCTTTTGGACCTCCCCCTCCCTTGTCTAAATTATACTTGAGGTTTTTCTTGGTTTTATTCAGTCTGTTGGTTGAGCTTTCTTCCCATTAGTTATTGTTATCTGATCGTGCAATTGTTTATGTTATGGTGTGGTATGAGAACTCCTCGCTCTTGCACTCTTGTTTTTATTAGATTATTTATCTGAACTAGGTGGTTATATGTCGTCTGTATTATGAGGGTTTAGGTGTTTTATTCGTGTCCTGTCTGTTGTCTTATGGGTATCTTTATGTTGTCCTGTCTGGTTCTGGTCTTGTAGTGAATGTAGTGATTTGAGTGTGGTGGTGGATTGAAACTCATTTTGGTTGTAAGGTTGTGTTTTGTTGATTGGATTGTGTATGTTTATTGATTCACTGGTCTGGTACTGTGAAACTCTGGTCGTGCACAATTTTTTGGTTGTTTATCAGGGGTTGGGACTAGTTTTGTGTGAAGTATGTTGTGCTGAAACTCAATAGCACTGGCAAGGGGATGTTCAGTGTTTGGAGTGTGTATGTTTATTGGTTGATTGGTCTGACTGTTTGACGGTGAAACTCTGGCTATGCACAATCATGTGGTTGTTAGTGCGGGGTGGTTTTATGTGACTTGTTGAAACTCAATTGCACTACAAATTGGTTGCTCAACCATGTTGTTAATAAGTGGGCGGGGTTTGTTTTGTTTGGGCTGTCGTGTAGAAACTCATTTGCACAGCTCTGTAGTTGTTATTGGGGGGTTGGGAATGATTGTAGTTTATTGAAACTCAATAGCACGATGTTTGCACAATCGTGAGGCTGTCATGGGGGATGTTATTGTGTCTAGTAAAAACTTTTTACGTTCAAGATTTTGTGGATGTAGGCTGTTGTGTATTTGCTTGTGAGATTATTCTGTTCCGTCATGTGTTTGTTAGTGTATGGTTCTTTATGTGTTCGGTGTCTGTGACTAATTGTTTGAATAGGTATCTGTTGTCTTGTTTACGTAAGCCGTACATCTAGTTGGCAGGTTTATTGTGGGAGTCCTTTGTCGTCTTGTTTGTTTTCTTGGTCGCTATTGTGCACTCGCGAGGAGCTCTCGTGTGTTGTTTCTTTTTACTAGGTATATATAGTGTTTTTGTTTGTTTGTGTCAGATTAACCTGTATCGCTATTTCCAAATAGTAGTTTTTATTTATCAATTTCGTTTCTTATTATATTAATTCTTTGGTTCGAGATATATATTGTTTGACTATTTTCTTTAAATCTACGTCCACTTTGTGGCCTAGTGTGTTTACGAGGTTGAACTCTATATTGTTGTTTTTGAAAAAAATCTAGCATCGCCGTTCTTTGTTGTCGGTATTTGGCGCAGTCTAGGAGGTAGTGTTCTATTAAGTTTGCCTCGTAACACTCCTCGTATATTGGTTCATTTATTTTGAACGCTGCAACTCCTAGTCTCAGCTTTAGGTATTTCCTATTGTTAGGAATTTTCAGCTCGTCCCGTATTTGAGTTTTTCTTGTAGGAGCTTTTAGGAAGGAGAAGACATGTCTACCCTTGGAGCTATTTGACCATTTAAGTGTCCATTCTTTGTTGATTTCCTTTCTAATGAACGATTTTATTTCGGACATTGAATTTACTAGCTTTTCTGGTTGTGTTATTGCCCTTCCTGCTTTAGCTTCGATATCGGCCAACTCGTTTCCTGCTATACCCACATGGGCTGGAATCCACATAATTGTGAGGTAGTGGAGTAGCGTGGGTCAATGGAGCCCGGGGCGGAATCATAATTTTCCGCTATTGTGACATGAAAAAAATATGTCAGTGATCGTGAAAGACTGGACGAAAATAAATTTGCCGCTCTCCCGATGATGCCGCCCGGGGCGGTCCGCACCTCCGCCCCCATTCGCTACGCCACTGTTGTGAGATGCTGTCCTTTACTGTTCCAGGACGTGTGTATGCGTAGAATGACTTCTACCAGGTCGGGCCGTTCACTTTCTTTCTTAAGTTGAAGCGCTTGTACTGAAAATAGGGAGTCCGTTAGGATCGTGGTATGCTCCGGTGGGTTCTCTCCTATCAGCTCTAGTGCTTTCGGTATGGCTGTAACCTCAGCAGAAAATATTGAAATGTTGTTAGGGAGTCTGTATGCCCTTTTAATTCTTCTCCCTGGGATTACGACTCTTGCCCTCGTAGTACCATCATCCCCTTTTGAACCACCTGTGTATATTTTGAGATGGTTGTGTGTGTGTTCGTTAATGTGTGCTTGATAGTCCTATTCTGAACTATAATTTTCTAGATTTTTTGGGAAGTGTTTCCGTTAATCGTGTATCGATTGTTGGTCGCACAAGTTCCCATGGAGGGCAATCCGCCTTGTGGTTTTGCCTAGTTGTTACCAGGTCCCAGATATCTGTATGTTGTAGTTTTTCCTGGTTTATACGCCATCCAGCTGGGTATCTAGGCTTCGTAAGCTTGTAATTACCCTCCTCTACGTCTTCATAGAAAGGTTTGTAGGCTCGGTGTGTGCTGTCACTTCCAATTTTAGCCCAGTAGTTCAGTCTTAGCTCCTTCCTTCTGAGCCCTAGGGGCAGAATACCTAGGGCAACGTGAAGTGCTTCTTCTGATGTGCTTGGTGGTACCCCGGCTATTGTGGTTAGGGCTTTATTTTGGATATTGTTCAGCTTTTTGGTATTTAATGGGGCGGACGATTCATATACAATGTTCGCATACTCGATTTTGCCTCTTATAAAGGATTTGTAGAATGTGAGCAGTGTCTGCGTGTCCACTCCCCAAACTCCTTGTATATATCTTAGCATGTTTAAGCCCCCTCTGCTGTGGTCAACTATATTGTTAATATGTTTGTCCCATCGCAGGCTCCGATATATGGTCATGCCAAGGAATCGCGTGGTTTTCTCAAATTTGATTGGCTTATCAAATTTAAGTTTATTTGAATATCTGGATTTCTATCATTGAGGGTGTTACCTCGGCTGAACAACATTCCTATGGATTTGGATGCATTGATTTGAAATCCCCACCTGGTCATCCAGTTGGCTACCATGTTGAGCTGGCTCTGCATAGATTTCTTCAGATATTTACCGGTAGTGTTTCTCCCTATGTTCCAGATGGCTACGTCATCGGCAAATTGGGATATACTGTTCTTTACATCTCCCACCTCTTCCCCCAGGTCGTTGACCATTATGGTGAATAGCGTTGGAGATATAACAGAATCCTGTGGAATCCCGTTTTCTTGTTCGTAGACATCGGATAGATCGTTATTGATCTGCACACGGAAGAAGCGTCCCTGTAGGAAATTTTTTATGTAGTTCAAGGTTTTCCCATGGATTCCTGTTTTTTTTTGGATTTTTAGCAGGGCTCCATCGTATGCTCTGGCGACGTCGAGGAATACAGTCAGGGTTTTGCAAGAAGCCTTTTTCTACCTCATGTTCCAACTTTAATAGTTGGTCGACAGTGCTTCTGCCCTTTCTGAATCCTGCTTGTGTGGGACTGTATAGGTTATATTTTCCAAGGTGGAATGTTAACCTCGTGTTTACTACTGTTTCTAGTATTTTCCCTAGGTGCGACGTTAGGGATATGGGTCGGTAAGAACCAGTTACTTTTGGGTCTTTATCCTGTTTGAGGAGTGGTATTATAGTGGCTCTTTTCCTCGACGTGGGTATTTTACCCTCCTCCCATATCTTGTTGAATAGAGTTGTAATCATTTAAATGATGTTAGGGGGTACTTTCTTCAGTATAGTGTAGTTTGGTATGTCTGGTCCTGCTGCTGTATTTGATTTTCTGGCTATTGCCCTAGTAACTTCTTGTATTGTGATGTCTGCGTTGAGAAATGTAGCTTCTGAATTTATATGTGTTGTTTCCATTCATGTTTTTGTAGTTTATAATGTTTTCCTCTGTCCTGTTGTTCCGCATTTTTTAACGCATCGTTTCGCTGTGCTATTTTGTTTGCACATATTTCTGTCCACCAGTGGACTGGATTTTTTATTTTTGATAATCTCCTTGTTTCAGGCGTTTGTTTATTGGTTAGTTCAGATTGCATATTTCTATGAGGGATATGTTGGGTAGCAGTCTTGAGTATTTCCTGTGTAAGTGTTTCTGCCAAGCTATCTACTGTTTCTGTATTGATTTCATCTATGCTAAGTTTGTTGAGTTCAAGGTAGAAGTCCTCCCATTGGGCTTTGTGAAAGTTGAAGGTTGGTTTTGTGTTCATGTAGTTGGTGGTTGGTCTTACTTTTATCCTGATTTCTATGGGCAGATGATCTGATCCAGATTCCTCCAACAGGTTCCATCCTGATGCCTATAGGTTGGGAGTCACTATAGTGAGGTCTATTGCAGAGTCTTGTCCTTTCACGTCCGGGTTTATCCTGGTAGGGGATCCATCGTTTAGAATTATCAGGTTGTTATTTTCGCACATTTCAACCACCACATTTCCAGATCTGTCATTGTTATGACATCCCCAGAACTGGTGGTGTGCGTTGAAATCCCCTAACAGGATACTCCTTTTCGATATTTTGGACACGACTTCTGCAACGTCCTCACCCGTGATGTTTCCCCCGGGGCAATAGATGTTGACTATTTTGAGGTGTTCTGGTCGGCTGTCTATCGTTATTGATAGACCTTCCATATTATTGGTGTTCATGTTTTCCCAATGATTAATTTTGAAGGTCTCGGTGATGATGAACGCCACTCCACCTCCTCTGTTGTTCCTGTCATTCCGTATAACAATGTGACCAGGGAAGCTGAGTGTCTGCCCTCTATTTAGTTTGTTTCCTGGAAGGCATATGTTATTTTTTCATCTTTATGTTTTGCCATAATTGTTGCCACGTTCTGTTTTGCGCTCCGGCAATTCCATTGAATTATTTTAAGTTTTGTATTATCCATTTTTATTCTCCTGTTGGTCATGGATAGTGTTTGTGACATTTAAGGTTCAGTTTACCTTGGCACCTTTGGTTTGTGCCCTGGTCACTCGACCTGATGGTTCGTTTTTGGTGTCGTAACTTTTTTGTTTACTGATCAGATTTGTCAGCAGTTGTTTTATTTCTGCCATTTCTTGCTTGACATTCAAAATCCAACTACCTATGTCCTTCTTGTCTTCTTCCCAATTTTCTTTCCTTTGGTCTTCTTCTATCTTTTTTCCTGTTGGTTTGATTCCATTTTCTTAATGAGGTCTTCTGTATCTTTTTTAATTTCGCATAGTTTCGCTATGTCATTTTCAATTTTTATGGAAATTTCTTGAAGTTGTATTATTTCCTCTGTTTTGCTAATTTGGTTTGTCTTTTGCATGATTTTGGTTGTTGTTCTGGTCAGCGTTTTGGAGATTTCTCCAGGGTTTTTAATTGCTGTTATTATTTTAATTGGGCTTTTCAACTCATGTCTGGCTTTGAGATAGGCTGGACAACCCAAGTAGCGAGCGCTATGATTTCCAGTGCAATTTTCGCATTTTCTGTTTATGTTTTTTTCCCGATAATTGTTGTCCTTTTGGGACAGTGGACATGATGCTAGGGTATGTGCTCCTGCGCAGTATCTACATTTAATACTATTTCGGCATCCAGCTCTGGTATGTCCAAACTGTTGACATTTGTAGCATTGCCTAATTTCAGGTATATACATTTCGGTTTTTTTGTGTGTTATGTTTAGGAATCTTAACGTTTTAGCTATTTTTCCTGTACAGGAAACCACTACTGCTGTTGTAGCACTGTTATTTTTTACTATCCTGTTTGCCTTGATACATTGGATATCAGGATTTTCTTTATTCAGTATCTCTTTTATCCTTTCATCAGAGATGTCTTTCCTAATTCCTTTTATCAACATTTTGGTGGTTTTTCCTACCAGTTCTGTTTTTACTATTATCTGGTGAGGCAGGGAGGTAGTCTCTTTATTTCTTTGGATGTTACCTGCCACTTTTCTTCCTTCTTTATTGTTGGCGATTGTAACTATCATACATTCTTGGTATTTAAGTATACCACGGATGGTAGCCTTCGCTGTTATGGGGACGAGAAGTTCCTTTATAATTTTTTATGGTAGGGCCTTCAGTGACCCTTCTTGTCCTCCTACTTGTGTTATTTTAATTTTAATATGGGCTTGATTTTGAGTGGTATTTTGTTCCCTTCTTCTGGTGTTATCTTTCGGCTTTGATATTGTCGTCGAATTAGCCGTTTGTGGTGCCTTTTTCGGAGATGGCTCTTTCATATACCAACATCTCATTTCACACACTGTGAACTTTTTCTCTAGCATCTTTGTCAAGGTGACCATTGAAAATACTGTCTCTCAATGGCGCCAACTTATTGTTGTATGATTCAGTATTGGCGACAGCTGGTAATCACATCGTTGACTTTCTGATATCTTGATTTGATCTCTCATCGATTTTGTCATCCTGTGAAAAGACGCTTTCTACATATTTAAACTCTGAGGCCTGATTACACAATGTGTGTAGTAATATTATCTGAATGTTGTGATATGCGATGGTGTTCTCTGTATGATGAACTGTGCCATGGTGGTAACCATTAGCGTATTGCGTTCCATAGGCAGCGATACAAACATTTAATAACTGTTTTGGCTATTTGTTTTCCTGATTGTGCTAAAGTCGTGGTTCATTTAGTTCAATACTTGTACTTCTTCAGTCATACAGTTGCTCTCGATCACTTGTACGTTGTCCACAATGCTAGATCACAAGATAACAAGCAGATGTTCGGAAATAACCCAATACTGGTAATGCGATGTCTGGGGTAACAAGGCAGATGTAAAAATTAACGGAAATAAGTATAAGTGTTACCAATATTTGTAGACAAAACATACTAACAACGCAATACAACGACAGACGGCGTTTCGACTAGAAAGCCTTCATCACGACGAAAGATTAAAACAAAAAAGTAATATAATAAACATACGAAAACACATATGGTGTGAAGACGAAAATAAAGCTTAGTATGAAACATATAATTGAAAAGAGAAAGATCAATGCTGTAATATTCAAGCGAGATAAGCTAAAGCAGATGTAGCATGATGAACGGATAAGGTTGACAAGAGAGTGATGTCCTCATTGTCACAATTAAATTTGTCTTCTATCAAATAATCCCCATGGATGACAAATAATCACCACGGATGACAAATAATCCCCATGGATGACAAATAATCCCCATGGATGATAAAAAATCCCCCACGGATGACAAATAATCCCCATGGATGATAAATAATCCCCATGGATGATAAAATTTTCCCATGGATGACAAATAATCCCCACGGATGACAAATAATCATCACGGATGACAAATAATCATCACGGATGACAACTAATCCCCATGTATGACAAATAATCCCCATAAACGACGAAGAGATGCCAGGCATTGCACATTTGTTCTTGGTTGGCAGACACTCTAGGCTACGGGAAATGCTAGGTGCCACTACAGATGATTCAGCAAATCTGACAGAAGAATGATAAGCTAATTGGTGAATGATGAGCTAGTTGGTGAATGATGAGCTAGTTGGTGAATGATGAGCTACTTGGTGAATGATAAGCTAATTGGTGAATCATGAGCTAGTTGGTGAATGATGAGCTAGTTGGTCCAGAAGAAAATAATATGCATCTGGCAGGACTTGGTAATTCTGCGTTACTGGCACACTGGAATTCTTTCCTTTGGAGACTAACATGTATCCAGAACTGTTCCCTTTCAAAACACACCTATGCTGTTGAGACATAGAATTCTGGGTGTCTCCTCAGTTACACAAATGAGAGCAACATCTGCTTTTGTCAGAAAGCTATGTACTGTCAAGAGCTACCTGCTCACAGCTAAAGGGATTATTTCATTACCATCATGTGTCAAGAGCTACCATAATCAATTAATCAAGTACCGTGCCAAATGGCGTAGAGGACCATGCTTCTCCACGACTCTCTGTCTCTTGTGTTGTCAATAAGCTCAGATGGTGAATTTCTACCGTGCCACAAAACTAGTTCATCTAACAACTTTTCTCTTTGTCGTCCCCTATCTCTTCTCCCCTTAATCTTTCCAGTGGTTATTTTGTGTTCAAGCTGTGTTCTTCTCAGCACATGCCCCAGAAACATTTACTGTCTGCCCCTAATGTTTGATATGATTGATCTTTTTACGCCAGCATCAATGAGAACCTCTGCATTAGTTTTCTTGGCTGTTCATGGTATTTTCATCATTCTTCTCAGAAACCACATTTCTGTAGCCTCTAATTCGCCTTGAATTTTTGTGTTTACAGTCCATGCTTCACATCCATAAAATAAAAATTGGTTCGATATAACATCCCAGCACTCGAATTCTGATCTGCAGTGATAGTCTTAAGTCATTGATAGTCTCTAGGAGATTATGGCATGAAAGTTATCACCAAAGAGCTATCTGCACACAGCTAAAAATATTATTTCATCACCATCACCGTTCAATGTCTAGGATTCATACCGTATATTGCAACGGAGAATATAGAGGCACTACGGGATGTTGTGTGTTATTTGTTTTGCAAACTCAGGAAATTGTTATCAACCAGACATGTTTTTATTGTCGTGATTTTTAATGGAAGCATTACGTTCTGAAAGCTAACATCTTTTCCCGACTATCAACGCTTGAAATCGAACCTGGTACCTTGATGGAATGAAACAAGTTCTACCCACAATACCTCACAATCAACGTTTAAAATCGAACCTGGTACTTTGAAAGAATGAGAATCGTTCACTAACTACCCTCTTAGCCAACCTTTGAAATTATTCATGTACATTGACTGAATCAGGCTTGCTGACTAATTCTTAGACACATGCACATTGATTGAACCAGGACTGCTGACTAACTTTCAGACACACAGTCGGAATTACATATTATGTTTTACCATCTAACATGTAAAATCGAATATTTAGCAACTCTATTTCGACATCTCTTGTACACATACATATAGCATCGCTACACAAGTAACATTATTATATTATCGATAACATGAACAGGTAGGGGAATGCAGTACAAAGCACACAGTCAACTGTTATCACGTGATGAAGGTAACATCAGAAAACGTGTACATACCCCAGGCCTTTTCCAGACAATACCGTTCTGTGTAGTCGGAAATTCAGGATCCGTAAACAGTTCGTTTCTTAAGAGAAGCTCTTTTCTCAAACTGTTGGAGTCTTTCACTGGCTTATCCGTTTCAGACATCTTGATACAGATTGATCGCGAATATTCGGGTCTGTATGTGTGTGGAAGTTGAAATTTGCAGATTTACCTGTGCTGTTTCTCAGACAGTACTCACCAAGCAAAGTATAGCAATAATTTGACGTGGGGATCAAGTTCTATAACTCGTGGGAAACTGTGATCTTGTCAATAATTGTTATCTTCTCATTGATAATCTACTATCTGAAACGAAAGACACCAATATTGTTTGTGATTGTAGACTTTGAAAACAAAATTATATATAGATTATATTTGGAAACTATATGCAGACTAATTTTAACAATTATATGTAGACTTCATTTACACCGGAAGAAAATAATCTGAAGGATAACTTGAGCGAACTTCTATTTGTAGATGACCAAGCACTACTGGCATCATCAGAAGAAGAACTACAAATACAAATAGATAGATTACATCAAACATGCCATACCTTTAACATGAAGATAAATATAGAAAACACCGAAGTAATAAAGATAGCAAGAACAGAAACACCAATATATATATATATATAAATAGTTGCGCATCCGGACTGTTCAGAAAGTAATTGCAGTAATTGAACATAATTACTGCCACGAAAATTACAAACAATACAATGCAGAGATGATTGCTACGTCCGAAATTGCATATGATATAACTATATAAAATTTCCTGACTATGAGAGATCGATTAACTATTTCATGGGTCGCGCGAATACATGATTCAATGCATCAATAAAGGTATGCATTGTATCAGAAGCAACAATGTTAGAAGTTATGCTATACAAGATTGCGTTCGGTGGCAGTTTACTTCCAAATGTAGAGAAGAAAAATGTACATCTTTCTCACAGATAAATCTGCGACACAAGCCTGATAAAGACAAGACAGGCAACACAACAAATTAAGTCTCATGAGACAGGCAACAAAGTAATTCCTACGAGACAGGGCAGCATATAAGTCACATAAGATAGGGAAGACAGCAAAGCAAATCACATAAAAGAGGCAAGACAGCAAAGTAAATCACATAAAAGAGGCAAGACAGCAAATTAACTGAAATAAGATAAAAGACAGCAAAGTAAGTAAAATGAGACAGATAAAACAACACAGTAATTCAAATAAGACCTGGAAAACAACAACATATATCACATAAGACAAAAAAGACAGTCAAATAAGTCAAATAAGTAACATAAGACAAGACAGTAAAGTAAGTCAGACAAGACAGAAAATACAGGAAAGTAAGTACAATACGGCAAGGAAAACAGCAAAATAAATCACATAAGACAGCAAAGGCAGGAAGTAATTCACATAAGACTTGTAGCAAAATAAGCCACATGAAACATGGTAGGTTCATGGCACATAAGACAGTCACGACATCAAAATAGTTCACGCGAGATTAAAACTGCAAAATACGTCACATAAGACAAAAAAGACAGCTAAATAATTCACATAAGACTGACGAGAGCAAAATACCTCACAGAAGTCAGACGAGACGACAAAATATGTCACACATGGCAGTCGAGACAGCAAAATATGTCACACATGGCAGTCGAGACAGCAAAATATGTCACAGAAGTCAGGCGAGACGACCAAATATGTCACACATGACATATGGAGTTTTAAGTGACAGTATGTCTTGTAGGAGCGCGGTAGCCTAGTGGATAGTGAGCTTGCTTGCTGTCATCTGGTTACAGCGTGCCGGGTTCGAAACCACGTCCGGACATAAAAAAAATAAATCCGGGTTGTGATTTCTCACTTGACACGACCACTCCTCCAGTCGACTCAGCTGTAAATGAGTACCTGACGCATGAGTTAGGGAAGGTAAAAAACAGCAAGGAAGGGAACTGGCCACCCCACCTAATAGTTGCTGCGGCTTAGTACATGAAGAGTTATCTTCATCCCCGACGGCAAATGCCATGGGACCTACCTTTACTTTTACTATGTCTTGTAAATGACAATGACTGATTGCAATATACTGTTAAAGTCGCACATGCAGAAATAGTATTCCTGGATGAATAGAAGAACAATTGGAAAATTATCCAGATAGACAGATATAGTGTTTAACGGGAGTATTCGACTAAAGTCTATGATAGGTGTGTCTTGTTGAGCAGGTCATACAGAGAAACAAACGTAGCGAGGTACGAGTAGATCTCAAAACAATCACGGCAGCTCATCTGGAACAAAAACTGATTACTCTTTTTTTTTTACCACTCTGTTGTGTTATAATCCGTTTATTAATTCGTGAACATAGTTGGAATCGATTTTCTCCAAAACTATGTTAGATTGCAGATATTTTCTCCAAAACTATGTTAGATTGCAGAGATTTTCTGAATGCAACATCCAAAAATAAAAGAAGTTAAAATATTTATTTTATTTTGTCGTACATGTACTATGTATTTTGCACATCGGAGAATTTTGTTTGTTTGTTCATATTTTAGAACCATTCAAAATAAGTATTTCGGAAATTTTGATTTTTACAGAAAACAAGTAGACAGAAAAATAACTATAAAAATAGTATTATAATAGTTATAATAGTTATATCTGTGAGCTAATAGGTAGTTTGGAGAAATGCAAAAATGTTTATGAATGAATAAACTGACTATAGTTGTTCATTGTGTATTGGGACTACTAATTCTGTTCAACACACAATGTGGACGGCTGGAGTGTGTATATAATTAAGTAAGGCCTATAGTTCTTTGATGTACTAAAGATTGCGTATTAGAAATGTTGATTATCCTCTTCGTACACCGGAGATGTCCATACATGTTCAGATCTTCGCTTCAGTAAATCTCTCAGGGTATATCGGCTGATGGTTCAATCTCTATTTTGGTTCAGTGCTCGTTTTCAAATCTTTGTTATGTGTCTCTACGAGCCATTCCTATCCTCACTCCAACATCGTGCATTCTTGATATTGACTCGTGCATATGTATCTCATGATCGTCCGAACTCACGAAAAGTACCGAGTGTGTGTGCTCCGTCCATAGGCTGACCATCAGTTATGGTGGCGAGCCTGGTTAATTTACTAGCTTGTTCATTTCTCTCCACACCTGCGTGTTCATGGATAAAGAAAAGAGTGTTGTTTATTTTCTTTCTAGACATCTCCATATTTTAGTTCTCTCTAATGACTCCACCTACCTTCTACGTACATCACTTGTTTTGAATTTCTCATTTATATTCATTGAGTCACATAATATGTACGCATAGGAATAGATTTTCGGTTCCAGCCAGGTTAGTTCCGGCGTTTCAGTAAACACTTTCATCATTAAAATGCTTGTTGTTGCAGTAAATGCCTCACTGGCTTCGTGCACTGTTCTTTCGTGTGATCTAGCAGTAAAGGCCATTCCGTACCGCTGATGAAAGATGTCAGACGCACCGCTGGTGAAGGATGTCAAACGCACCGCTGATGAAGGATCACAGACCCCTTAGTGTAAATCAGAACATCTGTATCATCGGTTCGCAAAATATGTTCCTTGACCTCAGTATCCATACTCACATGGCTACGGTTCTTGCACCTTCTATTGAGTGTACTGACTGTCTTGATTGCCTCCTGGAAGACCCTAAGAACAGGTATCCATTTTTCGCCAGGATTGATGCTTTCTGGGGTGAAAATATGGTTACCGTTATCATTCGGTTCCCTTCACACGAGGGAGTTCATTGTGTAGTGGATGATTTCTGTCAGAATTCACTCTGATGTATGTCACATAATAATTCTGTGAGATATGCTCGGACAATCAAGGAGAAACCTCATAGCCACATAGGGTGTATCACTGATACAACTAAGGATAATCCGCATTGCTTCGTTTCGAATTATCTCAAGTCTCTAAATTTGTGTATGACGGGCAGTGATAGTCGCATCTGCGTATTCAATGACAGGGAAGACAAGAGAATAACATAGAATTACAGCAATTGCAATTACTCTCAGAGTTGAAACACCTTTGCTGGGTTTTGCGATAACATGATCAACGTGTTCCCGAAAGCAGAAACTACTATCAAATATCACACTAAGGTACTGTAATGATGAAGTTCTGACATTCAGCCCTTTCATCTCCACCGTCGGTGTCGTCAATTTTACGATGTGATTGTTAAAAGAAAATATGTCACCTCTACCGTCGTTTGTTGATCAGTGCCCATGAATCGTAACACCAGGAAGCCGTACGGCCTAGCTTATTTTGCAGTGTTGCCACAGTTTCTGTACTGACTCTTCCCTATCTATACACCAGGATATCCTCCACAATGGATAGTCTCCTACCTTTTCCGTCAAGCTTCTGGTGTGTAACTGTCACAGTGTACACATTGGCCGCTGTGTGATAGGGAAGATCCCTGTGGTAGTCACGGGCGTCTTGTTATGGGTTTAGATGTCCAATATCCGCACCTGAGAGCCACCTACCTCTCGAGCGACATCACTGATATCCACCTGACGAGAAAATTGTCAACATGGAAGAACAAGAACATGTTGATGAGGTACTTAGACGGTACTCTGTTGTACGCATACAACAAGAACATGTTGATAAGGTACTTAGACGGTACTCTGTTGTACGCATACAACAAGAACATGTTGATGAGGTACTTAGACGGTACTCTGTTGTACGCATACTCCAAGTCAGTCAGTTTCCAGACCTTCTCGCAAGCGTTCAAAAATGTTGTGTAGACGAACAAACTGCCATAGCCTCCAAGTGTTCACTGGGAATATTCATCTCTCTTCCAGGTCTCGATCGAGATGTTGTGCAACCATCTTCTCAATAGGTTTGTCTGTAGTGTTCTGCATTGCTATGATTCGGCATCTATTGATCTGTGTGTGGTTTGTATTGCGTTTCTTTCGTGGCAATATGTAAATATGCAGCTGTTCTTCCTTGATCGTGTAATTCTTGAAGCTTTCGTTAAACTCACACACCAGATTGTGTACGTCACTCTCCTTAATTAAGGATGATGAAGTCCCCTTAATATTTTACCGTCAAAATTTATGCTGTGTTCGGCGACCACTTAAGAGTGGTCTGAACTGTCTCTGCAGTGATTTGTATGCTGTCATTTCATTCAACTCCGTACATAGACCAGAGAGCACGGTACTAAGCCTCCGCCTGATATCTAGCTTGCTTTGATCCGTCTGTATTCATACAAATACACATATACATATTGGTATTTATTCATGATGGTCTGTGGCACATACTGAGACAATTTAATTTTGACACTACAATCATAGACATTATTGAAGCGTTGTACATAAATGCAAATAGTGCTCTCTTGTCAAATAATACAGTTGGAGAGTTCTTAAAAACAAATGTGGGAGTTCGACAAGAATGTATAATATCTCCAGTACTTTTTAACATATACTTAGAGCACATCATACAAGAGACATTACATGATTACAACACGTCTATATCGAACGGAGGTCGCCCTATTTGCAACTTGCGTTTCGCTGATGATATTGATCTTATAGCTGGGTCAGAACAAGCATTGCAAGAATTAACATCAAAGTTGGAAAAAGTTACCAGCAAGTACGGAATGGAAACCAATACAGATAAGAGCAAAATCTTGGTAAACAGCAGAGACACAGAAAACCAGACTAATATCATGATTAATGGACATAAGCCTGAAGAGGTGAGTACCTTCAAATAGCTCGGATCCAGCATATGCAGCTATGTAAAAATGCACAGCAGAATTTAAAATAAGGCTGGAGATGGCTTTAGCGTCCTTGTCAAGGCTAACTGTGATTTGGAAAAACAACATCAGTGTTAGAGTGAAAATCAAACTGTATAAGTCGCTGGTGCTTTCTGTTGTGTTGTATGGTTGTGAGAGTTGGACACTCAATGCGGACATGGAGAGAAGATTACATGCTTTTGAGTACAAGTGCTACAGACGAATTCTACGAATTTCCTATAGGAAACACAAGACCAATATGTACGTAAGAAATAAAGTAGAGATGTGTGCAGGTGTTCAGGAGCAATTGCTTTCAATAGTGAAACGACGAAAACTAGCATGGTTTGGACATGTATGCAGGCACGATTCTTTGTCAAAAACAATACTGCAGGGAACTGTCGAAGGAGGGGGGAGAGAAGCAGAGGAGGACAACTAAAGGCATGGAAAGACAACATTAAGGAATGGACAGTGACCCAAAGCTATGCTGAAGTCGGATGTGTCAGCCCGAAAAGCGCAGATATCGCAGCATTGCTGTAAACCATGACACAACGCATTCCGTTCTCCGGACTAAATCCTGCTAATCTGCAGGAGTTTGAGAACGAACGCAGAAGAAGAAAAAGAAGAAACTCATCCGCATCGCTGAGGATAGAATTCGCTGGAGCACTCTGTGTGCTGAAGCTCCCAATGTGGTACCCCTACGATCCTGAAGTGTTACGGGTTTATTGATTGATATACATATTGATATCATGACATAGCTACCAGTGAATAATTCATTATTGGCATATGCAAAAAAACGGTTCGCAGATTGAAGCAACTGTTTATGATCACATTGTTGGTTTTAAATTTTAAAAATAGACAAACATGGCCAAATTTCAACATTAAAACAATACTAATACCTGCTGAATTTGCATATAAACCTGCTCTATAAACATACTCTATAAACTTACTGTACACGGTTACTCTATAAACTTACTCTATGAACGTGCTCTATAAACTGTTACCGCTTTTAAATTATCAAAATTAATTAGGTGTACAATAACACAGACGCCATAAGTTAGTGCTATCTTTAGACACAAGCAGAATTATCCAAATAATCACTTCTTTATGCTTACCAAAATAAGCTTTTATTTTCTGTATCCGATGTCACTATAGTAATACAGCTTTCACTTAGACATGCTGAGAGAATGAATATCAAACATCTGTTTGTAACACGCCACTCTTCATTCTACATTCATACTCGAGTTGAATAGACGGTGTATATGCATTAGTTAATGGAACCTTCCACACTGGAACCATCCACACAATTTGTTACCAAACTTAAACAGGAAAATATGGGAACATAGAGATGTTTTCAAAAATGACAAAGAGGCCCGAATTTGGGCAATGTTAATTGTATGGACTGTAGCAATTAAATTTCAATAATTTCTACTAAAATGGCTACTATCTCAGCCTTAGGATAATATCTATTGACAGCTTAAAGACACACAGAAATGCACAAAGACACACATGCATATACACAATCCCCTACAAACACAGGTCGAGATATTCGTGTATTACACACAATGTTGTTTATTATAAACGTGTTCAGATGCATGAAAAATAATTCACGAAGGCATACCTACACATAATCACCGCATTGTGCACATATACGTCATTGACACAGGCATACCTACACATAATCACCGCATTGTGCACATATACGTCATTGACACAGGCATACCTACACATAATCACCGCATTGTGCACATATACGTCATTGACACAGGCAAACCTACACATAATCACCGCATTGTGCACATATACGTCATTGACACAGGCATACCTACACATAATCACCGCATTGTGCACATATACGTCATTGACACAGGCAAACCTACACATAATCACCGCATTGTGCACATATACGTCATTGACACAGGCATACCTACACATAATCACCGCATTGTGCACATATACGTCATTGACACAAGCATACCTACACATAATCACCGCATTGTGCAAATATACGTCATTGACACAGGCATACCTACACATAATCACCGCATTGTGCACATATACGTCATTGACACAGGCATACCTACACATAATCACCGCATTGTGCACATATACGTCATTGACACAGGCATACCTACACATAATCACCGCATTGTGCAAATATACGTCATTGACACAGGCATACCTACACATAATCACCGCATTGTGCAAATATACGTCATTGACACAGGCATACCTACACATAATCACCGCATTGTGCACATATACGTCATTGACACAGGCATACCTACACATAATCACCGCATTGTGCACATATACAACATTGATTACTTCCTCGTAGATTCACCGCCCCAGAACCTGGAAAGAACAGCTAAGAAATCTAAATTATAAAAATTAAACAAAATTATTACAATATTAATGTTAATATTAAGATATTTATTTTTATATATAAAGAAAGATATTTCTTGTAACCTTCTTTATAAACGAAAACGTGTCTAGTGTAAATGAATAATATAATTTAGACTTACGGAGTATTTATTGATATAGAAAAATCTTCTAGGAAAGAGGATTTAAACCAGTTCCGCTCAGATGTTACCCAATCACATCACAGTTCAGTTAAACGTCTTCTACACATCCCTAATTTGAGCGGACCTAGTACAAATCGTGTCTGCTGTATTATTTTTCAAGTGTGAATATCTGGTGTTATTATATGCAACAGGACATACACCGTGGATTTCAGATCACGAGTTAGACAGGGGTGTGCCTTATCACGATTATTGTTTATCCTTTATATAGATAATATTACATAAGCAGTATAAACACCACCAGAAGCTTTGCATCCAAATGACATAACGGAACTTTGCTACAGTTCAAGTGAAGGGCTTCAAGATCACATAACCTACTCAACAAAATATGTTTCAATGACCACTTACATTTAAGTAGGAAGCATGAGAATAAATTGAAAATTATTGAGACTAACGGGGATTGAACCGGTACGTTCCCAGCGGCACCCAATCACATTGCAACACAAGTAAACGGGGTTTTCCGTACTTTTACATTCGACTAACGTAGAAGTAGAACGGACCTGGTTCAATTCCGGTTAGTCTCAAGAATTTTTAGATTTATCCGTATGTTTCCTACTTGAATTTACTTGTTTAAGCTATTGTTTGAAGCAACATTGTACTATCTTTATATTATTTATGTTTAGGCATACAGTGATGATGATGCTGATGATGATGTTGATGATGATGATGATGATGATGATGATATTCATCCTTCGCGCTTCGCAAGTGAAGATGAGCATGACATGAAAAAAAAATGTCGTGAAAAAGTAGAAAAAAACAACATTTGTGATTGTCTAATTTGGTTTGGGATTGTGAGTAAGTAGATGCCCGATGACTCCTATTCGTGACAGGAAAGTTCTATTGCAGTGCATGCAGTAGTGCAGAAGGTATCGAGTAGGAGTTCTTTTCGGATTTTTTCCTTCCGCTTCCGTCGCTTGTAAATTGCCCGCAGTCTTCTCTCTTATTTAAATTGAAAGATGCCAACAGTGATTTGGGTGTGTGCCAAGCTGAGGGATCAAGGGATGTTACAAATGTAGTCTATATGGACCACCAGGGGTCGATTTCGACTTGAAGGGGGTCCATGGCAGCGAGAAATAAATTGGGGGTTCACGAGATCTAAATGGTGGTCCACGGACAAACTTTGATGTAAACTTTCTAATAAACAAAATAACTAGAAAACAAAAACTCAAGATTCTTAAATAACCCAAGATCCCCAGGTCTCATCGAAAAAAGCCCAGATCTGGGGAAAAAGTGCAGGAGTGGTAACACTGGTACCATAGTTTTGTATGCACTTGTTAGTTTCATCAATTATTAACAAGACTTAGAGGAAAACACTTCATTTGTTTTCTAAGTTTTAAGAAGAAAAGGGGTTTAAAAATAAGTTATAAAATATAAATAGGTGCAAATCAAAGTGAATCAAAATAATCTTATTTAGGAGTGCCTAAGAAAATTAATTACAAAATGCTATGCATGTTTTGTGCACGGCTTGATGAAATCGCATCTTTTTTTTTAGATGCGGTTAGTCAAGTACGGAAGAACGCGTGTTCAATAGTTGCTAGGCGATTTGGTGCCGTTGAACGGACTGGTTCAATTCCTGTTAGTCTCAAGAATTTTTAAAAATTGTCCTCTGGCTTCCTACTTAAATTTACTTGTATAAACAATTACTCGAAGCAAAATTGTATTGTCTATATATGTTATCCATGTTTACAAGAAGACCTATCGGCCCTTGTATAACTAATGCGGATATTACGTTATATGTTTGTTGTTACTGAGGATATTTCAATACCTGTATGGGATGTTTGTTGTAATAGTCCTTGTCTCGATCGGTCCGTTCTGGTGACTTTGTGTGCACGGTTTGAAAGGCTTGATGAAATCGCATCTTTTTTTGGAGATGCGGTTAGTCAAGTACGGAAGAACGCGTGTTCAATAGTTGCTAGGCGATTTGGTGTCGTTGAACGGACTGGTTCAATTCCCGTTAGTCTCATGGTAATTAGCAGTGTTAAAGGTAAGATATTGGGGCCTAGTGAAACAAATTAAGAGTGATCACCTTGAAGATTTCTGAAGGCGCTGTTCTTTTCCTCTAGCAGAGTGGTAATTTCTATGTCATTGTCATCGAACCAGTCTTCGTGTTTGTGCATTTTCAGACCTAAATGTTACTTAGCTGTAACATAAACGATTTTTGAGAAGGATGCCCATTCATCCTCAATTTTAACATCTTCTAGGTTCAAGTCTTTTACCCTGTATGCTTTGCGGCGATCCCCATGTATCTTTTGTGTGAATTATCCTGTGTATTTTGTGTGAATTACCCTGTATGTTTTGTGTTAATTTTCTTGTATGTTTTGTGTGAATCATTCTGTTGTTTTGTTTGGAATACTCTGTATACTTTGCATCGATCGCTATGTGTGTTTTGTGTGTATTATCCTGTCTATTTTGTGTGTATTATCATGTCTGTTTTGTGTGTATTATCATGTGTGGTTTGTGTGTATTATCCTGTGTGTTTTGTATGTATTATCCTGTATGTTTTGTGTGTATTATCCTGTCTGTTTGTGTGTATTATCATGTGTGTTTTGTGTGTATTATCCTGTGCGTTTTGTGTGTATTATACTGTGTGTTTTGTGTGTAATATCCTGTCTGTTTTGTGTGTATTATCCTGTCTCTTTTGTGTGTAATATCCTGCCTGTTTTGTGTGTATTATCATGTGTGTTTTGTGTGTATTATCCTGTCTGTTTTGTGTGTATTATCCTGTGTGCTTTGTTTGTATTATCATGTGTGTTTTGTGTGTATTATCCTGTCTGTTTTGTGTGTATTACCCTGTGTGTTTTTTGTGTATTATCCTGTGTGTTTTGTGTGTATTATCCTGTCTATTTTGTGTGTATTATCCTGTCTGTTTTGTGTGTATTATCCTGTGTCGTTTGTGTGTATTATCCTGTGTGTTTTGTATGTATTATCCTGTCTGTTTTTTGTTGTATTATCCTGTCTGTTTTCTGTGTATTATCATGTGTGTTTTGTGTGTATTAACCTGTGTGTTTTGTGTGTATTATAATGTGTGTTTTGTGTGTATTATCCTGTCTGTTTTGTGTGTATTATCATGTGTGTTTTGTGTGTATTATCCTGTCTGTTTTGTGTGTAATATCCTGTCTGTTTTGTTTGTATTATCATGTGTGTTTTGTGTGTATTATCCTGTCTGTGTTGTGTATATTATCCTGTCTGTTTTGTGTGTATTATCCTGTGTGTATTGTGTGTATTATCCTGTGTGTTTTGTGTGTATTACCCTGTGTGTTTTGTGTGTATTATCCTGTGTGTTTTGTGTGTATTATCCTGTGTGTTTTGTGTGTATTATCCTGTGTGTTTTGTGTGTATTATCCTGTGTGTTTTGTGTATATTATCCTGTGTGTTTTGTGTGTATTATCCTGTGTGTTTTGTGTGTATTATCCTGTGTGTTTTGTTTGGGATTCCCTGTGTGTGTTATATGAACTGCTCTATATGTTGTGTTTGAATTTCTTGAATGTATGTGTGTGTGTGTGTTGCCCTACATGTTTTGTGTGAATTGTCATGTATGTATGTGTGAGTTACTCTATATGTTTTCTTTGAAATGTCCTGTAAGTTTTGTGTGAATTGCCGTGAATGTTCTGTGTGAACTACCGTGAATGTTCTGTGTGAACTACCCTATGTGTTTTATGTGAATTACATTGTATGTGTTGTGTGTGAATTATCATGTGTGTTTTGTGTGAAATTCCATTTGTGTTGCGTGAAGTATCCAGAATGCTTTGCTTGAATTACCCTTCGTGTTATTGTGTGAATTTCCCTGCATGTTTTATGTCAATTTCCCTATATGCTTTTGTGTGAGTTACCATGCATGTTTTATGTGAATTACAATTTATGTTTTGTGTGTGAATTACCCAGTGTGTGTTGTATGAAATACACTGTATGTTTTGCGTGAATTGTCTTGCATGTCTTACTGTGAATTTCACTGTAAATTTTGTGTCAATTATCCCGCATGTTGTATGTGAAATACTGAGTATGTGTTTTGGTAATTGCCCTGTATATTTTGTGTGAACATCCCTGTATGCATGTGTGTGTTGTCCTGTATGTTTTATGTGAATTACCCTGTATGTATGTGTGAGTTAACTTGCATGTATGTGTGAGTCACCCTGTATGTGTTTTGTAAATTACACTATGTATTTTGTGTGAATTATCCTGCATGTTTTTGTATGAATTACCCTGAATGTCTTTTGTGACTTATTCTGCATGGTTTTTTTGTAATATACACTGTACGTTATGTGTGAATTACCCTGTATGTTTTGTGTTCATTACCCTGTATGTTTTGTGTGAATTACATTGAATATTTTGTGTGAATTAATCTTTATGTTTTATGTTCATTACGCTGTATGTTTTGTGTGAATTACCATGTATGTTTTATGTGAATTGCCTATATGTTTTGTGTGAATTACTCATTATATTTTGCGTGAATTACCCTGTGTGTTTTGTGCAAATGAATATGCATGTATTGTGTTAATTACCCTGTATGTTTTGTGTGAAGTTCATTGTTCTTTCTGTGTGAAATTACTTCTTTGCTTTGAGTGAATTACCCAGTATATTTTGTGTGAATTATTTTGTATCATTTCTGTGAATATCTAGAATGTTTAGTGTGAATTATCTGTATGCGTTGTATGAATTACATTATATGTTTTGTGTGAATTAGCCCGTATATGTTGTGGGAATAGTCATGTATGTTTTTCTATGAATTACCCTGTGTGTTTTGTGTTAACCACCCTGCATGTTTTTGTGTGAATTACCCTGTGTGTTTTGTGTAACACCCCTGTATGTTTTTGTGTGAATTACCCTGTATGTTTTTGTGGATATTATTCTGTATATTCTTGTGTGAATTAATCTATGTTTATTGGTGAATTGCCTTGCATGTTTTGTGTTTTTACCTTGTATTTTTTGTGTGAATTGTGTGAACACGCTATGAAGTGCGACATGACCTATAACAGACGTGTACAAGAAGTAATTAGAATATGTTAAATGTATTTGTTTACAATACGATTGTTTACAACATGCAGTAGCGTATTCACAACGCATTTATACAATTCAGAAATTGAATGTTTTTGTGTGAAGTACCTCCCAGAAACAACGTCGTGTGATAGACTCGTTAGACGAGAGAGAGCGAGAGATAGAGAGAGATAGAGAGAGATACAATAGCATAATCACAATACATGTATACATTTCACTTGAAACGAGATAAAGACGTTAATGTTTACACTGAGATCCACGCTTGTATATCAAGACGTGTTTTGTGTGTTGCAGGACCTAACAGGGACGCCCAGATTAGCAACACTCTTACCTTAATACCTATATCGTAATAGACCACCAAGAAGGTTTTGGGGCGGAGTTGATGTTCCGTTCTAGATAGTGTCAAAGTTACACAGACACCGTGCCAAACTTGGATGTGTCAAGCTGAATGGTACAGATATCAAAACCAATCTGTAAACCATGACAAAACGCATTCCGCTCTCCGGACTACATCCTTCTAATCTGCAGGAGTTTGAGAACGTTCTCCGAACTACATCAAGCTAATCTGCAGGAGTTTGACAACGTTCTCCGGACTATATCCTGCTAATCTGCAGGAGTTTGATTACAATCCTGTTGTCTCCAATGTGTCACCCCTACAACTCGATGTCTGCAGTGTGGCACCTCTACAACCTCGATGTCTCCAGTATGTCACCCCTACAATCCTGTTGTCTCCAGTGTGGCACCCCTACAATCTTGCTGTCTCCTGTGTGTCACACCTACAACCCCTTTATCTCCAGTGTGTCACCTCTATAACCCCTATGTCTCCATTGTGGCACCTCTATAACCCCTATGTCTCCATTGTGGCACCTCTATAATCCCTATGTCTCCATTGTGGCACCTCTATAATCCCTATGTCTCTATTGTGGCACCTCTATAATCCTGTTGTCTCCAGTATGTCAACCCTACAACACAGATGTCTTTAGTGTTGCACCCCTACAACCCTGATGTTTCCAGTGTGACACTTAATAACCCTGATGTCTCCGGTGTGTCACTACTACAATCCTGTTGTCTCCAGTGTGGCACCCCTACAACCCCTATGTCTCCAGTATGACACCCCTACAACACTGATGTCTCCACTGTGTCACCCCTACAACCCCTATGTCTCCAGTGTGGCACCCATGCAACCCCTATGTCTCCAATGTGGCACCCCTACAACCCTGATGTCTCCAGGGTGGCACCCCTACAACCCTGATGTCTTGAGTGTGACACTTTACAACTCAGAGGTCTCCAGTGTGACACCTTACAACCCTGATGTCTCCAGTGTGTCACCCCTGATGTCTCCAGTGTGTCACCCCTACAACCCTGATGTCTCCAGTGTGTCACCCCTACAACCCTGATGTCTCCAGTGTGTCACCCCTACACCCCTGATGTCTCCAGTGTGTCACCCCTACACCCCTGATGTCTCCAGTGTGTCACCCCTGATGTCTCCAGTGTGTCACCCCTACAACCCTGATGTCTCCAGTGTGTCACCCCTACACCCCTGATGTCTCCAGTGTGTCACCCCTACACCCCTGATGTCTCCAGTGTGTCACCATGTCTCCAGTATGACAACCCTACAATCTAACAGGTTCTGTTCTGTGTTTTATTATTGTTATGCTATATCAATATTATGATTATATGCAGACTAAGCCACATTGATATATCAAAGTCAGATGTCAGTCAGATGTCAAAGTCAGATGTCACAGTCAGATGTCATAGGAAAATGTCACAGTCAGATGTCATAGTCAGATGTGACAGTCATATGTTGTAGTCAAATGTCAGTCAGATGTCATAGTCAGATGTCACAATCAGATGTCACAGTAAGATGTCAGTCAGGTGTCATAGTCAGATGTCACAATCAGATGTCACAGTAAGATGTCAGTCAGATGTCATAGTCAGATGTCACAGTTAGATGGCATAGCCAGATGTCACAGTCAGACATCACAGTCAGACGTCATAGTTAGATGTCACAGTTAGATGTCACAGTTAGATGTCACAATCAGATATCACAGTTAGATATCAGTCAAATGTCATAGTCAGATGTCACAGACATGTCACAAAACTCCTGTCATTCATCTAGGCAACAAAACTTCATCCGCATTTATTCACTTTTGTATAATTGAGCCTACAGACAACATTCTGCCGACCAGTATCTGAGCCTACAGACAACATTCTGCCGACCAGTATCTGAGCCTACAGACAACATTCTGTCGACCAGTATCTGAGCCTACAGACAACATTCTGCCGACCAGTATCTGAGCCTACAGACAAGATTCTGCTGACCAGTATAAGTTCCTTTCTGTTTTACCTTCTCTTCCTCAAGTGAATATCATTACTGCAAGTAATACCCATCCATAGGTGCTCTCATCTCCCCCTGAGTATATCTGCAATTATACGACGTCAGGCAGTCCCAGTTCTTTGATCTTCTCTTGACCCCTCTCAAGTTTTCTGTCTTGATTCCTAATTTTTGAAGCAAAATGTTTCTTTATGGTAGATGGCAAGTGTGTCGTGTCACAAGCTAGGGAAACATATCAATGGAAACATATTGTCGAAATCTGATGTTCTATGCCCTACATATCGCAACCTGAAGTAATTAACATGAAATTAGTGATGATTATTTGAAAGTGAATGCAGAAGGTGAAGATAATCTCTCTTCACATTTTTGTCTTGATACCTTACATTTCTGTCTTGATACCTTACATTTCTGTCTTGATACCTTACATTTCTGTCTTGATACCTTACATTTCTGTCTTGATATCTTACAGTTGAGGCAGATATAGTGACCTTATGATCAACCTTTTTTTTTCCACTGACATTTTGCTTTGTCTCACAAACACATACCAAACAAAACACACACCAAACTAAACATAAAGACATCACAATAAATACACACACTCCAAACCAGGCAAACAAAAGCACGCCAAACCAAACACAAATACACCAATCCAAGTACAAACCAAACCAAAACACACCAAAGGAAACACAAACACACCAAACACAAACACAACAAGACACACTTTTTCAGCTAACAAATATAACAAATACATATTGTTAAAAAATATAATGAAAAACAATATCATAGTGACAAATATTCACATTATTTATTATGCCAATGGAATGTTCATTTCTAAAGTTTCTGACCTGATATAGGAGAGTCTTGTTTGTTTCATTATTTTTGATGCCTTCTAGCATGTACTATGTACAAATGTTTGTGGTTCTTGAGAATTCACCAACCTGTGCAGTGTGTGTGTATGTGTGTTGTTATCTGTGTGTAATTCAACCAATCCATAAATAAATAGTGTGCACTGTAGATGGTCCATATTCATAGTAACTTGGAAATATACATGTTGTAAGTCTGTTCATAGTAGCTTGGAAATATATATGTTGTAAGTATGGACTAAAATCATATTATTTTTTATGGACGCTCTGTGGTGGTAGACGGAAAACATATTGGATCAAGTTGTGAGGTAAGTAGGTCCCATCTGAACAGATCTGGTTCAAATCCTGTTTGTTGTATTATGATTGTTCCAAGTTATTGGAAAGAACAAATATTATATACTAGAAAAAGTACTATATAAGTAGGTTTTTCCCCCAATATTTTTTGAAAATTGTTTTCTAATTTGTAGACAATTTTTTTCAACAATTTAATTGGTGTATAACAACAGTATTATTGATGTCAACTTTTGTCATGTATTCCTGTCTCCCCCAGTGAAGAAATGTCACAATTTGTCATACCCTCCTTCCTAATTGTTGACATAATATATGGCCAGCTACTTGACATGAGAATAATAAATCAACAGCAAGCTGAAAATGTGAGCTGCAACATTGTGCATTTATAAATTGATAAAGATCCCTGTTGGGCTGCAATGTAGAAAAAATACTTATTCCTTTGTTATTTCTTTTTTGCATTGGTTTTGATATTTTGTTAGTAACTACAGTACAATTAACATAGTATTTATCGCTACATTTATCGCTACATGTACATAACATTCTTTCTGGCAGTACATGTAATACTTTTTTCCTTAATATTTTGTATTAACTTAGATGTATAGCAGTTCATCAATTTATTAATCAATTTTAGTTGGATTATCTCAACTTCAGTATAATCAATATTGGTCAACATAAGGTCCAGCAAGTTTATCTAAGGATTGCTTTTAGATTGATGACCAGCATGCATTGTGGACAATTCTTACAAAAAAATTGAAACACACATCAGACTTCGGCCTACTAGTGATATGACTATGGGCTTCAATTGTTCAATGAATGTGGTATAAATGCTGAATGTATTTTACCACCACCGACATCTGATGTGTCGGGTCAGTGGTACAAATAAAATGGAAATGTGATGTTCTGGACTATCTAGTAGAGCCATTATCCATCGTCAAGAGAGATCAGGTGGAAGTTTGAGAAAAAATGAAAATAAAATATTAGAGACCAGAATAACAAAAACTGTTCAACAAATGAAGATAATACCAAACAAAACAAATATGTAGAAGGAAATCTGTCATTTTTTGTCAAGAAGATCATTGTAAATATTTAGCTGGATTTTTTTAAAGTTATGAATATATTATTCTCTGTAAAATTAACTGATCCACTCTGTGAAACTAACCACTCAAAGTGACTCCCTACCAAACAGAGTATAGGATACATTCAAATAGTCTATAGGCTTATACAAATACTAATGGCTAAATTTAATTTGGACCCATTTCAAATATTTGGGTACAATACAAGAATCAGTGGACAGGTTTTTATGGAACAAATAGCTAACATAATTAAACAGAATGAAATTCTGATAGAGTCGCATATACAGACGCATCCAATATTCGACACATTGCACAATGAGAGCCCCTGACCACTCGACATGCGCGCTGCACACTGAGTAGGAGGTGAATGGCCAGTTCATTGTGCACAAATCATTCTATCGGTATTTTAAGTTACGTCTTTTCAAGTTTCCCAAATAGTGCAATAGCAGATATAATTAAAAAGTTGGAATGTTGTCACATGATTTGTCCACTGATTCTTGTATTGAACCAATATTTGTCCACTGATTCTTGTATTGAACCAATATGTGTCCACTGATTCTTGTATTGAACCAATATTTGTCCACTGATTCTTGTATTGAACCAATATTTGTCCACTGATTCTTGTATTGAACCAATATTTGTCCACTGATTCTTGTATTGAACCAATATTTGTCCACTGATTCTTGTATTGAACCAATATTTGTCCACTGATTCTTGTATTGAACCAATATTTGTCCACTGATTCTTGTATTGAACCAATATTTGTCCACTGATTCTTGTATTGAACCAATATTTGTCCACTGATTCTTGTATTGAACCAATATTTGTCCACTGATTCTTGTATTGAACCAATATTTGTCCACTGATTCTTGTATTGAACCAATATTTGTCCACTGATTCTTGTATTGAACCAATATTTGTCCACTGATTCTTGTATTGAACCAATATTTGTCCACTGATTCTTGTATTGAACCAATATTTGTCCACTGATTCTTGTATTGAACCAATATTTGTCCACTGATTCTTGTATTGAACCAATATTTGTCCACTGATTCTTGTATTGAACCAATATTTGTCCACTGATTCTTGTATTGAACCAATATTTGTCCTAAAAAATATGCTCCACAGGGAGCTGGAAGGTTACAAGAATTACGAGTATATTTACCCATAGAAATAGATGTATCGTCATAACAAACCAAGAAATAGATGTATACCATAACATACCATATTGAAACAAATCTAACTATATTTCTGACATTAATCAATGTCATAAGTAAAATAAAAATTAGACAAGGTAGAATATCATATGGAATGTATCATTAAGGAGCACTGCAGTCTTAAATATAATCAACAAAAATAAAAATAAGAGATAAAAAAATATGTTTAGTAGTTTCACAGTTTAAGTATTGTAACAAATAATCACATTTTCAGTTAACATGTATCAATCAGTTCATGAAACCACTGACCCTCAAGAGAACATAGACACAGCATTCATCAGTTAACATGTATCAATCAGTTCATGAAACCACTGACCCTCAAGAGAACATAGACACAGCATTCATCAGTTAACATGTATCAATCAGTCCATGAAACCACTGACCCTCAAGAGAACATAGACACAGCATTCATCAGTTAACATGTATCGCCCGGGTGTTTCCGGGCCCGAAAGGGGAGCAAAGAATAGCAACACTGTTTACCTTCCATGCATGTCGTAAAAGGTGACTAAGGTTGTTATGGGATGGAGTTGGCTGTCCCATCCCATATAGGGTCAGTGACCCAAAGCCATGCTGAAGTTGGATGTGTCAGTCCAAAAGGCGCAGATATCGCAGCAATGCACAACGCATTACGTTCTCCGGACTACATCCTGCTAATCTGCAGGAATGTGAGAACGAATGCAGAAGAAGAAGAAGAAATTAACACGTATCAATCAATTCATGAAACCACTGACCCTCAAGAGAACATAGACACATTACACATCACAGTGGAAGAAAGATATGGATACTGATCAGAAACTAGACCTTGTACACATAACTCTTTGCAAACAATCAGAAACTAGACCTTGTACACATAACTCTTTGCAAACAATCAGTGCCCACTCTACAGTTCTACCTTGTACACATAACTCTTTGCAAACAATCAGTGCCCACTCTACAGTTCTACCTTGTACACATAACTCTTTGCAAACAATCAGTGCCCACTCTACAGTTCTATTGACGGTCTGCAAGATTACATAAACCTACTCAATGAAGGCTGCCTCAGTTACAATATGAAGATCGTTACATAGATAACAGAAATAATGTTTATAGGCTGATAACTCAGTACAATAATCATACAAATAAATGATCAAGTGTAGGAATTGAAATATCTTATGCACATTTTTACAGATGATGGAATAACGGACAGATAGATTGAGACATGAATTTAAAACATCGAATATGTAAATTATGAACTTAATAATCTTGAAACATAAATATATCCCGATATATCTGTATACCATAAAAAAAACATTTGGGTTATCCTGTAGACGTCCACTTCAATGACAGGCTGAGGACATTCAGGTTACGGCCATTAAGCCGTGCTTCTCTGACAACTGGAGCTGTCTTGTGCTTGAGAACCACTACATTTACCAATATGGCATTCTAAAACCAGAAGGTATCAATGAGAGCCTGTCTCATGTATGATTATAGTTGTTCCATAGTTTCTGTTTGTTTCGTGTCAGATGTATGTAGTCATTTTTTTATATTCCGTGTCCAGTGTTGTATTACCTCTTCTATTAATCTACATTATACATTCCAATGTGAGCATCCACAAACCTTATTATCCATTTTCTGTTAGCCTATATGTTTTAATTTTTGTCTTATTGAAGGCCTTTTGGTTAAACGTCAATTTGTGTGTGTTATGCATGTCTTTAGTGATTAGCAAAACTTTATTACCCTATTCCTGGATTTACCTGTAGAATATCATTCTACAACAAGAAAGAACAAATTGTGGATTTATATCAAACATGCACTTAGAATTAATGAAAACAAGCTGCCACTACCAGCATTAAAATGGATACAACATGGTAAAAGAAAGTAAGGCAAATCTTAAGCTCATCATAGAATAGATCAACCATCAAAGAGAGTGTGAAAATGTGTGTAAACAGTTATGCAAACTATACAAAGAGAGTGTGACAATGGGTGTAAACAGTTATGCAAACTATACAAAGAGAGTGTGACAATGTGTGTAAATAGTTACACAAACTATACAAAGAGAGTGTGACAATGTGTGTAAATAGTTACACAAACTATACAAAGAGAGTGTGACAATGGGTGTAAATAGTTACACAAACTATACAAATAGAGTGTGACAATGGGTGTAAACAGTTATGCAAACTATACAAAGAGAGTGTGACAATGTGTGTAAATAGTTACACAAACTATACAAAGATAGTGTGACAATGGGTGTAAATAGTTACACAAACTATACAAATAGAGTGTGACAATGGGTGTAAACAGATATGCAAACTATACAAAGACAGTGTGACAATGGGTGTAAATAGTTACACAAACTATACAAATAGAGTGTGAAAATGGGTGTAAACAGTTATGCAAACTATACAAAGACAGTGTGACAATGGGTGTAAATAGTTACACAAACTATACAAATAGAGTGTGACAATGCATGTAAACAGTTACACAAACTATACAAAGCAGAATCACATCACTTGAACTGGATAGCACTGGTTTTTATCATATGCACCATATTTACTTTTAGTACTGAAGGAACATAGATAGAAAGTAAATTCATAATTTCTCAACAGTTATTCTGAGAACATAAACTGATGAAAGAAAAAAAATATTGAAATCTGAGCAGAAAAAAATATGTAAAAGATGCTATAAAATATGTCACTAGCTGCCTGTAACTTTTTTTAAATATTGGAACACAAACCAACATGTGCATGATAATCAGTCATTTGTGAATGTTCATTGTAGAAGATTACAACATTTGTGAATGTTCATTGTAGAAGATTACAACATTTGTGAATGTTCATTGTAGAAGATTACAACATTTGTGAATGTTCATTGTAGAAGATTACAACAGTCTATGCAGATCTTCAAAACAGTCTCTGTAATATCTTAAAAGTACAAATAGATACTTCAAGTTTTTCAGAAATTCTAAACATAATAAGATGAAAATTCATTACATGAATAAATACTTTCATGAATAATTCATACATCAACAATGCACACAGTTTAAAACTGATAATAGTTGGTGGCTTACATGTTGAATGAATGTGAGAAAATATTGCATTGAGCATGTCAAACAAGAAGTCTTGAGCAATTTCAAAACATGATTAATCACCAAAAGATATGCAATACTTATAACAAAACAAAATGTGTCTGCTATAAAAAATTAAATTGTCTCACAGGAATATATAATAATAATGTCATGTTCAGCAGTTAAAAATAAATTTAATGCAAATGATTTATAATGTGGTATGTATATCAGGAATCAGAGAGGGCACCCTGGTAAATGCATCATCTCGTGTCAGCCTGAAGGAGTCCTTTAGGTAAACATAGTCACTTCCAAGAACTATGGAAATAAAAATACACATAAATATTCAAGAATCAAATTTTTATTTTAACATTTATTTTTATGAATAAATTATATTCCTTGGTATGGCAAAAATGTACATGCTGGGCCGGAAGGGTCACAATAACGCAGCTATAACCAGCAGCATAATGTACTTCACTCTCCCCTGTGGAAACCACATACATTTTGATGTTTGTTATCAGAGAGCTCATGCAGAAGAGGAACAAGAAGAAGATATGTTACTTGGAAAGCAAACTTGAATGATGTACATTATAAATCAAAAGTTTGGGAACTAAACTACATTCAGTCAGAAAATGTTAGATGACCCTTGACACTAGTAGATCTGCAGTTCGTTACCCTTTAACAGCATGCATCATTGATGTCTGGCTAAGCAAAAAACTTTACAGAGGGGCTACATACTCCACGATAAATAAATAGGTCCTAAAAATTAGAAGCAGACAATGCTTGTATTTGGCTGTAAGGTACAGACACCCCAGCAACATATTAAATACAGACTGTTTTTTAAATCAGAGGACATCTGTTGGAAATTGTAAAAAGTTTGTGAAGATGAAAAAACATTTGAACACATAAACACAATATCTGTATAAAATATAAAATAAAGTGTTGTTATTGAGAGATATGTGTTTTTATCTGCGTGTTGTAAGTGTTGTTAAAGAGTGAAATTCATTAAGACTGGATTAGTTGTAATGGGATTTCACTGTACAAGAACTTGCTAAAGAACTCACTGAAAGCATTTCATAGAGACCAAGATACATTGGAAGAACTTGCACAAATTAGAATTACATTGTGCTCTACAGTAAAAATAGGTGCAGAATCTTGTGAGAAAAATTCAGCAGTTCAACAGCAGAGAGTAGCTAGAAAATTAAGGGTAGATCAAAAACCTTCTATAGTGGTCATCCTGTAAAAACCTTCTTACTCGCCTTTTATGACATGCATGACAGATAACAGCATCATCATTCTTTGCTTCACATTCAGAACCTGTCAACATACAGATGTCAAAATACTTTAAATACTGTTAACTTAAAAAGGGTTCTAGAAGACATCTAATTTTCTTCGACACATCATTAGAGGAGGGAAACTGGAGTCAGAACAGATCATTAGAGGAGGGAAACTGGAGTCAGAACAGATCATTAGAGGAGGGAAACTGGAGTCAGAACAGATCATTAGAGGAGGGAAACTGGAGTCAGAACAGATCATTAGAGGAGGGAAACTGGAGTCAGAACAGATCATTAGAGGAGGGAAACTGGAGTCAGAACAGATCATTAGAGGCGGGAAACTGGAGTCAGAACAGATCATTAGAGGCGGGAAACTGGAGTCAGAACAGATCATTAGAGGAGGGAAACTGGAGTCAGAACAGATAAGTTAAAGAGCAAGAACCAGTAGAAGACCAACAGAACAATGCTGAATGACAGGAAATTGTAGCAAGGTGAAATATCAGTAATGAAAATTAATGGCAGTACATGAGATAGAATGAGATAGGATGAGAGAGAATGAGATAGAATGAGATATAATGTTGTGGATAGACATGATAACAAGTATCACATGTATTGGACTACTACAAGAAGAACAATGACTGAACTGTATAAGACTCGTAGCCTGTTTGAATTAAACTATTCTGGTTTTCTTTGTAAATATTTACTACTGGTTTGTTGTACCTCATTTCTGGTGAATTCTGCAACTTCACCGCCACCCCCTCTCTTCAACTGCTGCTCATGGAAGGATGCTGAAAGATAAAACAACAGAAGTAGTAATTAACAATAGTAAGCTTTTGAATAGTCTCTAGTAGTTATATTCTTCTTCTGTGGATGCAGCCAAATGTATCCGATGTGTCCAGAGAGCAGAATTTCTTATGGTCATGGTTTATAGCTCTTTCAGCAATATCAGCACCTTATGTCTGACACATCCAACTTCAGCACCTAATGTCTGACACATCCAACTTCAGCACCTTATATCTGACACATCCAACTTCAGCACCTTATGTCTGACACATCCAACTTCAGCACCTTATGTCTGACACATCCAACTTCAGCACCTTATGTCTGACACATCCAACTTCAGCACCTTATGTCTGACACATCCAACTTCAGCACCTTATGTCTGACACATCCAACTTCAGCACCTTATGTCTGACACATCCAACTTCAGCACAGGTTTCAGATAAATTTTATCTAGATGTAGAGGATGGGACAGCCAACTCCATGTCTAAAATCTTCTTACTTATTTCTTACTACATGCATGACAGTGTTACAGTATTTGTATTATTTGCTTCCTTTTCAGGTCTCTTCAATACACAGACTGTGATCATCTTCAATGTGTGTGACAATAATCTCATAAACAGATCATTCATGAGTCAATTTGAAATCAAATGTTACAATTAGATATGCTCTTTCAAGAAAGAAATAGGAAATGAATTTTATTCCTATGGAACAGCAGTGCAAATTCTTTGGAAAGAAATAGCTTACAGCTTAATTGTATTGTATTCATTATTATGCCAATACATTAATGTTGTATCTGGTGGTGGTGGTGGTAGTTAGTTAGGAGTTAGTAGTTGTTTTGTTAGCTAACTAACAACTAACTAACAAAACAGATATTAACTACTAACGACTACCACCACCACCAGCAAAAAAAAATGAAAAAATAGGTAGCTAGGTAGGTAAATAGATGGCTGGGATGGCGGCACAGTAGTATCAGTAGAAGTAGAAGCAGGAACAGTAGCAGTAGTAGCAGGTCCATTTTAGACACACATACCACCTTGCAACTCAAGTAAACAGGTTGTTCATACTTAAACAAGAAAACATGTTTACTTGAGTTGCAAGGCAATTCAGTGCCACTAGAATGGACCTGCTACAATTCCCATCAGCCTTAAGAATTTATTCATTATCCTCATGTTTCCTACTTGAATTTACCTGTCTAGGCATTGTGGAGAATCCACTCTGACCAACATTCCATTTGACCTGTGTGGTGTGTGCACAATGTATATCATCACAAAATGTCATGTACACAAATTAACACTCTGTGCACAAAAACTGATGACCTTAACTTTTCTCAAAAAAGGTAAGTAAATAGTGATTTGTGCATTTGATTTTGTAGCAGAAATATGTTTTCAGAGAATATACACAATGACCTAAGTTAAATGGCTCTATCTCTTCAGAGAATATACACAATGACCTAATTTAAATGGCTCTATCTCTTCAGAGAATATACACAATGACCTAAGTTAAATGGCTCTATCTCTTCAGATGAGATATTTTTTTTAAAATGTAATTTTCCTAATGGATACTCTGAACTAACAGTTTTCTTTACGGACACTCTGAACTCACTATTCTGGGGCAAGTTGACCTGCAACAGCCAAGGACTTGTTTAAACATTGTCAAATGTATTTTATCTATAGTCATCTTGGGTGATCTTTCCCAAGTTACCAGGAACCATGCCTTCCATTACTATATTTTTCCATGCTATTATGTTTATTTATATGGCCCAAAATCCTGAGATTTCTTGTTGGAATATAATCTAAAAGTCAACCTTCTTGCACATTTAATGTTGTTAACACTTTTTGATTCCTTAATTTTTTTTCATCCAATGTATTATTAATTCCCTTCTCTGTTATGAAATTAACTTTAACTACTCTATCATCATCATCAGGTGCCATCCCCACATCAAAGCTGGAACAGATCTCCATAGTCTTCGATCTCTTGCCATAGTGATTTGTGATCCACTATGCTAGATTCTGACCTGTGCATCTCTTGTAACCTGTCCATCTTTTGTTGTATCCCTCCCATTTGCATCTCTGACTACCTCGTGAACATCTCCCCTTGATAAAAAATTCTCTATACATAATCAATATTAGGCTGGATGATTAACCATGAACTGCAGATGCACAAGATGTTGATGTATCAACAAATGAATGTACTCACTGAACAATGATGTTAATTTGCATATGACCATAACAAAATCTGGAAGGCTGATCTGATTGTCTCTCCCACCATATCGTCTCACAATGGAAGCCAGCACATTTCTATTAATTGGAAAACCTAACAGACAAGAAAACCAAGTTTAAAATATAAATTTCATGAACCTCAAGCAAATTCACTTCATATAAAATATAAATTTAATGAACCTCAAGCAAATATTCACTTCATATAAAATATAAATTTAATGAACTTCAAGCAAATATTCACTTCATATAAAATATAAATTTAATGAACTTCAAGCAAATATTCACTTCATATAAAATATAAATTTAATGAACTTCAAGCAAATATTCACTTCATATAAAATATAAATTTAATGAACTTCAAGCAAATATTCACTTCATATAAAATATAAATTTAATGATCTTCAAGCAAATATTCACTTCATATAAAATATAAATTTAATGAACTTCAAGCAAATATTCACTTCATATAAAATATAAATTTCATGAACTTCAAGCAAATATTCACTTCATATAAAATATAAATTTAATGAACTTCAAGCAAATATTCACTTCATATAAAATATAAATTTAATGAACTTCAAGCAAATATTCACTTCATATAAAATATAAATTTAATGATCTTCAAGCAAATATTCACTTCATATAAAATATAAATTTAATGAACTTCAAGCAAATATTCACTTCATATAAAATATAAATTTCATGAACTTCAAGCAAATATTCACTTCATATAAAATATAAATTTAATGAACTTCAAGCAAATATTCACTTCATATAAAATATAAATTTAATGAACTTCAAGCAAATATTCACTTCATATAAAATATAAATTTAATGAACTTCAAGCAAATATTCACTTCATATAAAATATAAATTTCATGAACTTCAAGAAAATATTCACTTCATATAAAATATAAATTTAATGAACTTCAAGCAAATATTCACTTCATATAAAATATAAATTTAATGAACTTCAAGTAAATATTCACTTCATATAAAATATACATTTAATGAACTTCAAGCAAATATTCACTTCATATAAGATTTCATGAACTTGAAGCATGAACACATACCACAAAATATAATAAACATGACAATTAAATTTCTGTTGTCAAAATGGTTTTATAATCACTATTTTTATTTTATTTCAAAAATCACATATTTTACTAAACAAACAATACATAATTTAATGAAATGAACTTTCGTTAAAGGCACATACAATGCAGCATTCATCGGTCTGTGTGCAACACACTGAGAGGACACCCCGTTCTCTCCCATGGAAGACCCTGAGGGGTCTCAGTGCATTGCACACAGATAGAATGATCAGAAGCTACATCATTTTTTATCTCCACCTCAAGGAAGCTTTATGAAATAAAGCTTAATATTAAAACGTTGAAATGTGTGGACACATTTCCCCGTAATGAACCTAAAATTATTTACCTAATTTTGAAAAGATTGTTCCTAGTTCATAACTGTCAACTGAATTTGTTTTGTTAACATCAAACTGCTTGAAGACATCCTGCAAGAATAACATGTACATACAAGTTAATCATTGTGTCTCAATCAACTTATGCCATTATTCATGTCAACTAGCAATATGCAATCATCACACACTGCTGATGAAAGCCCATAATGTAGGGTGGTCAACTGGAAATATCTCCATCTGCTAAAGAGATATAGACATATGAATAGCTCCAGAATGGTTTTTGCAAGGATGGAGAACAGAAAAAGCATATTTGTAAATACATCATTGACTCAACTTCAATGAAGACATTAATTCATGGGAGAGTTTGAGATAAAACAATTTTAACTGCCACTACAGAATCAGAATTTGTGCTGCCGCCACAGAGGGTTTCAGACAATATGCTGCCACATAAAAAATATGTTGAAAAAAAAATGCAAGCTATGTTCAATGTACAATTGACTAATCCAACATATGTTTAGGGTGTGATTCCTCCCACAAGTTTTGGATATGACACCTCCCACACATGTTTAAGGTGTGAGCCTCCACACATGTCTAGCGTGTGACACCTCCCACACATGTTTAGGGTGTGATTCCTACCACACATGTTTAGGGTGTGACGCCTCCCACACATGTTTAGGGTGTGACGCCTCCCACACATGTTTAGGGTGTGACGCCTCCCACACATGTTTAGGGTGTGACGCCTCCCACACATGTTTAGGGTGTGACACCTCCCACACATGTTTAGGGTGTGACGTCTCCCACACATGTTTAGGGTGTGACGCCTCCCACACATGTTTAGGGTGTGACGCCTCCCACACATGTTTAGGCTGTGCAAGGAAATTTAAAGTATGTATATAACTTATTATTACTAGAAACCAAATAATGGAGGACAGAGTACCCTGGAAGAGGAGTAATGACTGACCAAGAAGACGATGGACTGAAGACATTAAAGATAACATGAATATATCATTGGAAAATGCAAGCCGCATCGCCCTCCAAGACAGAGAAGGGTTCAGGGAGTTCATTTGGAAGACAACATTCTGGAGAGAATATGTCACATGACAAGCATATTGCCTGTCTTGCTGAGATCTGAGAGGGGAAGGAAAGAATAGCAACACAAGAGTTCATTGGGAAGACAACGTTCTGGAGAGAATATGTCACATGAACATCTTGAGTCTTGATTTTGATTAGAAAATTGGCCTCACAGCATGTGGGGCATTTCCATAAGTGCTCCCTTCTTTGTTCCAGCAGCCATTCGACTCGATGGTATTCCAAGTCCAATGCTGCCGAAACAGATGTCGACATCAGAGCACAACTCTGGCACTTGTGACAGGTTGCTTTGTTGTTCTGCCCACCCACGCAGTGCCCGTAACTAGTTCAAGCACAACGTCAGCCTGTCAGAACAACATGGTAACTGTTATCGAAGGTTATGACTACGGGATTGTATAGATGACGTGCCATGAAGCTTCTATAAGAAGATAACCTCAATATAACAAGGTGCCTACTACTACTACACAGCAGGGTGTCTACTACTACTACTACTACTACTACTAATACTACACAGCAGGGTGTCTACTACTACAATTTAAGTTCAAAGTCATTGGTGCACATATGATGCTGTTTTAATCTGCTTCCCTCCCTGTCCTTGTTACTGACAATGTGATGCTTTTCTTTGTGCAACTAAAATTACCTGACAGACACAGGTTCAATACTCACCCTGTATGCTTTAATTACCGGTAACTAACAGAAACAGGTTCAATACTCACCCTGTATGCTTTAATTAACTGGCAGATACAGGTTCAATACTCACCCTGTATGCTTTAATTAACTGACAGATACAGGTTCAATACTCACCCTGTATGCTTTAATTTCCTTCCAAGCTTTCTTCGCTTCAATCAAATTCAAAAATCCTGACTTGTCATCCTAAGGCAAGTTAAAGGTCATAAACTTGACATCAAGATATCATAAACTTCACATTGATATATAAACTTGACATCAAGATATCATAAACTTGACATCAAGATATCATAAACTTGGCATCTAGACATCAATAGGAATTTCTAACTGATAATGATCTTCTTCTTCTCGTTTATAGTTTAAAATGTCTACACAGCAAGTCTGGTATTCTTAATTAATGCTGCTATATTTGAAAGCCTTCCAAGGCTCCTATACAGTTTAACAAGTCTACACAAAAAGTTTTTTTTTTTTTAAAAATAAATGCTGCTTTGTTTGAAAGCTGATACATGCACCCATAAAGCTTTCTGTGGATACATGTTTCTTTGGGTCAGTGTTTCTCACTTAACTGATTTAGTGTAATTCAGTCTTGTAGGATATGTTCCATGGTATGTGCTGCCTGCCAGCCCACATGGACACACAATTGATAGAACCAGTTTTAGTCTATTTACATAGCCGTTTTGTTTGTTCTGTTCAATCCTGATGTGGAACATGATAACCTGCTCAGATCATTGTTAATGATAGAAACAATTATTATTTAACTCTTATTTGTTAAACTCTAAACTCATTTTATGACTTACAAAATATTTCACATTCTCTAAGCCAGGCAGTTTAGCTCTGGGTTTTTTCTTTATTTACTTCACTGTATTTGGGTTTCCCCACTCAAAAAGTAGGAGAAAGCCTATCCCTCACAATGATGCAGCAAACCTAGATTACCACTCGGAGAACTAAACTGTATCCTTCACAATGATGCAGCAAACCTAGATTACCACTCGGAGAACTAAACTGTATCCTTCACTATGAAGCAACAAACCTAGATTACCACTCGGAGAACTAAACTGTATCCTTCACTATGACGCAACAAACCTAGATTACCACTGAGAGGATGTACCTTCATAGTTTCATGCGATTATTCCCAGTGAACTAGACCCATATGAAAAAAATTCACATGCACACACAATGTCACAACCCAGTATTGAACCCAAAACCTCATACACTCACAACAGGTGTCTTAACCACTATGTCACAGAGATCCCCTTGAACAATTCCAAAGTGATGAATTGTCATGTCATTTTAACCAAGTGTCATGTTATTTGAACCAAGTGTCATGTCATTTGAACCAAGTGTCATGTTATTTGAACCAAGTGTCATGTCATTTTAACCAAATGTCATTTTAACCAGGTGTCATGTCATTTGAACCAAGTGTCATGTCATTTGAACCAAGTGTCATGTCATTTGAACCAAGTGTCATGTCATTTGAACAAAGTGTTGAGTATAAGTTCTATTTAAGACCATATAATAGTTTTGTCAATATTTCTATAAGGCTGTGAGACTTAGAGAGAAGAATCCAGGCATTTGAAAACAAATTCTATAGACGTGTGCTGTGTATTTATTACCAAGAACATAAGACCAACATGTTTGTGCATGATAGAATGAATGTATATCAACAAGAACCACTGTTTAGTCATGAAACTTTGTAAACTCCGGTGGTACAAGCACGTGATGAGACAGTCATCGATGACAACAGATGTTCTTCAATGTACGGTGGGGGTAGAAGAGGGCAAGGTTGTCAGAAGAATTAATGGCTGGATAATAGCATGGAAGGAGAGGGTGTGAAGTTTCCACACTTATCACGAGGATAGAGATGCATGGAGACCAAGTATCTCAATGTGACACCCCTACGACCATGACAGGCTATGTCTCAATGTGACACCCATACGACCTTGACAGGCTATGTCTCAATGTGACACCCATACGACCTTGAGTAGTTATGGGTATAATAATTATACTTACAATAATGATTATTATTTTTATTATATAAAACACTAAGGATACTGCAATTGCCAATTGAACGCATTAAAATACATTTTTTAATCTTTTAATTTTCAGCATCAGAATTGCAATGTTTTTTTACAAGGTGCTTGTGTGTGCACATACAGTGTTGTAGTGATTGCCTCTGTTAACACTCAATGTCTTTGTTGTTTAGTCTTCCTCTCAATATTTTTCTGCTATAGCAGAGTGATGAATGGATAATGCAAGTACCAATCAGTGTATGCCTTGTGATATACTCTGTTATTGCATAGGAACTAGATTCCTTTATTACACCACTGAGACATACAGGAAATACAGTGTTACCACTCTTGTTCTGTTAGAAAGTATTTTGAAGGTGATGTGATCAGCCTCAGTCAGTCTGCTTTAATTTCTACAATTCCTCTAGGGAGCATTTCTCAAGGGTAAGCTTCAAATCATGAATACTGGGGCACTGGGAGTCAAGCACATTAGAGGGTGTGCTACTGTAACCTGTAATAGCAGACAGCCCAAGTGAAATGTGGAAACATAAAGTAATATAGTTTCACTAATTATACCAAATTTGGTGAATGTATTTGAATGCTAGGATGTTATATCGAACCAAATCTCATTTTTTTTATGTGAAGCGTAGATGATAAATAAAATAGCTGAAGGTGAATAGGAATCAACTGAGAAGTGCCTTTTGAGAATTTTTGATGAAAATCCATGGATAGTCAGGAAAACTAATTTGGAAGTCCTCAGAGATGCTGGAGTAAAAAAATAAACTTTAGGAAACATTGGAAGCAGATAGTCAAGAGTTTTAGGGCATGTGATCAGAAAGGCAAAACTTAAAACATTTAGTAACCACCAGAAAGATCAAGGGGAGAAGTGACAGTGGAAGAGAAAGAGAAAAATTACTGGATGGAATGCCACTGTGGCACATGAGAATGTCACCAACTGAATTTATTAACAACACAAGAGACAGAGAGTTATGGAGAAACATGGTCGTCTACACCACTGGCCATGGCACTTGATTGATTGATTGATTGATTGATTGGCAAATGAAAACAGAACAGATCAAAATTTTCACCAAATCTGCCAAAAGTAGGGCCTATAAAAGATATGCAGAAAATACTTAGTAAATGCACAATAAAAGTCTGTGTGAAATAGTTAGGTAAAATGGGTGGTAACAAATAGTCAAGTAAAATGGGTGGTAACAAATAGTCAAGTAAAATTGGTGGTAACAAAATAGTCAAGTAAAGCGGGTGGTAGCAAAATAGTCAAGTAAAATGGGTGGTAATGAAATAGTCAAGTAAAATGGGTGGTAGCAAAAGAGTCAAGTAAAATGGGTGGTAACAAATAGTCAAGTAAAGCGGGTGGTAGCAAAATAGTCAAGTAAAACGGGTAACACATTAGTGACATGCGTCACCACAATATAAAGTAATTCATTTCCCAAAATATTTTCACAAAATAAATATTGTTTAGTCTCTACATAAATTTAATACACCAAAGTGTGAAAAAATGAGACACCCACAAAATACAGTATTGTCAATATGTTAGAATACAACAATGATTAATATATAGAAAATATAGCAGGTACCTTCAAAAACTTTCTGGGATTAGTTGAGTAGATTTTGAAAGACATATGATGTTATGGAGATTACATAATTAGGAAGTTGGTAATGACCTCAACAAAAAAATATGGCAGACTTCACATATACTCTCAAAGAGAAGATATGAATCTTTTTTTGTGTGTTGTGCTAGTTGCATCATCGGAGTTGACAAGGAAAAGATATGCTGGAAGTTTATTTTTTATCCACGGGTCTATCATTGTTTCATTCCTGAAGGCTGAACAGTTAACAAGGAAATGTACGTTGTTGTCCTCTGTCATATAAGAGATGCAATCTGAAGAAAATGATCAGAAAAATGGAGAATAAACAGTTGGATTAAGCTGTACAATAGTACGTCAGCACTACATCGATTCCTACAGGTAAAGCAGTACCTCACAAAGCACAATGTGATTACCTTGGAATAGTCTCCATATTCTCCCAACGGTGCACGAGCTGATTTTTCCATGTTCTATTTGGCTGAACTCAGCACTAAATGGATGCAGAGGTTCAAGGATGCAGATAACATTATCACCAATGTGAAAAGACAGCTGAGAGAGGTGTCAAAGAATAGGTTCCACAAGTTGTTTTCATCAGCTGTGTGCAAGTTGGCAACAGTGTGTAGTTGCTGAAGGGAACAACTTTGAAGGAAATGTAGTGTAGATAATTCTATTGTTACTTATTTCTATATAATCCACTGATTCTGAAAACTTTTTCAAGCTACCTAATATAAATTGTTATTTTATGCAATTATGCACAGTCAAAGTACTTGCAGGCAGTGGACCGCAACACATGGAGGCTCAAAACCTCTGCCGTATGTGCCACCTGTGGCATGACAGGAGCACACTAACTAACACTACTTTTATTACTAAGTAAATATTACTCACAAAACTGTTCTTCAAAAAAATAAGATTAGGTTCATGTCTGGGAGATGTGATAAAGTTTTAGCGAAACAAATCATAGCCTCGTAAAAAATTTAAACTGTGTTAGTACGAAGTTGATAAATATAGCTTGGAGGGGAAACAGCTTATTTTAGTTTTTGTGAGGGGAGGGGGGGTGGTTAGGATTGGCGTTAGAATTCTAGTATTATTGAGTAGGATGTGTAGTTGTCTCAAGGGAGAGTAGTGGTTTCACTAGTGAAGGTTAGGGATAGTGTAAGCTAGTGTAACAATGAACTGAAATTGCATTATCCATTTTAGCATCGACTTGTCTGCTAGTTCTGCTTGTCAAGTGACATTTCTATGACATAATGGAAGTTGCACAAATTAGAACACACATTTACAAGGCTCTTCAAGACAAGACAACAAAAACAGTTAAGAACACAAAACCATAACGAATATAGAGGTAAATACAAATAAGGTAGTTGCACATAATATTACAAATATTGGACTGTTTTGATGTGATTTGGTCACATCTGCTGGTTATGTACCACAGATGATTGTAGAAGATAAATGAAACAATGGAATAATATTAGTAATCATATGCCTACACAATCAATCACGTTATTTATACATGCTGTTATTCAGGTCAAGGATACATCCAAAAGTGTTACAAGACTTCGACAAGATTCAACTGGAAACTTCAAGGGATCACCAAACTCTGTAAGTCAATACACATAATATGATATGAAAAATTAGCCACATGATGGATGGCAATAAATTAGTCACATGATGGATGGCAATAAATTAGTCACATGATGGATGGCAATAAATTAGTCACATGATGGATGGCAATAAATTAGTCACATGATGGATGGCAATAAATTAGTCACATGATGGATGGCAATAAATTAGTCACATGATGGATGGCAATAAATTAGTCACATGATGGATGGCAATAAATTAGTCACATGATGGATGGCAATAAATTAGTCACATGATGGATGGCAATAAATTAGTCACATGATGGATGGCAATAAATTAGTCACATGATGGATGGCAATAAATTAGTCACATGATGGATGGCAATAAATTAGTCACATGATGGATGGCAATAAATTAGTCACATGATGGATGGCAATAAATTAGTCACATGATGGATGGCAATAAATTAGTCACATGATGGATGGCAATAAATTAGTCACATGATGGATGGCAATAAATTAGTCACATGATGGATGGCAATAAATTAGTCACATGATGGATGACAATAAATTAGTCACATGATGGATGGCAATAAATTAGTCACATGATGGATGGCAATAAATTAGTCACATGATGGATGGCAATAAATTAGTCACATGATGGATGGCAATAAATCAATTCATTGAAATGTAATTATTAGTCATACATATGCAGTCTAGCTCCCCTCCCTCCCCAACCCCTAGTCCTATCCTGAAATAACAAATAAGTAAGTGAAAAAGGAATATTCAAAAATATAGAATACTAGTCAGCCATACTATTGTTTAATTTATAAAAATATATACCGGTATGTTAAAAATATTTAGTAAGAAAAGGACAATAATTTAAACGAACAATAAAAAATGAACATATAAATGAAGTTTTAGCGGAACACAACATAGGCTCATAAAAATGAAACCGTGTTAGCGCAAAGTTGACATATATAGCTTTGAGGGGAGACAGCATATTTTAGTTTTTGTGAGGGGGGGGGCCAAGATGTTAGGAATGATGTTAGAGTTCTAGCATTGTTGATGAAGTGTAGTTGTTGGGAGGGGAGGGGGGGTAGTTTCACAGGTGACATTAGGGACAGTGGAAGCTAATGTAGTAGAAATCTGCGACTGCATTATTCATTTTAACATTGACACGTCTGCTAGTTCTTCTTCTCAAGTGACATTTCTGTGACACCATGGAAGATGTACAAATTATAACACAGATTTACATTTCTCTGCACATAAAAGTACAAATCTTGAGCTGTTATCACATGATTTGGTCACATCTGCCGGTCATGTACCAAATTAACAAACTAAAAGTTTGTCACCTGTGTTGACATAAAAGAACACAAAATAGCAATTTTGTTGATTCTGTTTTTTGTCCAGAACATGATGATGATGATAACCATTTGTTACATCCCCTTTATGAAATTCAATTAGAGTTATGTTTTTGTCTATGAGTTTATAGATGGTTAATAAGCCTTATTCTGGCTGCAACTATCCTTGGATAGTTCGGACATGGGAGTATCCCTGTAGCATGTCTGTGAAGGGGAATGACTTGCACTGGGGATTTGGATTTAAACTAGGAAGACAAGCAATACTGTGATTTGTCATGCATGTTATAAGATGTAAATAAGGAAATTTAGGATGGAATTTGTCATGCTTTCTGATCCTATAGGTCACAGTGATTGAAAATCAAAAGTCATTCTGTAGTTGCACATGTTCAGCTGAATTGAGCAGATATTGCATCCAAGCTGTACACCATGACACAATCATAGGTGTCAACTAGTACAGATTTTTCATACTGGTACAGATTTCTGTTTTTGGATGTTGTTTTTTTAAATTTTTAAAATGGTCATTTGGTGTTACATCTTCAGTAATTACTACTAATGTGAATGTTTTATACGTATTGAACATATTGATGGGCCAAAAACAATTAAACACAAATTTTGGGTAGGGATTGTTTTTTTTTTGGGGGGGGGGGGTGCTAAATACGGATGTTTTTTTTAAATCTGGAAATAAATTGTTAAAAATATGAATTTATGGAAAAACAAGTTGACATCTATGAACATTGCAGTGCATTATCTGGACTATATCTGGACTATAAGCTTATCCTACTTTAGTCCACCGCTAAACAACCAAATTATTTTATTGTTTCTGAACTTCTACATATCTAAAGATTTGAGACCATCTTTGAAATGTTCCTGACTCTCATGTGACATTTGACCATCTATCAAATGTTCCTGACTCTCATGTGACATTTGACCATCTATCAAATGACAGTAAAACTTTAAATATTTTAGTACTCATAAACTAGTGACTGACATCCCATCACATCTTTAAAAAAAGCTTTTCATTGAGAGTCTGAGAGTTTTTGACCAAATTTTTAACTTGCCCTGACATGTCCAGTTATTTTAGCTCAAAAGACAAATGTGATGAGCAAATAATGTTCAACAGTGAAATATACTACATTTTGCCCTACAGCATGTGATATGATTTATAGAAATATACTACATTTTGCCCTACAGCATGTGATATGATTTATAGAAATATACTACATTTTACCCTACAGCATGTGATATGATTTATAGAAATATACTACATTTTGCCCTACAGCATGTGATATGATTTATAGAAATATACTACATTTTGCCCTACAGCATGTGATATGATTTATAGAAATATACTACATTTTGCCCTACAGCATGTGATATGATTTATAGAAATATACTACATTTTGCCCTACAGCATGTGATATGATTTATAGAAATATACTACATTTTGCCCTACAGCATGTGATATGATTTATAGAAATATACTACATTTTGCCCTACAGCATGTGATATGATTTATAGAAGTATACTACATTTTGCCCTACAGCATGTGATATGATTTATAGAAATATACTACATTTTGCCCTACAGCATGTGATATGATTTATAGAAATATACTACATTTTGCCCTACAGCATGTGATATGATTTATAGAAATATACTACATTTTGCCCTACAGCATGTGATATGATTTATAGAAATATACTACATTTTGCCCTACAGCATGTGATATGATTTATAGAAATATACTACATTTTGCCCTACAGCATGTGATATGATTTATAGAAATATACTACATTTTGCCCTACAGCATGTGATATGATTTATAGAAATATACTACATTTTGCCCTACAGCATGTGATATGATTTATAGAAATATACTACATTTTGCCCTACAGCATGTGATATGATTTATAGAAATATACTACATATTGCCCTACAGCATGTGATATGATTTATAGAAATATACTACATTTTGCCCTACAGCATGTGATATGATTTATAGAAATATACTACATTTTGCCCTACAGCATGTGATATGATTTATAGAAATATACTACATTTTGCCCTACAGCATGTGATATGATTTATAGAAATATACTACATTTTGCTCTACAGCATGTGATATGATTTATAGAAATATACTACATTTTGCCCTACAGCATGTGATATGATTTATAGAAATATACTACATTTTGCCCTACAGCATGTGATATGATTTATAGAAATATAGCATATACAGAGAACATGAACTCATGGTCACATATTTTCCAATCCCACATTTAGGTTTCTATTGGTCAGCTCACAAGACATTATAATTATATACATAGTCTTATTCACTCTTCCACATGAAAGATGTGAACACACACATGAAAGATGTGAACACACACATGAAAGATGTGAACACACACATGAAAGATGTGAACACACACATGAAAGATGTGAACACACACATGAAAGATGTGAACACACACATGAAAGATGTGAACACACACATGAAAGATGTGAACACACACATAAAAGATGTGAACACACACATGAAAGATGTGAACACACACATGAAAGATCTGAACACACACATGAAAGATCTGAACACACACATACAAATGATTCCATGTTTAAGTAACTAACCAGTAACAGAGAGATCCTCCAGGAATGTAGAAAGTTCATAGGCATCAAGTCTTTTGTCTGTGCCTGCATGCCTTTCAAATGCCTTACTTATAATGTCATTGGAAGGTGGCACAGGCTGAAATTAAAAGTGAGAAGTGAATCACATAACATATACATTAACCTATGCCCAGTATCTTATTGGACTTAGGTACTTTATTTTACCAGACAGGCATCAGCAAGGCCAGACAAACAGAAGAATAATTTTAAAGACAGTTTTAAGACATCACTGACTCAATTCAACATACACAAATTTATGGGTGAAACTTGCACAAGAAAGATCCAACTGATGTCGCAGAATTGAGAGTGGTGCAGCAGCTGCAGAGAACTTCAGACAAGATGCAACACAACAAATATGCACTAGACTCCTCCCACACATGCCCAGAGTGTGGTAGACAATTCCAGGAACACATATGGTTCATTTGTGACAGCCAGACACACCGCAAATATCATCTTCTTCATGATCATCCCAGTTCAGCTGTATCAATATTGTTGATTATTTACAAAAATAACATCTTATTTGACTTATTTTAATACTGAGGTATAGCTAGTGTATATGCAAATATAACAGGCACCCCTTGCAGTGTAGTGCCATTGAACCGAACAGGCACTCCCTGCAGTGTAGTGTCATTGAACCAAACAGGCACCCCTTGCAGTGTAGTGCCATTGAACCAAACAGGCACTCCCTGCAGTGCAAAGTCAGGGAAGAACTAAAAGAAAGGTCATCATTTTTTGTTTTCATGGCAATTTTGGTAACTTTTTATTCCTCGTGGTACATTCTCTAGGAGATTGATTTTGGGCACCCCCCCCTCCCAGCTCAGCGCCAATACCATTTCCTCCAATATGCCCCTTTTCAAATAATACATATCTATAAACCTGTAACCTGTCAGGGACATAGGGGTACCACATTGGATGCCTCAGCACACAGAGTCAGGGTCATACGGTTACCACATTGGAGGCTTCAATACACAGAATCAATGACATAGGGGTTTCACATTAGATACTTCAACACACAGAGTCCTCCAGCAATTTTTGTCTTCAACAATGTGGATGAGTGAGGAAAACTTTGTCCTGTCCCTTGATGTTGTCTGCCCATAATTTTATGTTTTTATTATATAATATACCGGTAGGTACATATAATTTTAGGTTATAAAAACTTCAATTTAGATTTAACTATAGGTAAACCTTCAAACATAACACATCATGTAAAGAGACATGCATTATCTAACATTGCCCTGCATCATTCTCTCCATTATTGTTTCTTCTAGGCTGTCGTGTCTTTAGATATGGCCAAATTATTTTAATTTTTCCAGAGAGAACCTTCTTGTTTTGAAAATATATAAGAAATACCACAGTAATCAATAACTAATCAGTATGGGCCAAATCACTCAGTTATGAAGCTGAAAGTGTTTGAATTCTAGAGCAAATCCATATTTACCTGTACTGGTTCAACTTTTTCATCAAGGACTCTGTGGAAGAAAAAAGTAGAATCATCAACAATAACAGATGGAATGAAATATCAAAATTGGAATATTTTCTATAAATAAATATATCTATTTAATCTGCAAATTTGTACAGAGAAATTACACTTATAATTCAAGACTTCACGTTTATTTTGCCTCGCTGCTCCATACCCTATACTTCAGCCTTCCATTTATTTTGCTTTGTTGCTCCATACTTCCATTTATTTTGCCTCGTTGCTCCATACTTCATACTTCAGCATACCATTTATTTTGCCTCACTGCTCCATACTCCATACTTCAGCCGTCCATGTATTTTGCCTCGCTACTCCATACTCCATACTTCAGCCTTCCATGTATTTTGCCTCGCTACTCCATACTCCATACTTCAGCCTTCCATTTATTTTGCCTCGCTGTTCCATACTCCATACTCCATATTTCCATTTATTTTGCCTCACTGCTCTATACTCCATACTTCCATTTATTTTTCCTCGCTGCTCCATACTCCATACTTCCATTTATTTTGCCTCACTGCTCCATACTCCATACTTCCATTTATTTTGCCTCACTGCTCCATACTCCATACTTCCATTTATTTTGCCTCGCTGCTCCATACTTCATACTTCAGCATACCATTCATTTTGCTATATATTCATAAAATATATTTCCAGCTCTGTTGTGGCATGATACAGAGCTCATCTGTGATGGCTAAGGTACCTAGTTCGAATCCCTTCACAGGCAATTGTTCGCCCAGACAGCACAGAAAGCAATCGCAAACTACTGACTTACTGATTTTATATTGCATATAAAATCACTACAGCCAAGCAAAGCTGGATTGATTGTTACATCCTGAATAGGATTATTACATCCTGAATAGGATTGTTACATCCTGAATATGATTGTTACATCCTGAATAGGATACACCACCAGTTTTGTTTTTTCCTAAAATGTGTGAAGATAAAGTAGAATACTCATACATTGTTATTAAAAGTTAAAATATTCAATAAAGGGGCAGAACACTTAATTTAGTAAGGTAGTACAGTTTTTAAAAATTATCTCCCTCTACAATATGAAATATATTGTGTATATTGTCTTGTATATAGTGTTTAACTGAAACCCATTTGTGCCTGCTCTGTTACAGTGTCAGAAGAATAATAATAATTTAACATAGTCCAATTATGGTTATAGGAGTGTCACATTGAGATATTTGACACAGAAAGAACTCCAGGTGTATTATCGTTGATCATCCTGTTGACTTCAGAAACTTTAAACCTTGTTGAGTCCTTGATATTGTCCAACCAAATCTATTTCTGGCCCCCATGTCTCCCTCCCCCTTCCCTTTGACCATACCGTGAAAAGAACCTCTGACATCAAAATTACCTTGACATGTACCCATACTACCAGAGTTTAGAAGTTTCACGATTGTTAACAATGGTTCTATTTGACCTGCTAATACATTAATTCTATCATGCACAAACACACTGGTCTTATGTTCTCAGTAACAGATACTCAACACAAGTCTAAAGCATTTGTTTTCAAACACCTGGATTCTTCTCTCTAAGTCTGCAGTTAAATGTCCAATTCTCACAGTCATACAAGAATATTAACAAAACCAAAGACTGATATAAATTAACATGGGCAGTGATCCCGCTTTTCTAATATTTGGTCTTTCTTGTCATGGCAGCCATGGGCATTGTCAGTTTTTTGTTAACTTCAACTGGTGATTCACTGTCACAGCTAATCTAGGCTTCTGGGCAGGTAAATGTTGAAATATCTTCAGGCTTTAGATTATTAAGCTTCATGTTTGTTGGGGCTTGAGTATTATTATTATTCACCAAAATTGTACTCTTACCTGCATTAATCTCCATGCTAAAGTTTTTACTAGCTTATTCAAGCCTTGATGTTAACTCCTGTATTTTTCTCTTTGTTATCATCATTATCATCAGCAAATATTAGAAACACATTGAGTTAGATTAAATAATAAACTCATTGGGGATTAGGAAATGTATTGTTAATTTGGGAATTTTGCTATAAACTTATGTGCATCTACATTTACTTTTTCTTTTGTGTGCTTTAGCATTTGTGTGTGGTATACTGATTGCTGCAGTGTGTCTCTTGGATGGTTGCCTCCAATTTCAGCACCTGTACTTACTTGGACAGACTGGGTCTTACTCAGTGATAGGAGAGCCTGGTGAGTTTTATTTTTCCACCTCTGTTGGCTTAACTACACTCTATCTCTGCAGTATGGAGCTGCTTTGATGGGACAATGTATGAGCTATAAAGTGATTCTGCTGTTTAATTATAATGATAGTAAGACACATAACCTATCAGGACTATATGGGTGCCACATTGGAGACATCAGTGTCATAGGGGTGCCACACTGGAGACATTAGCACAAAAAGCCATCCATGCATCAATGTCTTCAGTCATTCTGACAAGTGTAGAAAAATCATGCCCAGACCATGATACAGCTTGATCTCTTCTCTTCCCCTTCCCCTCCCCCCATATTGTAGTAAATACAGAGAGAAAAAGAAAATTGTGGAATCCTAAATTACTAAGATAACAAAATGGTATAAGAAGAAATATAGCAGATGTGATAATTATGTCGAACTTATGTAGGTGAGCTGGAATACAGATCTATATTCCACTGCAAATGAAATGTCTGAATGAAGATGTTCTTGAAGAATCTATTCATGCAGTACAAAACCCATTCAACATTTATCTCACCCACTATCAACTCGTTTTTCTGTGAACAGCCTCAACAAAAACTCAGCCTCTTCATGCGGCTTGTAAGTGCTTGGAATGATGACATATATCCCAGGTTTCAACTCAAACCTCTTGGTAATCTCTCGATAAAACACATATGAGCCTGAGCGGCGAGTGAGTAATAAAGCATTTCTGGGTGCTCTAGAGTTATCCAGCGGACGAAGATCAGGACTCTTCAACTGTTGACAAGGTACATAAAGTTGGTTAACCAGATTTATGTTCACTTTTGTACTAATATGCATCATACATAAAATGTATTTATTTCACAATATTTTCTTAAATACAGGTTCAAATCAGTATGAGTAATTGATCATTCCGTAGCTGTTCAGTCTAAATTACAAAACAAGCATGAAACTCCCAAAATGGCTAATTTGTAGAAGATAGGCTATAGCTAATGTGAGGTATTTTAATCGTATCATATATAAAATGAATTGTGAGCTATACAGAAAAAGAAATGAAAGAAATCACATGAGAAAGTTCAAGTACAGATAGGGACATGTTTACCATAAACACGTGTAAACAAAAATGGAGACTGCCTTGGCATTTGGTCACAACAGGAAATACTACTGATATGCCTTGAGTTGAGATACTTCCTTGACACACAAGATTGATCTTTGGGAGGTGTATGCTGAAATATGTCTCAGCAAAGACTTTCTATGGCACACAAGATTGATCTTTGGGAGGTTTATTTGAAATATGTCTCAGCAAAGACTTTCTATGGCACACAAGATTGATCTTTGGGAGGTTTATTTGAAATATGAAATTTCAGTGGAGATTTGCTGTTTTATCACATCATTTGGTTCATTCAAGAACCTACTATTCATTCTGGGGAAGAATTAATTGTTTTCCTGTGAAATTTCATCAAAGTATGAGGGATGGTATGTTACCTTGTAAAAATCGGGGTGCAAAGGGAATGCATTGTTTTAGGCGAACCCAGGGTTAGCAGATAACCAAGATCCCAAATGTACCTCCACGCGGTACACCCTGGAAACAGAAATACAGCAGCTCAAACTGATTCTAGCCAAATCATTTGGGGATCGTGTCCGAGAATGTGGAGGTAGCAGATGGAAAGAGATTTGCCTGCACAAGAGACAGACAATATCTCCGACACCACCAGCATCACCACATATAGCGACACTGTCGACATACAGTGAAGCTAGTCAGTCCAGCCCGAACATTGGAGGGGCGGCCAATGTAAAATGCACATAAAGGTAGATGCATGGCGAGATGCATGACAAATAGATTTCATACCGAGTACAATGAAACAATGAAAGGGCAGAACAGCGCTAGAGGGCAGCGCGAACTGCAAATAGAAAGTGAAAAGTCACTAGGAAAGGGGAACTACAAGCTCCGTCAGCTCGAGACGAGCTTCTAGTTACCTGTGTTCCTTACAGGCAGAGACCCAGACCCATTCATTGGCGTTTGGTAAAGCAAGAAGACCTAATCCAACTCTAATGTCGAGCCTTCCTAAACCGGAAATATGCTCGCGAAGAGAAAGGGTTCTGCACCTGATGGGCTTAGGCAAGAAAGGGACAATGATGGTAGTCTTGGCCCAACTCTACTGTCAAGGTTTCCTATACCGGAAATACACTTGAAGAGAGAAAGGGTTTAGTACCTGATGGGCTCAGGCGCTATTGGGACAAGGACGCTCAGCTTGAGAACGCCTTGCTCTCAAACGCGTGGTGTGAGACTCGAACTTGGACAAGGGGTACACGATGTCGGTGAATGACACCTCGGCTAAGAGGGCGAAAGAGCCAGGGTCCAACTCCTCTGTTGAGTTCTTCCCCTTAAGGAACCAGGCTCACGGATGAGAAATGGTTCAGTACCCAATGGGCACAGGCACAGCACGTCCAATTACACGAGGCAAGTTCATAGACAGTGGAACACCTCGTGCGAGTCAGACGAGAGCAAAAATCGTCTGGGCGAAGAGTCACCACTACGCGTGCCTGTAGACAGATATAGAGGCTGTCACAGGCTAAGGGTAGCCCACCCGAATTGTCAAGGCATGCCGAAATCGGATGTGCTAGGCCTACAAGGCGCATAGCGGTGGCACAACGTAATCACGCTCCCGGCGGAAATCGCACGGATATCCGTGATGGTTACAATGGAGCGAACGCAAAACAAACAAACAAACCTTGTAAACATCAAAGTATGAAGGATGGTAAGTTACCTTGTAAACATCAAAGTATGAGTGATAGTATGTTACCTTGAAAACATCAAAGTATGAGGGATGGTATGTTACCTTGCAAACATCAAAGTATGAGGGATGGTATGTTACCTTGTAAACATCAAAGTATGAGAGATGGTATGTTACCTTGCAAACATCAAAGTATGAGTGATAGTATGTTACCTTGTAAACATCAAAGTATGAGAGATGGTATATTACCTTGTAAACATCAAAGTATGAGATAGTATGTTACCTTGTAAACATCAAAGTATGAAGGATGGTATATTACCTTGTAAACATCAAAGTATGAGATATGGTATGTTACCTTGTAAACATCAAAGTATGAGAGATGGTATGTTACCTTGTAAACATCAAAGTATGAGAGATGGTATGTTACCTTGTAAACATCAAAGTATGAGTGATAGTATGTTACCCTGTAAACATCAAAGTATGAGAGATGGTATGTTACCTTGTAAACATCAAAGTATGAGGGATGGTATGTTACCTTGTAAACATCAAAGTATGAGGGATAGTATGTTACCTTGTAAACATCAAAGTATGAGGGATGGTATGTTACCTTGTAAACATCAAAGCCGACAGCAATGTGAGACCTATTATCTTTCTCCTTCTCCATAAGTGAAACAATCAGCGTACAGTCATCACCATGTCCCAGGGTCACATCAGGTGATTCTAGAGTGATGTAAAACTGTGGATTCTTCCAGTACAGATCTGTGAATCGTGGTATCAAATAGTGAAGTTTAAGCTGCTGGTTTCTATTATTTTATATAGTAAATTTTTGGTGTGCTAAAACTTTCTGTAGTTTCCCTATTACAGGTATTGTTTTTTTAAATATAAGACACAGGACATATTTTAAGTGAATGTATATAAAACATTAATTCTACTAACTTTCATATGGGGCATTTCCACAACCACCAGCAGTGACTCCTCGAATCCAAGCATCATGATATACAGTCACATTCCACATTTGTTTTCTCTGAAATAATAACAATACAACTGTGTGGTTTATTTATCATGATGCACAAGAAAATGAATGCTACTTGAGAGATGAACTGATGTACATATCTGATACTTGATCGAGAAGTCTGAGACGGGAGAAAAGTTGACCATATAAATAATCAACTAATAGCTGATAATGCTGGACATGATGATGGTATTTGTATTTGCATATTGCCTGTCATAAAAAAGAAAAACTCAGATATTATAAACACATTGAAGGTTCCAGAGTGTTGGTTACTAAACACAATAACAAAGCAAATACTACACCTGTTAGGTCATATAAAAAGACACAACTGTTTAGAAATTTAAATAATGTAGGGCAGAACACCTGGGAGGAGAAAAGGAAGACCAAGAAGATGATGGACTGACGACATTAAAGATAACATGAATACGTCGATGGAAAATGCAAGACATATCGCCCAAAACAGAAGGGGGTTCAGAGAGTTCATTGGGAAGACAACATTCTGGAGAGAATATCTCACATGACAACCATATTGCCTGTGTTGCTGAGGTCTGAAAGGGGGAGGGAGAAAATAATAGCAACACCATTTACTTTCCATGCATGTCATAAGAGATAACTAAGGAGATTATAGGGGTGGAGTTGACTGTTCCATCCCATAGGCATACATGGCCAAGGTGACCCAGAAGCAATGCTGGAGTTGGATGTGTCAGCCTGAAGAGTGCAGATATCACAGTTAAACTGTAAACGATGACACGATGACACTCTCCGAACTACATTCTGCTTTTTCTTCTGCTGTGTTCATTCGCAAATATGCAGGATGTAGGGGGGGCCTAATCCAGAAAATGGAATGTATTGTGTAAGGATTTACACCTTTGCTGATAATCGCTATTGTCAGTTAGCTGCACCAAGATCTGGAAAACCGAAACCTGATCAAGCGATTGAAACAGATCCATATATATACCTATATCAAAAAGTGGAGATCTGCAACTATGCTCCAACTATAAAAAAACTGCACTAATAAATCAAGCGAGATTACTACACATTATAATGAAGAGTATATGAAACAAATTGGAAGAAGAGACTCACAAAACATTTTTGGATCATACTCATTGAGTCAGTATTCATGCATGAGGATAGGCTTGAATTCAAGCTAGTTAGGCTTCAAGCTAGTTAGGCTTCAAGCTTGTTGCAGCGAAGGTACAACTAGCTTCGTGAACTATTCTTCTAAGTGATCTGCCAATGAATGTACTATGCACTTCACTGGTAGTTGATGACTAATCATCCATCTGTGGATATCACAACATCTATACCATCATCCATCTGTGGATATCACAACATCTATACCATCATCCATCTGTGGATATCACAACATCTATACCATCAACATGTTTGGAGATTATTGCCTTGATCTCGGGGTCAACAAAACAGAATAACTCACAGATCTAGTTTCATTATGTCAAACTTACATCATTATCTGTAAGTTCTGAAATAAGTGCGTCTGGTTGAAGATGACAAAGTTGTATTTCATCAAAGTTGATGATAAAATCATCGTAGCTTATCCTGCAATTGAGAAATAAAACAAGAGCAAGTAAATTTATTAAATACATTAATATCTATCCATGTTTCTGCCTGGCTATCTATTTATCTGCCTGCCTTCCTGCCTATGTACCTAACTACCTACCTACCTTTCCATCCATCCATCAATCCATCTGTCTAAATTCCTTCAGTGCTGAATACAGTGCATAGAGCAGAAATCAGAGCTCTCAATTCGAGTGATCTGATGCTACTTTGTGCAATTCTTTAGGTATTAGGTATGTTGATTATCCTCTTCGCAACACTGACACATCCATAAGTGCTCAGATCTCCGCTTCAGTAAATCTCTCAGGGTATAATGGCTGATGGTTCCGGTTCTATGTTGGTTCACTGCTCTTTTTAAAATCTTTATCAGGTGTTTTCTATGGACCATGCCCATTTTCACTCCCAATTTGCGTACTCTCGATATTTGACTCATGCCCATTTATCTCAATATCCTCTGATGATGAGGACTCACAAAGAGAAATAACTATGTCTGCTCAGTCCATAGGCTGACCATCTGTTGTGGTGGCTAGGCTAGCTAATTGGTTCATTTTCCTTCACATCCGCGTGTCTGGGGACAAAGATAAGCATGAGTTTTCGTAGTGAAGCCCACATTTTAACTCTCTCTAATGACTCTAACGTATAATTCTTGCATGTTGTTAAGACTCATAATCATACCCTCTTTGATGATTGTTCTGTAATGTGGAGATAATAACCTGGAAGAAAATGTGGAGATAACCTGGAAGAAAATGTGGAGATAACCAGTAACTGCTAAAACTAGGCCAGAGATGAAACCACATAAACATAAAATATAAAACACACCCAAATACATATGAAACAAGATAAACATAGAACTGATAGAAGAACACAATATTATCCATATGACTGGCAACCATTGATCCCAAAAGGTTCAATTGTGCCAAATTTATAATTATAGGGATTCTCAGGCATGTGACGGGTCCGGTCATTAGAGAAGCATGACTTAATACTCATCACCTGAATATCCTGGGCCCCCTGATGACCAGCGAAGTGGTTGGAACAGGAGTTCCAAATGGTTTTTGATGCTGTACAGATATTCACAGAATCAGTCTGTAAGCTTCCTTCCAGTTTCACCTATATATGTCACGGTTCAGGCATTTGAATATAAGTGCTACAGAAGTTTGTTAAAAAGTAATTATATGGAACACAGGACAAATATATTTGTCTGGCAGTAAATAAACAAACTTGCAGGTTATCAAGAATTATGTTTGGCAGTGGTGAAATGGCATAAACTTGTTTACTGTAGTTGGACATGTAACGAGACACGACTTATTTAAAAATAAATTATTTTGCAAAGAACAGTTGAGGGTGGAAGGAGAAGAGACAGTAAAAGAAAATTCTGGATTGATAACATCAAGGAATGGTCTGGGCATGATTGTTTTACATTTCTCCAAATGGTTGAGGATAGAGATGTTTGGAGGATTTTTGTGCTGATGTCTCCATTGTGACACACCTATGTCCCAAATATGTTATGGCTCTTATTATTATTACATATAGGCATATTGTATTGATTGAATTCATCAACATCAAATAAAATGTATGGATAGACTCAAATATTGTACAGAACAAACCCAGACAATTCAAATTTGGAATATCAGAATGAACAAAATATCAAATGTTTACTGTACCAGAATTCACCCTCATCTCTTTGATCAAAATGTAAATCATCTTGTAACTGTTTTGATAAATGAGCCATCTCAGGAGATCTAGATAGACATATTGTAGATTTATTAATAAATTTAGCACATTACAGACTTTATAAGATTTTGCCTACAAACTAAATCGATACTCATTTCGCTATCTTATTTAGTGCTCTTTTAAAAATATTTGTTTAGGTGTTCTCCCCAAGCCACACCTAATACTCACTCTCAAATTGTGTATTCTCAATATTGACTCATGTTCACATATCTCAAAATCCACTGCTCATGCAGACTCATGAAGAGCACCAAATATGCCTGCTCAGTAGCTCTTGTGACATTATGGAGATAAATAGTGTTGCAATTCTTTGCTCCACTTCAGGTGTTGGCAATACACAGGTATTCACTGTCAACGGTCTATTCATTCTTTAACACCTCATTGGACATCGCTGAGCACACACGTATTTAAGGCTTTTTAACTGTGTAAATCTTAGTCAATGGTAGGTTGTTAATTCTTCTTCTTCTTCTTTCGTTCACTTGAAACATGTCTATATCTGTAATTCTGTCTTCCTAATAAAACTCACTGTCTTTTGTAGTTCATACAGTGTCCCATAGAGCTTTGATTCCAGTGTTGTTTCCTCTGGCCAATATGTCTGCCTCAGCGTTTCATGCTCAGAATACTCTTGAAGTATATGTTTGGCACTCTGTGCTGCCTGTCCACATGTATACATGGCCGTGTTGCCAATCTTGAACTTTGTATACATGTGACTGCGGAGTCGGTTGTGTCCTGTTCTGAGACGTAGAATTATAACTTGTTCTGATCTGTTCATAATGTGATAGTCATCTTGTGTTGGTGTTTGTGGCTTTCTTATTGACTTTATCATCTGTTTTTTCTGATGGTAGGTGATTGGTATATCTGGTTGGTCTTCGGCAGCACCTTCCTTAGCCAGTTGGTCTGCTTTTTCATTTCCTGGTATTCCACAGTGAGAGGGTATCCACTGCATGGTTACCCTATACTGGTAAGACAATTCGCTAAGTAGTTTTTTTAAGTCTGTTATTTTTCCAGACTGGAGAGCTTGAAGCACTGACCTTGCATCTGTCAGGAATACCACAGGCTGTAGTTCAGAGTTGGAGTTCAGCAATTTTTTAGCTGCCACACTAATTGCCTGGATTTCTGCATCATAATTATTGCAGAATTTTCCTGTCGGTGTTCTGATTGTATCTCTAGGCTTGTGTGGATATTCTATATATACACCTGCACCTCCATTCCTCACAGCATTCTGTGCTGACCCATCTGTGTACACTCTGACCCATATATCTTGTGGATATTCCTCATCCAGGAAACTGAGGGTGACTGTCATTCGCTGCACACTGTTCTGTTCGTCCTCGCTTAGTATTCCTTTCACATGGGTCTGAATGTATATTGGCATTCCATGTCTTTCACTCCACAGGGTTTGTTCTGGTACAGACCTTAAGGGGCTGTCAACTTCAGGTAGGTCTGTAAGTTGTCTATGGAGTCGTTTAGCTTGGTGGATAAAGCTGCTCCTTTTCAGTCGCCCCATTGCTAGATTTTGGAATCTTTCCTTCATTGGATGACTTGGCATACACTGAAACTTTTCTGCTTGAGTTAGTACTTTTGTGTCTCTGCGTTCGCCAAGTGTTTGCATTCTTCCCATTTTCTGCATCTCTGCTATTGGTGTTGATTTCATTGCTCCCAACATTATTCTAAGTGCCTGGTTTTGCACTTTATCTAGATCTTGTAATGTGGTGTTTGATGCAGGACACCACGCAGCTGAACCATATTCCAGGTGTGGTCTTATGCCTTGCTGGTAAACTTTACTGAGTATATTTCCACTTGCTCCCCATGTGGTTCCACTTAGTTTTCTCAGGATAGCTAGCTTCCTCCTGGCTTTTGTTGTTGCTTTGTTTATGTGCTGCTTCCATGTCAGCTTATCATCAAAAGTAACTCCGAGGTATGTGGGTTGTTTGTCTTCTTTCAAGAGCTCTCCATCTATCTTGATATGACCGGCTTTTTGTTTTGGTGAGAGGGTAAAGAGTGTAGTGCTGCACTTTTCTGTGTTAATGCTACGCACCATCTATTTGCCCATAAGGTTAGGGCATCGATAGCTCTTTGTATTTGTTTAATGGCCACTGTTGCATGTTCTTCCGTGCACCAGATCACCAGGTCATCAGCATACATTGCCACTTTGATCCCGTGTGGTAGTTCAGCAACTAGGTCATTGATGTAAACCAAGAAAAGTGTGGGTGACAGGACTCCTCCCTGGGGGACTCCATGACGCAGTAGAACTTTCTTGCTCTTGCGACCATCTAATTGTACCCTGGCTCTTCTATTATGCAGGTATGCTTTTACCCATTTGTACATTCTTGAGCTAACCCTGCAATTTCGCAATTTCTTTAGGAGCCCTTCTTTCCAGACCTTATCAAATGCTTTCCTGAGGTCTATCCATGCTTCTAGTACCAGTTTCTTTTCTTGGAAGGCATCCTCAATCTCTTGGGAGAGGTAGGTTGCCTGATCTTCAGTAGAGTAGCACTGTCTGAAACCTGCTTGCTGTGATACCAGAAGGTTTTCACTTTCAAGGTACCACTGCATCCTAAGATTGATAATGCGTTCCATTGTTTTACATAGATAGCTTGTGAGACTGATGGGCCTGTAGTTGGAGACTGTGTTGCCATCTTTTCCTGATTTGAGGAGTGGTATCATTATTGCTTCTCTCCACGCCTGTGGTACATTACCTGTGGACCAGCTTGTGTTAAAGATCTGCAGTAGCTTTGCTCTTGCTGCAATTCCCAGGTTTCTTCTAATCATTTCATTGGACTCTCCATCAGCTCCAGGGGACTTTTTCATTTTCAATTTGGATATTGCATGCTCCAGTTCTCTCATTGTGATTGGTGCCTCCATGACTTCAGGTATAGGTTCGCCTTGTCCAATGTTTTGGTGGTTCTCTCGAACCTCCTGTTGTTTGTCTGGGCTGACTTTGACGTTATTGTCTTCTGCAAAGGAATCTGCAAAGTAATCAGCTGCATGTTTACCTGTTAAAATGTTTCTATCTTTATAAAGTGTGATCCTGGTATTTCTCCCTGTACCTTCATCATTTAGTTGTTTTACAAGTTTCCATAATTTCCTAGTATCTCTTTCTAGGTTCAGCGACTCTTGTTTTTTCTTTCCAGCTGCTCCGTCTGGCATGTAACTTGGCTCTTTGAAATTTAGCCTTTGTTTGCTGATATTTGTTGTGATGTTCTTGGCTAGGTCTGTTCTCAGCCTGCTGTCTAGATGTTTCCATCTCATTTTGCAGCTTTTCCAGTTCATCATTCCAGTAGGGTTTGTAGTTTTTGCGTGCCCCCCTGGGTATGGTTTTACTAGCAGCATGTAGTATACATCTATTAAATTCACTCACTGCTCTATTGATGTCTTTGTCCAAGTTCATGTCCTTAGCTAGAACACTGGTTAAATGCTGGTACATTTTCCAGTCTGCCCTTTTATAGTTCCACCTAGTGAGCGTGCTGCTGTCCTTGGTAAATTCATTGTGGATTTCCAGAAATACTGGTCTGTGGTCACTACCTCCAAGCTGCTTTCCAACAACACGTGTGATGTTCCATTCCAAGCCTGGTGAGTGGAATGCTAGGTCTGGTGTAGAGGTGGTGTGCCATGCTCTCGAGTAGAAGGTTGGCGAGTCTGCTGGCTGGTTAATAAGGATGAGATTATTTTCATCCTGCCAGCTCTCAAGTTCCTCACCTCTCTTGTCGATATGATCGTAGCCCCAGCTCTGAGAGTGGCTGTTGAAGTCACCACACACCATAAGTCTCTCTTTGTCTGGAATTGTGTCTAGTGCCAATGGTTTATCATTTGGGCAGTAGTAGTTCAGGAGATGGAATTCTGCACTGTCTGTTTTTAGGTGGAGCATCTGGTATTCTGCCCCTTCCATATATACTTCCAGCTGACATGCGCTGATATTGTTTTTAACAAGTGTCAGAATTCCACCCTTTCGCCTGTCCTTTCGGTCAGATCGGTAGCACTGGTAGCCTCTGATTTTTAAGGCTATGTCGCTGCTGAGGTGTGTTTCTTGGATACAGCATATGTTAACTTGTTCTTCACTGAGGACATTTTCAAGTTCCAATTTTTTGCTGTATCCATCTCTTTTACTGTTGACACCCTCAGCATTCCAGTGCATTATTTTTATTGGTCGTTGGTTTGTTTGGCCAGTAGCTCTATTCCCTTGCCTCCTGGCTCCTCGGGGCAATTGAGAAGGACTTCCAGTAACTGAGGTTGGGCCCTTTCGAGGTATAGGGCCCGGCACCGTCCCTGCCTGAACGTCCGCCACAGGGTAGGCACCATAACTATTTATAGATGTAGACATGTTTCCATTGTGTTTTGTGCGTGGCATCCTGATTATCTGTGCGCCTTTTGGCTGGATGCCTCCGTCTTCAGCACTCTGCTTACTAGGGCAGGACTATGGTCCTGCTCGAGTGGGACTGCCCGACCAGTCTTAGTTTCCAGCCCCTGATGGCTGAACTAAGCCCCATCACCACTACACGGTGCTGGTCTTGATGGAGGTACGTTGTTAATGAGTTTAACTCTCTTTTGGAGAGTCACAGCACTTTCAACCAGCGGACAACAAATTCTAATTAGATTATATCAGGACGGTAGAACGAAGATCCCAAGTGTAAAATAAAAACCAGTCTATGTCGGTCCCAGTAAGAGAAACAGAATGTAATATTCATGTTAATTTACACAAATAAATTATCCAATGGTAATTTCAAACTCTCTTTTCGAAAATATTTTATATCTATTTTAAATACTTGGTTCAATACCATTAGACAGCACCACATTTTTTGTGATAAACGAAATGATATAAATTTTTTCGTTTTTTAAAATGATTACCCGGTACTTTCCTTCACTATAATTTTACATCAGTGGGTGGAGAAATTTATTTAGGAAAGTTGTATGGGTGGGTCTCTCAGTGGCTTGCACACACATGAGTGAGTCTCTCAGTGGCTGGCACTTGACTTGCATAAACTAGTTCAAGGTTTGTGTGTAGAAAAGCCATCCCACTTATATTTCAATAACATTATGACTTCATATATATGTAATTTGATGTGCAAGCGGTATTTTTACAATTCTAAAATAGTTCAAAAGCAACATTCTGAGAAATTACTGTATGGTTCAATTATTCATTGTTACTATTACATATTTCAAAAGATTAATTTCTTCTTCTTCTTCTTGTCCATGCAGTGTGGCATTAATTATCAAGTCTTTCCACAGCTTTCTATTTCATGTGCTGTCAATAATTTCCAATGCCGATATTTTCTCATGCCACAGTGCTAGGTTGTCAAGCATATTTCTTGGTCTTTCCCTACCTTTCTTGCTGTTGAACTTGCTTGTTGTTACAATGTGTTCCTTCTTTTCTCTTCTCATGATGTGTCCACAAAATGTGGACTGTCTTTTTCTGATGCGAGTAAGCAGCTCTCTTTTTTTAAATAACTTCTTTCCAGATATCTTCATTACGCTTTTTATCTGTTCATGGTGTTCCTAACATTCTTCTATAAAAACACATCTCTGCTTCCTCTATATAATTTTCCCTATTCTGCTGATTGCCCACAATTCACATCTATACATAAGAATTGGTTCTATATAATCTCTAAGATCTCTCATCTCAATTGACAAAGATCAATCAATAAACCCATAACCCTTCAGGGTCGTAGGGGTACCACATTGGATGCTTCAGCACACAGAGTCCTCCAGCGAATTCTATCCTCAGCGATGCGGATGAGTGTGGAAATATCTTTCCCTGTCCATTCCTTGATGTTGTCTGTCCATGTCTTTATTTGTCCTCCTCTGCTTCTTCCACCCTCGACAGTTCCCTGCAGTATTGTTTTTGACAAGGAATCGTGCTTGCATACATGTCCGAACCATGCTAGTTTTCGTCGTTTCACTATTGAAAGCATTGGCTCCTGAACACCTGCACACATCTCTACTTTGTTTCTTACGTACACATTGGTCTTATGTTTCCTATAGGAAATTCGTAGAATTTATACAAAGATGTATTACACAGGATGTTTTTCATCTTGTGAAATGTTGCCTTTTCCTGAGAAATTCTATATTTATTTCTTTAACCTTTAGCACTCTGTGTTTACAATTATGCAATTTCTCTCCTGCCACTGAATTAATTTTTGGAAATGTTATGTAATAGTTGATGGCTGTTTTGAAATTGTGATAACTTGTGTGTGATACAAGACATGTAAGACAGAATCAAAGATGAGCTTGCACAAAACCCTAGCAAATTTTGACCTTTAACCTTCACCGAGCCGATATGATATCCAGCCGCCGAAAAACAAAATGGCCGCGCACGCTGATGGCGGGCCGTCCTGCCCAGCAAGATTATCGTGAGATTTACACGTACCACAGTCGTGCACATAGCTGGGGACATGCGCAATCGAAGCCGGTACATCCCCCACTTCCGACATGATCGTTTTTGAGAATGGCTGGCTATTCGTAAAAGTTTAAGAGCAATTAATCTGACCACATCTGTACACCGGTACGATGCCATGATGATGGATCGGTTTTACAGACCTTTATTTCATCGTATTTCGAATAAAATAACATTGAATCGTGGCTTGAATCATGGATTATTAGGTTCTTTAGTTTCACAGCAGTGAATATACAGAATGCCGTGCTGGTATGGGGACTTGTACGTTTGATATCGAATATTTTGAAGTGGCAGAAAAAATAACTCTAGGCCTAAGCTCAAAGAACGATTTTACTGCAAATCTACATGTTTTATACAGTTCCCCCGGCTATATTTTGATAATTTCGCAGTGAAAGAACATAAATACAACAGATTTACGTGATTTAGTTGACAGTGTTGCCAAGGAATTCGATATGTAAGGTAAGTTATTTTTTTTCCTTATTTTTTCCCTCTTTATTTGTTATAAAATATATGTTTTTTGTGAAAAACGTCTTTACCACTTTCTCATACGTCTGGTATCACACACACACGTACATAAATTACACCAATATATGCATAATTCAATTCTTTATTTATATGTGCAAATATTATTTAAATATCTCTAACAACCAAAAAATTATCACATTTTCAAAACAGTCACCATCAATAATGAAAATTTTCAAAAAAGAATCCGGTGGCAGGGAGACGTTTCGTATTTTTTAATCTGGCTTGCTAAAGGTTAAAATGCTAATATATTTGTACAAAGTTTATTACATTATTTGTAAATATTCTGGAGTGGAAACAGCTTTACATAGACCTAAATCACGTGCCATTCAAGGAATAATTGTTATAATTTCAATTATTAAAGGATTAAACCTACAGGTATGTCTTAAAAATCCTTTTATAAACCTAGATCTAGTCTGTAAATGTATCATTTGAACTTGGTTGATGTTTTAATATCAATTTAGATAAAGCAGTGTGGTGTAACTGATTTTCGAGTGTGGAAATAACTTATCTCTCCATAAATAATCATTTGAATCACAATCCATAATGATTTTAATGAAAATTCTATAAAATCCAATTCACTGTCATGGCAATGCTTTTATTTGAAATTGTCAATATATTGTGAAAATATAAATATCGATAACAGATGGTTGCCTGATAAATCTGATAAAACAAATATTAAAAATTTGGGGATTTTTATTTATTGAAGTGTAACTAGCAACGGCAGTCTACGACGGCAAATATACTTGCTGCTGCTAACCAGAGAAGGGGAAATGTTGGTGAATAAAGTTGCTGCATGCATCCTAAAGGTTAATACACCTTCCATCTGATGTTATTAAGATACCTAAATATTTCAATATGTTGACTTATTTCAGACTAATCCTAACTACTTTCATATTGCATTCATGAAGTTTTATTTAGTGAATCAATATTGTCTCACTCTAATTACAAGCCACTCTAATACTCCCTGTATCTTCCTAACTTTATCACACAAGTAACACTCTAATACTCCCTGTAACTTCCTTAACTTTATCACACAAATAACACTTTAATACTCCCTGTAACTTCCTAATGGGAACAATACAGTGACAGTTTATTGTGGTTCTTGTTTTTCTAATTACCTATCTGACCATGCACCTTTCCATTCACCTCGACCCCATGGATTTCTTAGCCTCAACAAATTGATTGTACCTCGACCTGTTGGAATCTGTAGAAAACAGAGCAAGTATAAATAATAATTAAAACTACGCGAGGATATCTGACAAGGTGGGCAGCGCTGCAGTTAGTAAAACTGCCCAAGGATATCTGACAAGGTGGGCAGTGCTGCAGTTAGTAAAACTGCCTGAGGATATCCGACAAGGTGGGCAGTGTTGCTGTTAGTAAAACTGCCTGAGAATATCTGACAAGGTGGGCATTACTGCAGTTAGTAATCTGTGATAATACTTAATTATAGGTATGATTGTTCTTTAGACAAATGAGCTTATCTACCTACTATATCTATCTATTTACTAAACCCTTTGTTGCCTTTCAGCATCAGGGGTAGAAGTGTTTTCTGGAGATGGCCCTCGTGTGTGCTGAGTACATTATGGAGTTTGTCACTTCCTTTATTTCAGTGGTCCATCATTTTCATGGTCGGCCTCTAGCTCTGCCTTTGCTGTATCTGTGTAGCATAACTTGCTGTGGTATACTATCTGATGGTAGTCTGCTGATGTGTGCAAACCATTTGATCTGTTGTCTCTTAATATACACCAAGATTTTGGTGGTGCCAGTTCTTTGTCTAATGTCTTCATTTCTCACTCTGTCTCTTATCGATATTCCTAGGATTCTGTTGCACACATGCCATTTCAGCTGTGAAAAGTTTATGTATGTCTTGTGCTGTCCTTGTCCACATTTGGCATTGGTAGCAAAGCGATGGCATAATAATTGTTTTGAATAGTGTTATTTTGATGTTTAAATCTACATTTTCGTTTCTGAAGATTGGTGTCATTTGCCCTAGGGTTTGGTATGCTTTAACTACATCTATTGTGTATTTCTATCCTTTTCTTGCAATCTGTTGTTATATTGCTTCCTAGGTATGTGAATTCTGTCACTTGTTCAAGTCTGTTGTTTCCAATATATATATATATATATATATATATATATATATATATATATATATATATATATATATATATATATATATATATATATATTGGTGTTTCTATCTTCATTGGTTCTGTCTTTTTCTAAATTTATCTTCATGTTAAAGGTTTGGCATGTTTGATGTAATCTATCTATTTGTCTTTATAGATGTTTTTCTGATGATTCTACTAGTACTTGGTCGTCTGAAAATAGCAATTCAATTAAGTTAATATTCAGGTTGCTTTCTTCAATTGTCAATGCAACACTTTACTCTAAATTGCATTGTTAACAAATATCATGAATTCTGATGAAAAGAACAAAGGTAGTATGACAAGATAATGTACTTAATTACTTAAAAAAAAATATATATTTCAGTTTAAACACTTTTTAAAATATCACGATATCAATAACAGCAGGCAAAATGCAAGACGTTGAAAAAAGAAAAATTGAACATAGTGAACAAATATGATGCAGTGTTGTTGAAAACTGACTCATCCATCATCTTGATCATCAAGTGCCTTCTCCGCAACGAAGGTTGGCTGCAACAGATCTTCAACATCCCCTGTCTCTTGTTTTGGTGGTGCACTCTGCTAGACTGTAACCTGTCCATCTTGTGATGTTACTCCCCCACTTGTATCTGTCTATGTCTTGCTCGCTTCTCCTTGACTTTACCTTCAAGTAAGGTCTTCAATAAGGTGTCATGTCTTTTAATGTGTCCAAAATATTTTATTTGCCTAATCTTTATTTCTCTTAGTAATTCTTTCTTCATATTAAGTGTTTTTAGCACCTCTTTATTTGTTTTCTTCTCTTTCCACAATGTTCTCCCTATTCTCCAATATACCCACATCTCAAAGACATCAATTCTGTCTTCTAATTGTTTATTTAGTGTCCATGTTTCTGATCCATACATTAATATAGAATAAATGTAGCATTTTACAATTCTAAGTTTAACGTGTTTGTAATTGGTTTAGATGTTGCTATTTTCTTCATGCCATTGAAGGTACTTTTGGTCATCCCTATTCTCCTTTTAACTTCTGTTTCACATCTGCCGTCATTTGTGACTATGTGTCCAAGATATTGATAATATTTTACTTGTTCTAGTTGCTCTCCATGTATGTTCATGTTTAGCTCTTGTTCCTCTGTGTCCTGTGACTCGTCCATGACCTATCAAACTTCACTGTGTCACAGATAGCAATGTTGATGTGCATCCTAGTCTTGTGTACTACCAGAAAAACCCATAGGCCCTTGAAAAACCTGCTGCAACTTTTTACCTCTTGTGACAGTTTGTCGTGGGCTATGGGCTACCCTACTTAATTTTTTATAAATGTGTTAGAGTGATGCATTGTTCAGGGAAAAAAATTAAGGCATATAGCTTACCTGTCGAAATCCAGTAATACTATAAGCATGACCCATGTACAAGCCATTGGGCTTTTCAATTTCATTTGGGGGAGCATTTTCTGGTTTCTGTAAGCAAATTTATACGACAATCAATAATAGTGGGACTGCTGTAAAACTATTATTAAAGTGGGACTGCTGTAAAACTGTATAGCAATAGCAGTTACGTAAAACACAATGTCGATCAGCTTAACAATAAATGCACTGACTATTGGGTACAAGTATGAACAAATACAAATAGTATTAGACAAGAATGTTTCAATATTTCATTCTTAAGGTTTTTTCAAGGGAATACAAGACAAACAGTATATCTATCTATCTATCTATTGTCATTTCCACTAGTGCCGTTAAGCACATGGGGGAGAATTTTGAGTTTTTGTCTTTGGCTATTTTAGTTGTATTGGCCATGGTAATCCTGTGTCTTTTTAATGTTTCATTGATTGTATCTGCTCATCTCATACCTTGTGGCCTGGTCTTTTGCTGATATATGCTGATATATGCATTAAGGGCTGGTTTTTCAGGTTCCATTCTCATAACTAACATGACCAAACCATCTGGTTTGCTGCCTCTCAATGTAGCCTTGTTTGAGATAGTCTTTAATTCTTTCCTGATATCAATTCTTCGATGGTCTCTTCTCGTGACATTTATAGCTTTCCTCAAACATCTCATTTCGCAAACTGTGATATTTTTCACTAGTGTCTTTGTCAAGGTCCATATTTGACACTAGTAACACAGAGTTGGTGTAAAAATATCCTTTATCAATTGTCATTTGTAGCCAAGCAAATTGATAGGTGTTTTTAAGTATTGGTGACAGCTGGCAAGTCACAGCATTGGCATTTTGGCACCTTGTTTCAATCTCTCTGTCGAATTTTCCATCCTCTGTAAATATGCTTGCTAGGTATTTTAACTCTGGGACTTTAGTTTTGTACCAATGACAGATACATTTAACTGTCCTGGTGTTCTGCTTATCTTCATAGTCTCTGTTTTAGATGTGTTTAGTTTCATGTTGTGTTGTTTGATTGTTCGCAGGAAAGACAAACAGTAAATATAATAAATATAAATATATGCATTAGACAAGGCGTGTCAAACTCAAAAAGCACCATGGGCCGCATAAAATACTTTGAGTATACCGGAGGGCCACACTAACAAATCTGAGAAACACTGTAATCTTATTGAATTATATTTAATTAATTTGCACGCCTCTTACAATGGTTTTATTAAGCTAACACCCCACAACGCCAAATATAACAATTGTAATGCAACATTTATTTAGGAACATTCAATCATTTTTACTCTTTAATCAGTGTTTTGTCCTGAGGTTTGATGCCTCGTTTTCATTACAATTTTTCGTATATCTGGCTGAAATGTATTTGCAGTTCCGGCCTTCATCAGGGATGACAAGTGTTCATCGGTCAGCCTTGTTCTCTGAGAAGTTTTTGTTAATTTCATGAAGGAAAATAACTGTTCACACACATAGGTGGAACCGAACATTGCCATAATCCTAGTTGAAAACTTTCTGAAGGAATGAAACTTCAGGCAGGTATGAATAGAAGCCAGGTATCCCGACTTCTAGATACTTTGCTTTGAGTGTAGAATCAGACTGCATTTCAAATAGCTCCATCTGCAAGTTTTCCTCTGCTTTAACAACATCAAAGTTGAAATGTGCCGAGAATAATGCAAAATGGTATTCAAAAGATGAGAAATCACTAAATCTTTCCTGGAACTCTTTTGACAATAAATCTAGGTGACTCTCATATTTAGCAAAGGTAAGTACAGATTCAGCATTGGCCTGGTTTTTGAGTTCTATGCAGTTAGGAAAATGAATCAAATTTTCACGTGTCAAATGTGTCTTCCATAAGCTTATTTTTGTAATGAAACATTTGATATCGTCGTACAACTGAGTGATGAGTTTGTTTTTTCCTTGTAATTTCAAATTAAGATCACTTAAATGTGCAGTAATGTCCACTGCAAATGCTAGATCCTGGACCCAACTTTCATCTTTTATTTCATCAGTGTTTTTACCTTTCATCTCCAAAAAAAAAGTAATTTCTGGTCTCAGCAAATAAAATCTTTTCAGCACTTTGTGACACGACAACCAACAGACTGCTGTGTAGAATGGAACATCGGTGAACTGACTATCCATGTCTTCTAATAGCTGACTGAATTGACGATGGTTGAGAGCATTGCATTTGATAAAGTTCACTGTTTTTGTGACCACACTAAGAACTTGATTCAATTTTAAAGTCTTTGAACACAAATTTTGTTGATGAATAATGCTGTGAAAATGTGCAAATAATGAATCTGGATACCAGTTCTCAATTTTTGTTCGCAATTTGGCAGCAACATCATTATGTCCACCAACCATATTTGCAGCACCATCAGTAGATAAACATACACGTTTACTCAAATCAAAATCATAGTCCTGCAGAACCTGCTCGACTTTTCAAAGATGTCTTCGCTTGCTGTAGTCTCATGCATTGGGATTAGTTCAATTAGTTCTTCATAAATATTAAATTTACTGTCACAGGCCCTAATAAAAACTGCAAGCTGTGCTATTCCAGTGATGTCAACGGTCTCATCAATAGCAATAGAAACATTTTCAAATTTGGATGATGCAGCCTATAACTGTTGTTTCAAATCATCTGCCATTTCATCAATCCGTCCAGCAACAGTATTCCTGGTTAACGAAATATCCTTAAATGACTGTGCTTTCTGTGGACACACACTGTCAGCAGCTTTTACAAGGCGATCTGCGGAGGTCGTACAACTATGACCCGTGAAGATTGTGCAGCTATAACCGACAGGGATCGTGCAACTATGAATAGCAGAGAACGTGCATCTATTATCGGCGGAGACCGTACAACTATGACCCGTGGAGATTGTGCATCTGTGATCGGAAGGGATTGTGCATCTATAGCAGTGACTGCTTCATTTTCAGTCAGTGGCATCATTTTCTCAATTTTCCGTTTGTAATTCCTAAAAAGAAACATAACGTGACAATAAACTATTGGTTTAAATATTTGGCAACATGAGGGGGAAGTGACTGGGGCAAACATGCGCAGTCAGTCAGCAGCGCATGTTTGCCCCGTCAGTGTGCGCGGCTTTACCCCAAAATCACACTGTTCACAATTTTTATAAAATATCATGAAAACAAAAAGTATCTTGACAATGTAACATGCTTAATAACTTAACAATACAATATAGTTTTCAGTTCAGACATGTAAAATAACATGACAGTAATGATAACAGAGGACAAAGAGTGAGAAGTGGAAAAAAAGTTAGATCGAGAACGTTAAAAAATGAATTTACCTCATAGCTCAAAAATGACCTGCCCGTGACCGATGAAAATTCGTTGTGCGACAGAAACGGATGTTAGCGTCAGGCGTTGCCACGTGGTTTGCAGGAAAAACCCATAGTTCCGGAAAAAAACGACTGCGAATCTTTGCCCCCAGCGCATCTTTACCCCCGGCTACCCTACTTTACGAAATCTCCTTCACTGTAAGATTTCACACTCATGGCGACCATTCGGCTGAGTTCATAGCTTGCAGTAACGGAAGCGACATTGGCTTGATCTATTTTTGTAAAACATGTCTGTTGCTGTATCAAGTTAGCCTTCAATTCTTGATTCTTGAAACACGCATTAAGCCCTCATATTTATCACAGGATCGATGGTTGATTTTATAATGTCTTTTTAAGTTGTACTCATTTGGCGTGGCAATGCTGTTATTGCATACTAAACAATGTATCTTTCCATTTACCATTGCTCAAAAATACTGTAGTTCACATTTTTCTTGAAATACTCGCCTATCTTCATCAAGTGTCCTTTTCTTCTTAGCTGAAAGTGCTGTAGCCATTTTAAACGGAGTCAGTTTATGCAGTACTTCATGAAAACAAATAATATAATTACCGGCACGATTCCACAAGATACAATTTATTATTATTTATAATTTTAACAATCTGTTTGCTACTTCCGGTCAATGTTGCCAATTGTCATAGATAGAATACCCTTACTAGCTTAAAACAGCTGTATTGTTTTCTTATATGTGGCACCGTGCCAAATTTATGTTTTATACACCCAGTTTAAAGTATTAAAACTGCCATTAAAATATTTTCGCCATTAAATGAGACAATTGCAGTATTCTTTGTGTGGGCTGCACACATGCTTGCAAAGGGCCGCATTGGGCCCGCGGGCCGCACGTTTGACATGCCTGCATTAGACAACAGATATTGTCTCTGTTGTTATATGTCTGCTGTCTAATGCATTTGTGATAGTGCTGTTATATTTATTATGTTTACTGTTTGTCTTTTAAAAAAAAAAGAATTTTAGGATTAAGACAAACAGTAAACATAATAAATATAATAGCACTATCACAAATACATTAGACAGCAGACATTTAACAGCAAAAACAATATCTGCCATCTAATGTATACAAATTAATAGGAAGATTGCCAGAGGCAGGAATGTATTTATAATTGTAAATATTATATTAAATATAACTATTGTAAATGTTAATATTATATTACAAAATTAAGGAATATTATAATTGTACATATTATTGTGATTGATTTATTTGACTAATATTTATACATAGGGCCTAAGCAAATTAAGCACTCCCACTTTCAGTACACAAAATAAAGCCAAACAAATGGTGTTCACATATCTTAAGGGGCACAGATGTGCTTAGTGCTTCATACAACTGATCTAGAAAACTTAAGGAGCACAGATGTGCTTAGTGCTTCATACAACTGATCTAGAAAACTTAAGGAGCACAGATGTGCTTAGTGCTTCATACAACTGATCTAGAAAACTTAAGGAGCACAGATGTGCTTAGTGCTTCATACAACTGATCTAGAAAACTTAAGGAGCACAGATGTGCTTAGTGCTTCATACAACTGATTTAGAAAACAGTGACAAATATTTTGCTTTATCTCTTCATGGGAATACCTAGCAACATGACTTATGCAGTATGAATCAATTTATTTGTAATGTTCATTCTCAAACTCCATCTACAACTCTCTTGTAGCAGGACATTCTCAAACTCCATCTACAACTCTCTTGTAGCAGGACAATGGTCCAAGTAGATTTTCAAATTTATAGAAAGATTTAATCCTAAGAATCGAACTGTTTTGAATCACCATTTTATTTGTGTCTATTGCCTGGAGAAAGACATTTTCAAAAACATTGATAAATGCTGCTTTTCCTAAACTTGACATAAATCTACTCAGGAAGATTTATCAACTACACGTGACATAAATCTACTCAAGAAGATTCATCAACTAACTTTGACAGAAATCTACTCAGGGACATTTATCAACTAAACTTTATATAAATCTACTAAGGAAGATTTATCAACTAAACTTGATATAAATCTACTCAAGAAGATTTACCAAATATATATTCTTGACAAAATCTACTCAGGAATATTCATCAACTAAACTTGACATAAATCTACTCAGGAAGATTTATCAACTACGAGGCGTGTTCAAATGAAAACGGGACTTGTGGATTTATTTAAAAAGTATCATACGCAATTTAATATTTTCAACGGAATTGAACAAAGCAACCACTTGTGAATAAGAATGCACCTGGGTTCATCAGAAAAAATCTCCGTATGCATTTAGGTAAGCATCCCACTGTTTAGGTAGACGTCGAATGCCGTCCGAGAAAAAGTTGCGTGGCTGTTCTCTGAACCATGTGGTCACCGCTGTCTTCACGTCTGCGTCGCTGTTGAAACGCTGTCCCTTTAGTGCTTTCTTCAACGGTCCGAACAAATGGAAATCACACGGGGATAAATCGGGACTATAGGCTGGGTGATGAAGAACTTCCCAATTCTTCTTTGCCAATGTTTCCTGCACAATTTTTGCGACGTGCGGACGAGCGTTGTCGTGGAGAAGAATCACACCTTGAGAAAGTCTGCCTGGTCGCTTAGCCTTGATGGCCTTATGCAGCTTGTCTAAAGTGTCTTTATAATGGGCGGCATTGATGTTGACACGTCGCAAAAATTGTGCAGGAAACATTGGCAAAGAAGAATTGGGAAGTTCTTCATCACCCAGCCTATAGTCCCGATTTATCCCCGTGTGATTTCCATTTGTTCGGACCGTTGAAGAAAGCACTAAAGGGACAGCGTTTCAACAGCGACGCAGACGTGAAGACAGCGGTGACCACATGGTTCAGAGAACAGCCACGCAACTTTTTCTCGGACGGCATTCGACGTCTACCTAAACAGTGGGATGCTTACCTAAATGCATACGGAGATTTTTTCTGATGAACCCAGGTGCATTCTTATTCACAAGTGGTTGCTTTGTTCAATTCCGTTGAAAATATTAAATTGCGTATGATACTTTTTAAATAAATCCACAAGTCCCGTTTTCATTTGAACACGCCTCGTACATGCGACATAATCTACTTAAGAAGATTCATCAACTAAACTTGACATAAATCTACTCAGGAATATTCATCAACTACACTTTACATAAATCTACTCAGGAAGATTTATCAACTACATGGGACATAAATCTACTCAAGAAGATTCATCAACTAAACTTGACATAAATCTACTCAGGAATATTCAGAAACTAAAATTTCCATAAATCTACTCAGAAAGATTTATCAACTACATCACTCAATCATTTGCAAAAATTATCAACATTGCCAGATTGACTTACAAAAATGCAAGCACCCATCAAAGTTTTCATCTTATAAGATGTGTACAGAAGTGAGTACAGTTCTGGTGAGACCTCATTCTTTTTCCTGATGTCAATTACTTCTGAAATTCCCCCTGTCATGTCAACCAAGGCATCCTGGATCTTCCCACCATCCAAGGCCTCATAGCATCCATGCAACCTGAGGGAACAAATTTTTACTCAAAGCATCCATGCAACCTGAGGGAACAAATTTTTACTCATAGCATCCATGCAACCTGAGGGAACAAATTTTTACTCAAAGCATCCATGCAACCTGAGGGAACAAATTTTTACGCATAGCATCCATGCAACCTGAGGGAACATATTTTTACTCATAGCATCCATGCAACCTGAGGGAACATAATTTTTACTCATAGCATCCATGCAACCTGAGGGAACATAATTTTTACTCATAGCATCCATGCAACCTGAGGGAACATAATTTTTACTCATATCATCCATGCAACCTGAGGGAACAAATTTTTACTCAAAGCATCCATGCAACCTGAGGGAACATAATTTTTACTCATAGCATCCATGCAACCTGATGGAACAATTTTTACTCATAGCATCCATGCAACCTGAGGGAACAGATTTTTACTCATAGCATCCATGCAACCTGAGGGAACATAATTTTTACTCATAGCATCCATGCAATCTGATGGGACAGATGTTTACTCATAGCATCCATGCAATCTGAGGGGACATAATTTTACTCATAGCATCCATGCAATCTGAAGGGACAGAATCTTCTCACAGTATCCATGGTGATCTGAGGGGACAGAATCTTATTAAGTCGAGGTCTACTTTCTGAGTGTAAATACAACTACTTTCTGAGTGTAAATACAACAAAAGAAAGATCAAAAGAAGAGTGATCAACCAACACAGAACCAGAATATTCAGTGACCACATGTTAAAGTGACCACATGTTGAAGTGACCACATGCTGAAGTGACCACATGCTGAAATGACCAGATGCTGAAGTGACCACATGTTGAAGTGACCAGGTGCTGAAGTGACCACATGCTGAAGTGACCAGATGCTGAAGTGACCACATGTTGAAGTGACCAGGTGCTGAAGTGACCACATGTTGAAGATATTATTTAATACAAGCATTTGTTACTGCAGTGACAAGCACTACAAAGAGATTGAGTTTGATGTAATGGAATTAAAATTACAACTAATCCATTAAATTATACAGTTATTAAAACATAAAATGTTTTGGAGATACAGCAGTCTGAAAAAATTAATAATGGAAAGCAGGGTTGCTAGTAACAACGTGCAAGATGATGGTGAACAAGAGACATCTCAAATACATTGTTGAGGGTGGAAGATCCACTCACCCAGAGTTGTGATGAGTTAAGAAGAGTTAAGAGAGTTGAGAAGAGTTAATAGAGTTGAGAAGAGTTAAGAGTTAGGAACATCCATAAAGATGACTACATTTTGTAAAAAATATTACCTGAATAATACATTTTCTATATGAGAAATGAAAGAAAGACATATGAGAAAATATAAATTAAAGCATGAAAACTGCCAGATAAAACACATTGTCAGAGAAAATATAAATTGTCAGAAAAAACATAAATTGTAAGAGAAAAGATAAATTGTTAGAGAAAACAAATTGTCAGAGAAAACATAAATTGTCAAAGAAAATATACTTCAGAGAAAAAATAAATTGTCAGAGAATATTTATGATAATGATTCTCTCCTCAAAGATTGCCATTAAATGTTCAATGTGATTTTGTTTTAAATAATATGTGATGCGTAGACTTTGAAACTAAGTGGATGAAAATATTGGACAATAAAATTTGGTAGCATATCCTATTCAGGATGTAGTCATTAACCCAATAGTTTTGACTGTAGTGATTTTCCTAGCTGTGTTTATCTGAAGTATTTTGCCTTTACCTTCTGAATGGTCTGGATGCACACATGTCTGCAGTAGGGTTCGAACCCAGTACAGTCACAGACATCAACTGTACCACACCGCCACAGAGCTGGACCATAGAACTATATATCTGGACCATATATCTAACCCACAAACCCATTCTTCCTGGTTCTTCAGGATGATTTAAAAGAAAGTACACTCCCAGCCACTGTGCTTATAAAGTACTACATGGAACTTCAAATGATCTCTACTTCGGCATGAGATCCGGTCTTACAACTGTGAGATAAGCACCAAACAACATAAGTAGGTCTGTTAGTTGAGCTATATCAAAGACATTCTCTATCCATATCTGACTATCAGACATCCATATATATGTGACTATCAGACATCCATATATATGTGACTATCAGACATCCATATATATCTGACTATCAGACATCCATATATATCTGACTATCAGACATCCATATATATGTGACTATCAGACATCCATATATATGTGACTATCAGACATCCATATATATCTGACTATCAGACATCCATATATATGTGACTATCAGACATCCATATATATCTGACTATCAGACATCCATATATATGTGACTATCAGACATCCATATATATGTGACTATCAGACATCCATATATATGTGACTATCAGACATCCATATATATCTGACTATCAGACATCCATATATATCTGACTATCAGACATCCATATATATGTGACTATCAGACATCCATATATATCTGACTATCAGACATCCATATATATCTGACTATCAGACATCCATATATATGTGACTATCAGACATCCATATCTATGTGACTATCAGACATCCATATATATGTGACTATCAGACATCCATATATATGTGACTATCATCCTTAGAGCACATCTTCCAATATATTTTAGAACCATGATTAAAGGTAAATATAGCCTACCTTTCATTCTATGTTCCTTCAGCACCAAATACGGCACATAGGGAAGAAACCAGAGCGCTCGAGTTTGAACAATGTGATGCTACTGTGCGTGTAATTCTTGTATGTTGTTGAGACACATTGTCATACCCTCTTTGATTATTGTTCTGAGAAGAGTCTCTCTTGATCTTCCTCATTTTCTTTTGCCATCTGGTATCCATTTTAATGCTTGTAGTGAAGTCTGCTTTTATTCATTCTAAGTGCATGGTCCGATATAAGTTCATCATTTTCCTCTTATTGTTGTAGAAACACATTGCTGCTTGGTGTCTTCATTTACTTACTTGTTTGACTTGAATTCTACCTTTCATTTTTTGTATAATAATACATTTCCTAACATGTTAATTCCTACACAAATCATGAAACTGATATTTATTTCTAGACATTCAATTTAAAATAAATAACCTATCTTAATTTCCTCTTGTGTTGTTTTCTCTTGTGCAGTAAACTTTTGTTTAACATACTGACTGCAATATGTCTAATTTACAACTCACTTGGCATATGCCTTCTCAAGAAGTGATGGCCAGAACTCATTAGGCCTCTCCCTGTTGCTGGAGTATATAAGTCTGTAACCATCCGTTGGAAGGAAGTCATCAATAACTATCTCTATCCACTTGCCGTACCACCAGAAGTTGAACACAAACATGCCTGCAAATCAGATTTCATCTACAAGATATAAATGTCAGTTGATATTTGATCAACTCTGGACAATGTTATGGGATTAATAAAAAGCCTGACAGTAGAGGTTGATATTATCAGGGAAAATTTTAGTTTCTAATAATGTGATTGTCATGCCAACAATTTTAGTGATCATCACTTTCTTGCTCCAGGAGGAGCCTGGGGCCATCACCTGCAGTTTTTGTATTACTAGTGAATATTCATATTCTTCCAGTATTAGTGTTTTCATTTAGCAGCATGATGTAACCATAGACAGTACCATCCTTTACTTGTCATGTGATACCCTGTGATCTTGATAAAAATCTTTTGCTCCAAACATAAATTTGCAGGCTATGTATTTTTCTTTATTTGTGATTAGATACATCATAGTACACACTGCATCATCATAAGCATAAGTGCTCTAATCTCCATTACAACAGCCATCCAGAAGTATGCAGACATAATCCAAGAGATTTCCTGTCTTCTTCGACTGGTTCATAAAACTTCATTGCAGTTTTCAAATTGATCTATTTCAAACTTTGACTTCACATAATTCTTTCTTTTATTTATTTCTTACATTTTTTCTTATATTATATTCAGTTTTTCTCTTTTTCTTTTACACTTACTTCTGTTCTTGTTGTACTTGTCTTCTGTCAACTTTCTCTTTCTCTGATCTCATCAACTTTACTTTCTGCTTTTGCTCCTCTCTTACATCATGACTCCCTTTTTGTAATATTTATTTCTTGTTTGTTTTTTCCTGATGTAGACTTTTTAGTCAAAACATCATCTGTTTTTGTTGAATGTTGTTAATGTGCTATGTACTTTATTATAGCTCCCCATAGTTATTTCAGTTTTTTTTTCTCTTATGTCCCTGTGTTTCACCAACCTTCATTTTTCAGTGCATTGGGTTGTTCCCAGACACTGAGGGATACAGATACATTTTGAGTAATAAGGTAATGAAGGGTTTTTAACTCAAATAAAAAAAAGGTCACTCACCTGTTTATGTGTGTAATTTTGTTTATGTGTGTAATTCTGTTTTTTTTGTGTAATTCTGTTTTTGTGTATAATTCCCTTTTTTGATAAGAAATGTGATGATATTTCTTGTGAAAAAATACTCATGGGATGGGTTTTACCCACCATTTTGGCTACACACTGCTAGTACTAAAAGTCATGCTCGGAGTATCCCAAACCTAGTACTAAAACTTATATTCGGAATATCCCTCTGATTTGCTAAGGGAAGGGGGGGCAGTTAACCTTCTGCAGGAGGCAAATAAGGACTCTTGGGGGGGGGGGGGTTGGATATCTCATCTTATAGAGGGTCAAAGTGATCTAAAAACAGGCTGAAGTCAGATGTGTCTGGTTGAAAGGCACAGATAACACAGTTAACCATGACCATGACACAATGCATTCCATTCTCCACACTACATCCTGCTAACATCATGACTTTGAAAATGAATGAAGAAGAATATTTCTGAACTGACAAAAATTCTTAAATGTGTACAATTTGCATATGGGATCTCCAAGTTTATAGTCTGTATCCAATATGACTAACACTTGCATATATACTAACACAGATATATACTGACCTTCAGGGAACACTTCAAATTATTTTTCTGAATCATCTATTTCACAAAGGATTTATGACTTCGGGAGCTGAACCCAGTGTCATTCCTAATTCAAATGTTACCATAAGCAAAATTAATCTTAATAGTAGGACCATGGCAGCTATCTGCCATCAGGGGTGAAGACAACTCTTCATGTACTAAGCCACAGAAACTATTCGGTGGGGTGACCAACTCTCTACAGTACCTGCCTGTGTTTATCTTCCTTAACTCATGTGTCAGGAACTCATTTACAGTTGGTTTGAAGTTAAATTACAGCTATTAATTGCTATTACCTGTGTATTGACCTGGTGCAAAGCCTTGATCTTCTGGAACAACCCTATCAAACTGTTCACGGTGAGTAGAAGCAAGAATGGCTGCTGCAGCAATAAACCAACAGTCGCCTAGAAAAGCAGAGAAAAGACAATAGATAGCAGCAATGTTTTGCAAATATGTTGTCATCTGAGAGTGAGGTGATAATAGAATCAGTGTTACATATACCTAACTCTACTAATATTGTCCTGGTTATATGTAGTTATATTACATACTGCAATGGGTACATACTGAGTACATATTGCAATGTTGGGTTTTATCTGGGTACATACTGCAATGTTGGGTTTTATCTGGGTACATACTGCAATGTTGGGTTTTATCTGGGTACATACTGCAATGGTGGGTCTCATCTGGGTACATACTGTAATGTTGGGTTTTATCTGGGTACATACTGCAATGTTGGGTTTTATCTGGGTACATACTGCAATGTTGGGTCTTACTAAGGTACATACTGTAATGTTCGGTCTTATCTGGGTACATACTGCAATGGTGGGTCTCATCTGGGTACTTGTGGTAATTATATATATTGATGTACCTAGATTACCTGTTAGCTATATTATGATTTTTGCAATAAGGAAACCAGGTGTTCTAGAATGTTACTCATTTTGTCACTACAAATGTTTAATATAACTCACTCATATTATCATTCATCACCATTATCAAGTGCCGTCTCCGCAACGAAGGTTGGCTGCAACAGATCTCCAACATCTCCTGTCTCTTGTTTTGGTGGTGCACTCTGCTAGACTGTAACCTGTCTATCTTGTGAGGTTATTCTCCCACTTGTATCTCTGTCTACCTCTTGCTCGCTTCCCTTTGACTTTACCCTCAATTAAGGTCTTCAATAAGGTGTCATGTCTTTTAATGTTTCCCAAATATTTATTTGCCTAATCTTTATTTCTCTTAGTAGATCTTTCTTCATATTAAGTGTTTTTAGTGTCTCTTTATTTGTTTTTTTTCTCTTTCCATGATGTTCTCCCTATTCTTCTATATACCCACATCTCAAAGGCATCAATTCTGTCTTCTAATTGTTTATTTAGTGTTCATGTTTCTGAGCCATACATTAATATGGAACAGATGTAGCATTTTATAATTATAATTTTAACGTGTTTGTAATTGGTTTAGATGTTACTATTTTCCTCATGTCATTGAAGGTACTTTTAGCCATTCCTATTCTCCTTTTAACTTCTGTTTCACATCTATCACCATTTGTGACTATGTGTCCAAGATATTGATAATCTTTTACTTGTTGTAGTTTATCTCCATGTCTGTTGATGTTTAGCTCTTGTTCTTCTGTGTCCTTGTTTCATATTGTCATTATGTTGATGTTTAGCTCTTGTTCTTCTGTGTCCTTGTTTCATATTGTCATTACAAATGTTTTATATAACTCAACAATTTCATCTATACTCAACAACAAGATCTCCTCTAATATCTCCTCAAGCACCTCTACTACATTGAGATGAATCCAGTTACCAATAACTTACCAAGATCTCCCTGGTCGACATCATGGCGATTTGCTTTATCCACAATAAACTGTGGGTCAGGTACCAATTCCTGAAGAAGGAATCAAACAGAATATCACAATATGCACAGAAACAGAAAATCACAGGTCTTTTAGTGGCTACATCACAGTTATAAGACTTGGACAAAGACATCAACAAGGGAAGTTAAAATATCAGCATATGAAATAAAATGCTATAGTAAGGTTCTAAGGATATATATCAATATAATATCATATATATATATATTGTCAGCAGTGTGTTACCAGGGTTCGAAGTGATGCATACGCCATGTATCAGGCTGAAAAGTATTGATATCGCAGCTAAACAGTAAACTATGACCCAAATCACTCCATTCCCTGCACTGTATTCTGAATGGCATCGATTTATGACACCAACAGAGATGATGACATATATGAGAGATCGATGTACATGGAGAAATATGATCGCCAACGCCATGATGATGATGATATATGTATCATCATCATCTTCAAGTGCCTTCTCCGCAACGAAGGTTGGCTGCAACAGATATATATATATATATATATAAAGGTAAAAGGTATGTTATGTTCCATGTCAGCAAACTGCCATCAGGATAAAGATAATACTTCATGTACTAAGCCATAGCAAATATTAGGTGGGGTGGCCAGTTCCCTTCTTTGCTGTGTTTACCTTCCCCAACTCATGCATCATTTATATAAATATATATATATATAAAGAGAGAAAGCCTACATATAATAATGCCCTTGCTAATAGTGACATATTGTAATAGGTAGAACTGCAGTAAAATTATGTTGTTGTATACAAGTGTGCATATATGAGTATATATATATGTGTGTGTGTGTGACATCGCTCACAGTATGCAATAATATATTCATATTCTAGTAAACTTACAAACAATGTTCTATAATAAAAGAGTGCAGCTGTTCAACAATAACCATACAAACGTGCAACATGGAAATATATGAACATACCGTTGGTCGTTTCCAGACAATGTTTCCTCGATATCTTGTTCCTGGTGGAACTCTCCCATCGAAGTAAAGAGATCTTAAATTTGGTGGAAACTGGGCATCAGTAAATAGAGCTTTCTCAGTAAGAAGTTCTTTTTTCAAGGTTGTGATTGTTCTTGTGCCTCTTTCTCTTCTAGTCATCTTGATATATGTTGAGGTATAATATTCAGGTGTGAAACTGTGCCAGCGTATTGCTCTGGTGAAGTTTACTGCTTTTATTTTTTATTTCCCATCAAATACTACATGTGCCTGTACTCGATCAGGTTGTCTGTTACTTTGTATGAGAATTGACAACTGATGGGAGACTAAACATGGATCTTGTTAAGATTTCTACTGTAATTGATATTCTGAAAAATAATATGAAAAATAATATGAAAAATTATGTGAATGATATTCAAAAACAGCTGAAACAATTATGTATAGTAGATCTGATCTGCAATAAACTCAATCATTCTCAATCAGTGGATTCTTGGACACACTAAAGCACCTGGCCATTAAATTATGTTGAAATCTGTGAACAAAAAGACTTTGCTGAACATGTGGGCCATGGGAAACACTAGGAGGGAAATTTATAAATATATGACCAGACCAAATTCCAAAAACATCATCACAGCCTCAAGCTCCTGGAAAGGAAAGACCAGAACATCATATTCCAACTTCACACACAACATGTACAGCTTAACAATCACCTGAACAGAATATAATGACAACACACTCCAGGGTACCAGCTGTGCACTCATCCCTATTATACTGTTGACCACCACATTTTTTTAATGTCCAGCGCTGGATGACATCAGGAAAATGCTTCTCCCTCAAAGGTCAGATAAATGGAATACCTTAGGCCTATATGGAACAAAAGAACAGCTCATAAATACATGCATATATCACACAATGGCATTGGATCAAAGGGCATGTGTCCATGAACCATTGGATCAGCAACCAACCAAACACCTAATCCGCAGCCATAAAACCGACACATGGGAGATTGATTTAAAGAGAATGTGTCTCTTTTTCCTGTGTAGGTCTAAATGCCGCAAACAACGTTATTGTTGACATGTGTTTATTGAATCTGCCAAATTAGCTCAAACTCACTGTGAATCTGACAAATTAGCTCAAACTCACTGTGAATCTGACAGAAAAACATTGTTGGAAAGTAGATAATGAAATTTAAGAATGGCAGTATAAAGTCATATGACTGTGTGTTTTTCACTCCTTCAATTGAATTATGCGAAATATAGAAGATATGTCCGGAATAAAAGTGGGAGGATACAATATAAATAACTTGAGATATGCTGATGACACAGTACTGATCGCAGCAAGCCCTATTAGATAAAGTAGTGAAGGAAAGTGAAAACAAAGGCCTCAGTTTAAACAAGAAGAAAACAGAAATAATGGTTGTATCAAAGAGACATACACCACCAAGATGCAACATAATAATTAATAACACAAAATTAGCACAAATTGAAAAAGTGAAATATCTTGGCACCCTGTTAACATCAGAAGGTAGATGCTCAAGTGAGATAAAGAGCCAAACAGCACAAGCCAAATCAGCATTCCAAAAAATGAGAACCATTTTTTACAATGGAAGTCTATCAATGCAGACCCAAATTCAGGTGCTGAGATGATATATCGAACCAATTCTTTTTTATGGATGTGAAGCATGGACTATAAACAAGAAAATTCAAAGTGAATTGGAGGCTACAGAAATGTGGTTTCTGAGAAGAATGATGAAAATACCATGGACAGCCAAGAAAACTAATGCAGATGTTCTCATTGATGCTGGCGTAAAAATATCAATCATATCAAACATTAGAGGCAGACAGTCAAGGTTTCTAGGGCATGTGCTGAGAAGAACACAGCTTGAACACTTAATAACCACTGGAAAGATCAAAGGGAGAAGAGATAGAGGCAGACAAAGAGAAAAGTTACTAGATGGGCTTGTATCGTGGCACGGTAGAAGCTCACCAACCGAGCTTATTGACAACACACGAGACAGAGAGTCGTGGAGAAACATGATCGCCTACGCAAGTTGGCATGGCACTTGATTGATTGAATTGAACCATGTGTTTTAACTCTTAGTCTGTCAATTGACATCTAATTAGCTAACACAAAAGTCATGGCACTTGCTGGCACATTCACAAGTGATTACTGGAAATTGTTATATGTTGAAGTGTATGTTACTGATAGCTACTAATAGTGATATGGCTACACTGATAGTTACTAATAGTAATATGGCTACACTGATAGCTACTAATAGTAATATGGCTACAGTGATAGTTACTAATAGTGATATGGCTACACTGACAGTCTTGTAAAATGTTGGTTATACATTATTCCTAATCTTTCTCTCAATCTTTCCCTCCTGTTCTCTCATCGCACCATTTATAACAGGAAGTATCCTCTGGCTCTCTGCAGATTTGTATAGAAAATGTAGCAATTTTCTGCCATTAGAACACTTTATATAACAAGATCTGGTGCCGTTGAAGTCTGGACTCAAGTTGTGAGGTGAGTAGGTGCCATCTGAGCAGACCTGATTTAAATCTTGTTTGCTGCATTATGATTTTCCTTTGGAATTTCATAGCACAAGTAAAGCGATCAGAGAGGAGAGTGATTTGCTGTGACTACGAGTGGCATGACCATGGAGATTATGGCGTTGACCAGGACATTTGAGTGGGTAGGCACACAGAAAGTAACACAGATTTGCATCTTGAGTGACTCTATGAGTATGATTAGGAAGGTACAAGTTGGTCTTGTTCGCGAACAGTGGATTGAGGCCTTGAGAAAGGCGAGGTTGAAAGTAGTTATATTTATTTTCGTGCCAGGACATGTGAGTGTTCAAGGCAATGAAAGAGCAGACCAACTGGCATCATGCGCAATGGTGCAATGGATCGAGCTGACATTTTGAACTCCATAAGAGATATAGCATGCGAGAGTGAGATTAGCGTAGATGATAATTCCTTTTCAATAGCCAGGATTAAAGATCAGGGTTTGAAATGCAGTGTTGCTAGAAGTGAACATTTTGGAGAGCACAAAAGATTGATGATCAACCAGCAGAGGACCGGTACTGTCAGCAGATGTAATGGCGGATACACTCAGGGAGAGATCAGAGCAATTATGGATGTGTCCAGTTTGTGGTGATGATGATCCAATGACTAACTAACAGCAAACAATGAGTGCAAGTTCTGTTGCCATTGTGAGATTATACAGCAAACAATGAGTGCAAGTTCTGTTGCCATTGTGAGATTATACAGCAAACAATGAGTGCAAGTTCTGTTGCCATTGTGAGATTATACAGCAAACAATAATAACAGAAAGTAAAGTGGTATGACAAGCAATAATTAAACTGAAAATTTAGTGATTACATATAGAAAAGTAAAGATGTATAATTTTGTTAAGTACAATATGTGTTAGTATCCACATTACTTTCATGGCTAGTGAATGATTACTTTCATGGCTAGTGAATGATTACTTTCATGGCTAGTGAATGATTACTTTCATGGCTAGTGAATGATTACTTTCATGGCTAGTGAATGATTACTTTCATGGCTAGTGAATTATTAGACTCTGAAAATGGCATAAGACTAATAGAACTGAAATTAAGTTAGCAATAACTTATATTTGCCATTTTGTGAAATCAACGAACGTTGATAATTGCAGAGATATAATAGAAGTTTATAGAAAGGTAACATTGTTAAAAATTCAGCATTTTCTAGTAGTTTATATGCCTAAACAATTTGAAATTTGGTATTTCATTTTTTACCAACAATTTGGACATTAACAGTTGTAACCATCTGATAAACTTGCAGCTAAGCTCAATTTAGTTCATGTGACATGGGATTATGAGCCTACCTGACTAACTCCTCCACCAATCTAGCCTTCGAAATTAACATAATTAGGCTAATAATCTTAAAGGTAATTTAATTTAACACACATTCATAATATGTATATAGAATGTAGGCTACACCTGCGCCAGAGTTATCTCTGTACGACTGAAAATTGGAAACGAGAAACGGAAATGTTGATTATTTATAAATGTTGCAGGAATGGTTTGAGTGCTGCGTTAAAAAATTTATAAATGTTGCAGGAATGGTTTGAGTGCTGCGTTAAAAAATGCAAACATATCTACAAGAGAAAGTAAATACAGATTCAAAAAAAAGACCCTCTTCTATTTCTGGATGATTGCCGTCGGAACCTTTGAAAACAACTTTTGTTATTATTATTAAATTAAAAATATGCTACGTGTGTGCACGAAAAACGAAATATAGGCACAAAAGAATACGCAGTGTCTAAATCGACAAACATTTCTCCCTAAATTGAATTAAGACATTCATAAAATATAGGATCTGCAAGTTGCAGTGAATTACGTAGCCTGCGGGTACGAAAACTTAGTCCCTATCTAAACTCGTATGTACAATCAAATTTATTTCTCACCTAAGATACTATTATCCAATAACGATATGAAAAAGCATATAGTTCCTTTTCGTCTGAGCAAGTGAACATTTCTAGAAAATAAAGATATGAATTGCCAAAGTGGCACACATATCTGTGATTGTAATAGAAAAACAATTGATGCGTGAAGCTGTGTAACTCCACCGAATGTGTAAGAAAGCATACAAATCGAAAATGGCTTTCTGAGATTAAAAAAAAAGCGTAAGAGAATAAAGCGAAATGTGACCTACACTGCAATTCAGTAGATTAAGTTAGTTTGAACGGTATACATATCAACCCCCACCTAATTAAAAAAAGAACATGAGATTTTGTAAGAAAAGCGAAGATTGTGATTAAGTAAATTACAACCTACATTATTTTGATTACTAGACTAACATTAGCGGTTGAAAGCTGCGTACCTCATCCTATCTTCCTCAGTTGAAAGCTGCGTACCTCATCCTATCTTCCTCAGGTGAAAGCTGCGTACCTCATCCTAACTTCCTCAGTTGAAAGCTGCGTACCTCATCCTAACTTCCTCAGTTGAAAGCTGCGTACCTCATCCTAACTTCCTCAGTTGAAAGCTGCGTACCTCATCCTATCTTCCTTAAAAGCTGCGTAGCCTATGTATAGTAATTTATTGTAGAAGACACGACGTTTGTGATATATTTAAGGTGTGTATACTTGTCTCATATCATCTATCTATTCGCTAAACCCTTTGTTGCCTTTCAGCGTCAGGGGTAGAAGAGTTTTCTGGAGATGACCCTCTTGTGTGCTGAATATATTGTGGAGTTTGTCGTTTCTTTTATTTCGGTGGTTCATGGTTTTCGTGGTCGGCCTCTAGGTCTGCCTTCACTGTATCTGTGTAGTATAGCGTGATGTGGTATGCTGTCTGATGGTAGTCTGCTGATGTGTGCAAATCATTTTTGATATCATCATTAATGGTATATTATCGCATTACTAGTTTGCATTACTATGTACCTCTAAACAAATTTCAGTAGCGGGAATCAGCATTATGGTAAAATCATATAATTAACAGCGCAAAGAACAGTGATATACCTATGCAACTGGAATCTAAAACTCTGACAAGTTAATAGACCTGGATTGTAATCTCACATTCAATCGAATATCGCAGAAAGTGTCTGTTAGATCGCAGAGATCTCTGACATGCAATATTAGATTTTTTCGGACTCAAAAATGATATTATCATTTAGTCCACAACTGCTGTGGATTGGACATATCAGTGGAATCCTCTGACATTTTTGGTCCATTGCAAATAAGTGGAATCAAATATTAGATATTACAGTAAACATGTTACTGTCAAGTAACATTGCAATTAAAGACGTATCTCGTAAAAATACTTGATAGGTAAAATTGTTGTGTGTTATTAGTTATGTGCAATAGCAAACATCATTCCAATAAGCAGCAATTAGTTTGTCCTTCAGTCACCATTAGACCCTAGAGTTTCTTCTTCTTCTTCTTCTTTCTGTCCTCATGTACCTTTCGGTGTTGAGGGGAGAGTGAGTGTACGGTCTTTTGCCCTTCTATTTGCCTCCTCTGCTGTTATATTTCCGAGTGTCTCTAATACACTATCTATCCACCTTTTACGAGGGCGTCCAATAGGTCTCCTGTTTTCGTATCGTTTGTTAAGTGTTTTTTGGATAATACTTTGCTATTTCTGTCTGGTTATGTGGCCGTACCATTTAACTTGTTGTTTCTGTATGTATTCTATTGTTTGCTTGATCCCTAATTGTTTCCTTAGTGCTTCATTCCTGATTTTGTCTCTCAAGCTAACTCCAATCATACGTCTCACACATTTCATTTCAGTGGTGTTAATCTTATGTATTGTTCTAGAATCTAATGTCCAAGTTTGACACTGATAACACAATGTTGGTAAGAAAATGGTGTTGAAAAGCGCTTTCTTTGTTTCTAGTGTAATATCTTTGTTTCTTAGTAAAGGTGTTAATTGACCAATGATCTGACAGGCCTTATTACATCTTGCGTTTATTTCTGCTTCTTGTTTGTTGTCATATCTCAATGTGCTGCCCAGATATTTGAATTCATCTACTTGTTTTAGTTGTTTATTATTTATCTGTATGTTGATGTTCTCCTTTTCTCTTACAATATTCATTACTTCTGTTTTGTCTATGTTGATTTTCATTCCAAATTGCTTGCCTGCTGTGTCTATTATGCTTAGGTGGTCTTGCAGGTTTTTAATGCTGTTGTGGAATAAAACCCGGTATCTGCAAAAAGGAGTTCATTTGCTTCATTAGAATTTGCTGTTTTGTTTATATGGTCCATGTATGTAATAAAAAGTAGTGGGGATAATACACATCCCTGCTTTACTCCTGTGCTAATCACAAAGTCCTCTGTGCAGCCTGCAGCTGTTCTTATAGTGCAACTGCTGTTGTTATAGAGACTTCTACAAACGTTAATTAAATGTTGGCATACTCCATAAATTTTTCGCATACTCCAGGGATATTTTTTAGAGTTTCTTAACTGTCTTATTTACATGGATATACTGCCCTGGTCATGCTGGGGTCAGAGGAAACGAGAGAGCCGACTTATTGGCAGGCAATGCGACGATAGACGGCACATTGCTGAGAAGAGATAAAGCAGACTTAATGAAAGCAGTAATAAATTAATTTCAAGATGAAGATGATGTTAATGAGGCTGAGAGCGCACACATACAGAGAATGTTAGAAATGGGAATATAGAGGTGAGGGAAGGAAAAGAACATTTTTTGGAAAGTCCCTAAGGTCACACAATGAACACCTGACCGGGAGTCTGCGTTTATATACACTGGGATGGCTGCTGGAGCGGAATACGGAGCACTTATGGGAATGTCCCGCGTGCTGTGAAACCAGTTTCTAATCAAGAATCAAGAAGAACTGCGCTTAAATGCTATATCATTGTAGCCGATATTGGATGTATAAGATGTATTCTGTTGCCACTGTATATGTACCTAGTGGTGTGCACAACGTTCTTTTATTTATATACTAGTATATTTCAAACGTATGTCGAAATTGGATGTGATGGGTCTACAAATGGAAATAGTAAAAGAAATAACGCGGCTTTCATGTTTGGTTGATTAGATCCTCAAGAATTATGAGCCATTAGCTCTTAGTTCCTATGTGTAGTGTGATAGTTTCTCGAAGCTTTCTTTCTTACCGAGGATACTTCAGCTTTCGTTTAACGCAATGACTATTAAAGATACTTACTAACTCAGATAGCGATCACAGCTCATATATAAAATAGTTAGTTAGTTAGTTAGTTAGTTAGTTAGTTGTCGGATCATCATCACTGCAAACTGGACACATCCATAGTTGCTCCGATCTCTCCTTGAGTGTATCCGCCATCGCACTTCTGCTGACAGTACCGGTCTTATGCTGGTTGACCATCATTCTTCTGCGCACTCCAAAATGTTCACCTCTAGCAACACCGCATTTCAATCCCTGATCTTTAATCCTAGCCATTGAATAGGAATCATCATCCACATTAGTCTCACTCTCGCGTGTTATATCTCTTAAGGAGTTCAAACCGTCAGCGTGATCCATTGCCCCATCGCCCTGTGCCACAATCGCGCACGATGCCAGTTGATCCGCTCTTTCATTGCCTCGAACGCCCACATGTCCCGGCACGAAAATAAATGTAACCACTTTCAAGCTCGCATTTCTCAAGGCCTCAATCCACTGTTCGCGAACGAGACCCACTTGTTCCTTCTTAATCATACTCAGAGTCACTCAAAATGCAAGACTGCGTTACCTTCTGTGTGCGTAGCCACTCAAATGTCTTGGTCACCGCCATAGTCTCCATGGTCATACTACTCGTAGTGACCGCAAAGGCACTATTTTCCTCCTTGATTGTTTTACCTGCGCCCTGAGCTGTGAAGGCCCAAGCACTGCGAACATGCTTAATCACAGATCCATCAGTGTATATAAAATAGTATCACAACGTACAAGCTCTGAGAGAGCTCAAGCACACATATATAGAACAAGAGAAATATTGTATTTCTATAGACAACAAAGAAGACGATGAAGATTGTAACATGGATTTATATTCAAACATGTAGCAACCTTGAGTATACTAGCATTTCAATCCTTATCAAATGTCATCGTAGCATGTTTTCCTGAATGAATTATTCTTAATCAGGGATATTGATTCAAGATCTGGATACCGCATCACACTTACAGATTGCTTCCTGATAGAATTGTGTACAAAACTATTCATGCCATGTTTTACATGAATGCACTTGCACATCCATCCGTCAAGTCGTTTTTAGAGTCCATGCAATTGTTCTAGAATGCGCGTAGAATGTTTGTTCTGTTAGCAATGCTTGTTTCGTGTAAAGTTACGTTTTTAATACTATAATCTATTTATTTATTTATGTGAGATGTTCTTTACAGAACGTTGTCCTCACTGACACTCTGTAAGCCTCTCGGTTGTGTGTGAGCCGCAGATCCTCTTCCAGTGTCATGTTCAGAAGGTCTTCAATATCCTGTGTCCAATGTAGTTATGGACCTCCTCTTTTTCTCTTTCCTGGAGCTCTTATTCTCTCCCCCCCCCCCCCATGATTAATGCTTATAAACCATTATGTCTCTTTATATATGCTAAATATGTTAGCTTGCGGTCTTTGATAGCGGGCCGATCTGTTTTCTATATTCAGCTCTTTGATAGCGGGCCGATCTGTTTTCTATATTCAGGTCTTTGATAGCGGGCCGATCTGTTTTCTATATTCAGGTCTTTGATAGCGGGCCGATCTGTTTTCTATATTCAGGTCTTTGATAGCGGGCCGATCTGTTTTCTATATTCAGCTCTTTGATAGCGGGCCGATCTGTTTTCTATATTCAGGTCTTTGATAGCGGGCCGATCTGTTTTCTATATTCAGGTCTTTGATAGCGGGCCGATCTGTTTTCTATATTCAGGTCTTTGATAGCGGGCCGATCTGTTTTCTATATTCAGGTCTTTGATAGCGGGCCGATCTGTTTTCTATATTCAGGTCTTTGATAGCGGGCCGATCTGTTTTCTATATTCAGGTCTTTGATAGCGGGCCGATCTGTTTTCTATATTCAGGTCTTTGATAGCGGGCCGATCTGTTTTCTATATTCAGGTCTTTGATAGCGGGCCGATCTGTTTTCTATATTCAGGTCTTTGATAGCGGGCCGATCTGTTTTCTATATTCAGCTCTTTGATAGCGGGCCGATCTGTTTTCTATATTCAGGTCTTTGATAGCGGGCCGATCTGTTTTCTATATTCAGGTCTTTGATAGCGGGCCGATCTGTTTTCTATATTCAGGTCTTTGATAGCGGGCCGATCTGTTTTCTATATTCAGGTCTTTGATAGCGGGCCGATCTGTTTTCTATATTCAGCTCTTTGATAGCGGGCCGATCTGTTTTCTATATTCAGGTCTTTGATAGCGGGCCGATCTGTTTTCTATATTCAGGTCTTTGATAGCGGGCCGATCTGTTTTCTATATTCAGGTCTTTGATAGCGGGCCGATCTGTTTTCTATATTCAGGTCTTTGATAGCGGGCCGATCTGTTTTCTATATTCAGGTCTTTGATAGCGGGCCGATCTGTTTTCTATATTCAGGTCTTTGATAGCGGGCCGATCTGTTTTCTATATTCAGGTCTTTGCGGATTGTCATTGCTAATCTCTGCTGAACAATCTTCTGTTGTGATGTTGCAAGTCAATGAAAACTACATCGTGTTTTTCTGAACGCATCCATAGTTTGGAAACAGACGATGATGATTAAATTCAATGGATGTATGAGCATGTTCCGGGTTTGAGTATGTTCCCTGTATGAGCATGTTCCCGGTTTGAGTATGTTCCCTGTATGAGCATGTTCCCGGTTTGATAATGTTCCCTGTATGAGCATGTTCCCGGTTTGATAATATTCCCTGTAGGAGGAATATGATTTTACTTTCAGCTTCAGATGGATGTTGCTCTGGCATTTTTTATAGGAAGGTGTTCCAGAGCATATCCAGGTCTCAGAGCATATCCAGGTCTCAGAGCATATCCAGGTCTCAGAGCATATCCAGGTCTCAGAGCATATCCAGGTCTCAGAGCATATCCAGGTCTCAGAGCATATCCAGGTCTCAGAGCGTATCCAGGTCTCAGAGCATATCCAGGTCTCAGAGCATATCCAGGTCTCAGAACACATCCAGGTCTCAGAGCATATCCAGGTCTCAGAGCATATCCAGGTCTCAGAGCATATCCAGGTCTCAGAGCATATCCAGGTCTCAGAGCATATCCAGGTCTCAGAGCATATCCAGGTCTCAGAGCATATCCAGGTCTCAGAGCATATCCAGGTCTCAGAACACATCCAGGTCTCAGAGCATATCCAGGTCTCAGAGCATATCCAGGTTTCAGAGCGTATCCAGATCCGAGATGACTGTTTACCTCATTGTGGCTGTAAGGCGCAAAAATAGTGCTGGACAGTCTTCTGCTTCAGTGGAGACATCTTCGTAACTTTCAATCTCAAGATATTTCAGATAAAAGGTGTGATTCTTTCTCAACACAATCTAGGTATAGGTGTTTAGCAGGTTTATCTACAGCGGGGTATCATGTGTGGTACAGAAAATATCACGTCCAATCTCCTTAGTCGCCTACTGCGACATTCATGGCAGGCGGCAGTGTAAACTATTATAGACCCCTTCCCTTTTTTAGGCTTCGACAACACAGGCACAAAAACTGGATATGTTACTTGACTTATTCATGTATGGAAGTCTATCCAATAACTATTTCCTAATCGGGACCAACTCCTTGAAGTGGAGATGAGGATTATTCCAACCAATAAAGGCTGGAAACTAAGTTTGTGGGGCCATTCTTAACATCGAGGCCAGCTCCTTGAAGTGGAGATGTGGCTTAGTCCAACCAATAGAGAAATTGAAAACTAAGATTTGTGGGGCCATCCTCAATAGTATATTGGACTCAATCAAGAAATTTAACATAATAATATGTTGGTCTCCAATAATGAAATCTACCGCAAAGATACGATGAACTCCATAAAAGAAATCTGCCACAATGATATGGTAAATATATATATATATAATGCTGGACAGTCTTCTGCTTCAGTGGAGACATCTTCGTAACTTTCAATCTCAAGATATTTCAGATAAAAGGTGTGATTCTTTCTCAACACAATCTAGGTATAGGTGTTTAGCAGGTTTATCTACAGCGGGGTATCATGTGTGGTACATCTGTGGTACGCGTGCGTACGTGCGGGCGGGCGTGAGAGAGAGAATGAAAGAGAGAGAAAGACAAAACTTATTAAAGAACATTGGATAATATGATTAAAGTAGAATCACAACAAACGTTGCAATCAACCTGCGAGGCGGAGACGGCACCTAATGAACAACAAACGAATATAACTGCCACCACTGACTACATTAATGAAGACTATCTGTTTGAGTAACACAACCAAGCCGTAACCACGACAATGGGAATATTATAGTTTGAGACATATTCATGAAAGCAAAAACCGGTCTGAGCCGGTCTGAATCGAATTAAAGTAAACACCGAGGGCCTCTATTATTTATGTTTTTTGATGTTTCATTATAGGACCGACATATTTATGCATACACAATTTGAACTTGTACATGAACACGCATAGATTGTGTTCACGTTCTACGCGGGTTAACCTGGCGTTATAGCTATTGACAACCTCATTGGTCTTTTATTAAACATATTTAAAATGGAAGAACGTGAACAGAGAGTATAAACTAGAATGTGATGGAAGGTTATAGATGAGCACAGTTATCAATCAATCAATCAATCAATCAAGTGTCATGCTAATTGGCGTAGGCGATCATGCTTCTCCATATTTCTCTATCATCTGTGTTGTTAATAAGTTCAGTTGGTGACTTCTTTTTGTGCAACAGTGACAAGCATAGGACCGGTACTGTCAGTAGAAGTGTAATGGCGGATACACTCACGGAGAGATCGGAGCAAATATGGACGTGTTCAGTTTGCAGTGATGATGATCCGACGACTAACTAACTATTGATATCCCGTTCCAATGCTAAGATGTCCATACTCTTCCCTCACTGACGTTTCTCACAAACAATCATGTCCCAATGATAAGATGTGCAGTCCAGTCTCTTCCTTCACTTTTCGAAACTAATTCCTGCTATTCCTTAGTTCTGACAATCAGAACCATATACGCGATCTTGGTTGAAAAAAAGGGGGGGGGTACGGTTCGTTGCCTATTTTTGTCATGTTTCTATTGTTACATTGTGTTCTATTTGACGAAGAGGGAAAAGGCGATTGTACCCCCCCCCCTTCCCCATGTCATCCCATTGTCACAAAAATAATAAACCAACCGTACCATTTTAATTTAGTAATATGCCTTAACTTCACTGAACAATAAGTAGGTTCTGCGACTGTAAGATCGTGTCTTAACTTCAAAGAGACTTTAAACCACTACCAATTAAGTCGTCAAGATTATGGCTTCTTTTTTAAAACTTCACGTCCGATTCAACCATGAATGTGAGTCAACCTTGTTATATCACTGCGTATGATCTGTAAAAAAACAAACGTGGAGCTCTACATTCAGAAAATCCAATCACAACAGTTGAAAACTATTATTATCTACGACTGGAAAGACGAAACGTGTCTAGCACGAATCGTTAATAAAAGGCTTGAATTACAAAATCAATGAGTGGGATTCCAATGGACCGGAAAATATGCAACTCCCGGCGATTTATTCAATTCAGTGACCGAGGCATGTTTTTGTGGATCGCAGATTTGCAACTGCTATGGAGATAACGATAGAGAAGCGACCACGACTGAAGAAATAATGAGGAAAACAACATTTGAAAATGGTAGTTATAGTAAATTTAATCAGGGACGGATATTGATAAGAAGATATCGAAGCAGATCAATGAATCAAATGCCGAGTGGTGTATGCGATCATGTTTCTCTACAACGTTCTGTCTCTTGTTCTGTCTCTTGTTCTGTCTACAACGTTCTGTCTCTGTCTCAAATACGTTCAGTTGGTAACTTCTTTCTGTACCACAGTGACAACCCATCCAGAAATTTATATCTATGTTTTCTTCTGTTTATTCTCACCTTGATCATTTCCGTAGTTACTAAATGTTAAGGTATTTGTTTCATTACATGCCTTAAATGACAGAAGATTATAAAGAAGTAGTAAGTCACCACTATGCAGGAACGATGGATACAAAGCCAGGAACGATGGATACAAAGCCAGGAACGATGGATACAAAGCCAGGAACGATGGATACAAAGCCAGGAACGATGGATACAAAGCTAGGAACGATGGATACAAAGCCAGGGACTGACGAAAAATTACAGAAATAATAGTGTCAACGAAAACAAACATATATTAACAACACACAAACGTCATCTCCAGAGAACTCTTCTACCACTGACGCTACAAGTCTTAAAGTGGTATACAGCGAAAAGAAGAAGTAAGAGCTCATATTATAAAAAGAAAATTAAATGATTCTCAAATAAGGCGGATACTAATATAAGAAATAGAAAGATGAATATCCAAGACTGTCGAGAGCTGCGCTAAGAGGTAAAAACACATGAACCACTGTGTAACTGAAGAAGCAGATGACAAGTGTTGGGGCATATCAAATGAAAGAATCAGGATCCTTTGCCGCATAAATAAATTGCACAAATTTCTTGGCAGAGGAACTGTCATACTCACATCTGTTCAAATACACAACAACCGAGAGTATATACCTCAAAGAATCTCAATCTTCAGTGACTAAAAAACCAATCTTACAACAAGACATCCAAAATACCAAAACGAGATAAACTCATTCACTATATCAGACAAGATATCGTAAAATTATCCAGACAAAAACACGACATTGATACTACAGTAGATATCAGCCCATTGTGGCATCCCTGATAACGAAACAGCAGACGAATTGGCATAAACAGAAGACGACTTCCTTCAGATCTGTATAACTCTAAGCTTCAGAGAAGTCAAGCTTCTGTTAAAAAAAAATCTATGCGTCGTCAATAGATATAAATAACGGACACTATAACGCAAGACAACATTAGCAATTGAACATATCACGATATTTCGACTGAGAATGGGCCACTGAAGTCTAAAGCAAACTTACACCAAATCGGTATCATCGACTCTGCGGCTACATCTGCTGAGCATCAGCAACACATACTACAGAATTGTCCCAGTTTCTCTGTTCCCAGAACAACAATCTGGCCCACAAGAGCGTTTCTGAAAAACAAATTGTGGGAACTCAAGATGATCTCAAAGAAGCCGCTCTCTATGCATGATTAATATTGGACTAGATATTTAACATTCGATCGCAGGAGTTGTGCGCAGTATCAGTATAGAAGCGTCATCATTTGTTGCTTGGTATCAGTGTAGAAGCGTCATCAATTGTTGTGTATGACATCAGGAACCCAAGATGACATAAAACACACCGCTCTATACACGATCAATATTGAACTAGATGTTTAATAAATGTTAACAGAAGAACAAGAAGAATGGGCAGATAATGATGAGGCTTCTATGAGAGCACCAGATCGCCCGTGTGTTGCCGGGGCCCGAAAGGGAAGCAAAGAATAGTAACACTGTTTACCTTCCACACATGTCGTGAAAGGCGACTAAGGAGGTTATGGGATGGAGTTGGCTGTCCCATCCCATATAGGGTAAGTGACCCAAAGCCATGCTGAAGTCGGATGTGTCCGACCGAAAGGCGCAGATATCGCAGCAATTCTGTAAACCATGACACAACGCATTCCGTTCTCCGGACTACATCCTGCTAATCTGCAGGAGTTTGAGAACGAATGCAGAAGAAGAAGTAGAGCACTAGACGTATGATACAGAAATAAAGAGCAGACAACTATTCCAGCTAGTCAGCTACAGTTGGAGATATCTTCCAAGTTATCGAACCTGATAGCTGAAATAGTTACTTTTTTTAAAAAAACCTCTAAAATATAAAAGCAAAACTACGACAGTGTTGAACAAAAAAGACATTTATTGGTCTCAGCTAATCAATTCAATGATCTTGCACAACGACTCCGTCAGTGGCATAGCGTGGGTCAATGGCGTCCGAGGCGGAATCATAATTTTCCGCCCTTGTGACATTAACAAAATATGTCAGTGATTTTGAAAGACTGGACGAAAATACATGTGCCGCCCTTTGATGATGCCTCCCGGGGCGGTCTGCACCTCCGACCCCCTTGCTACGCCACTGACCTTCGTGTCCCAACACATTAACACCCTCTTGTCCCGACACATTAACACCCTCGTGTCACGACACATTAACACCCTCTTGACCCGACACATTAACACCCTCTTGTCCCGACACATTAACACCCTCGTGTCCCGACACATTAACACCCTCGTGTCCAGACACATTAACACCCTCGTCAGTGGCGTAGTGTGGGTCAATGGAGTCCGATGCGGAATCATAATTTTCCGGATTCTGATTTTAAAAAGTGTCAACTTATAATTAAAACTAACTTAAATTTTCCATAAAATCTAGACGACAAACGAGAGAGAGAGAGAAAGAGAGAGAGAGAGTAAGAGAGAGGAAATTAATCAAACTCTCTAAACATATTACTATATATCATGCTTAGTAGTGGGGGGGGGAGAGATGCAATCGTTGAAGTCGGATGTGTCAGGGGTGAATAAAATGGTGTTACATGACATTTCCGTTCTCTGGACTACATCATCACGGAAATTAAGTAGAGCTACTGCCCTGTTAAGAAGAGATACCAAACTTTGAAAAAAGTAATTGGAGACATCTGGTGAAACTCTACAGGTAAAGCTTGCATACTTTGTATAAGATCCGCTCTCGACCATTGACCTCATTATGTATACGTTTTTTTAATACATGGAATGTAAACTTAGGGAAAATCCCCATTCATTACTCCTAGTCATATTTTTTCCCCAGAAATTACAACCAATACAGCTCTTGTATTATAGTTTATATTGTACAATTTCCCCCTTCCCAGAAATTACAACAGATACAGCTCTTATATTGCACAATTTGTTTAGGAGTCAAGATATTCACAGCTGAATATCTTACATAGAAAAAAGGTCCAACGCTATCAGCAAGCTGCGTGATATGCTTTGAAAAAAAAGCTTTAATCTCTGAGGAAGTATAACTGTAATGATAAATTGAAGTAATCATGGTCTTACATACGTGGAAAACATCACTATGAAGTCATGTCATCGTCTAATGGTTGATTATTTCATGGTGGTTGGTCCGGTGGCCCACTGACCAGACCTTCCGAATTTCTGAATACGAATCGATTGCTAAACAACCGTGACATACAACCATGTCCAAATCACAAACACGACACGCATTTCAATCTAATAAAACCGTGACTTACAACTATATCACAATGTATACAAAAAGAAACCAACATTATTGCAGTGTTAATGGACACCAAATTTCAAACTTGTACCCAACATTTTATCTTACGGAATAAATGTTTCAATCTTGGAATAAAGAACTTTTCAATGATTGGTTCAACAAGGGAATAATGTTCATTAAATTTGGTTTGGATTTTTATTCTTTGCGACTGACGCTCCTGATTCAATAAGATGTATGACCTCCTCTAGCCTCTATCAGAGAACGGGATCTTCGTGACATTTATCCGATTATCCGTTGGATCTGTTGTTGTGGGATGGTTGCCACTCTTCCTCGGTGCAAGAAATAACTGTCGGAGATTGGCTGTAGCCACCTCTCGCTGGCGGAGTCGTATGTCGGGTTCATGCCATAAGTGTTCTATGATGTTCATGTCTGGTGACATGGCCAGCCACTGAATGGTGTGGACGTTCTTGTCAGCGAGGAACTGTGTGGTGAGGTGTGCCACAAGAGGTCGAACGTTATCCTGCTGGTATATCGACCTTCGTGCAGTCAAAATTGGAAGGATGCGAGAGGACGAACAATTTCAGCGACGTATCGTTGTGCATTCAGACGTCCTACAATTTGCACCAGGTCACGTCTTCCCATGAAGTTGACAGCGATCACTTCACGATATAGTTTTTCCTTCAGGTAAGTCTCCATCTCTGTCCTGCTTCTATCACACACGAGCAGCTTTCACAGTAAACACACGAAATACGGCTTGATACCGCATAAGACCTCTAAGACTCAATGTTTAGGTTGAAAAGGTGCTGCCCCGACAAATGGAAGCGCTAATAAACTATTTTCACAAACATACAAACTGCTTCTCCAACGTACACACTACATGCTGACTTGCAGGAACGTTGATGACATTTAACGGCTAAGGAAAACAACTTCGTAAAATTGATTGCAAATGTCGGATGTATCTGCCTGAAAGACGTAGATTTTGGAACAGCAATGAAATCTTGTTTGATTTTAAATTAAGGAAAAGTTGTGACGTGCAGTTAAACTACATAATAACTATGTCTTGCAAGTAAATCACAATTTTGATTTACAACTAAATAACAACTTTGATTTGCAACTGATTAACAACTTTGGTTTGCAACTAACTCACAATTTTGATTTACAACTAAATAACAACTTTGATTTGCAACTGATTAACACCTTTGATTTGCAAATAACTCACAATTTTGATTTGCAACTAAATCACAACTTTGATTTGTAACTAAATCACAACTTTGATTTACAACTAAATCACAAGTTTAATTTGCAACTGATTAACAACTTTGGTTTGTAACTATCTCACAACTTTGATTTACAATTAAATCACAACTTTGATTTGTAACTAAATTACTACTTGGACAAGCTTTACAAGCGACGGAAGCAGAAGGACAGATCCGAAAACTCTCATGCTCGGGGCCCTCTGCACTCCTGCATTCACTGCAGTAGAACTCATCGGGCATCTACGAAATCACAGGCCCAAACCAAAATAGACAATCACACATATTTGTTCCTACTTGTTCACCACATTTTTATTGTTGTTCATGCCATTATCATCTTCGCTTGTGAAGGAGAAACATTATCACAACTTGCACATGCAACTAAATTATTACTTTGATTGGCAATTAAATTACAACTTTGACTTGCACTTAAATTATTACTTTGATTTGTAACTAAACTACAACTTGGACAAGCAACTAAATTACAACTTTGAATTGCAACTAAATTATTACTTAAAGGTGAAACTAAATCATTACTTTGACTTGCAAATAAATCACAATCCTGACTTACAACTAAATCACAATCATGACATGCAACTAAATAGTAAACATTACTTTAAACCACATCACAATTGGAACTTGCAACTTGGTCACAATCCATGACACACACCAACTTGCCGTAAAATTGCCGAAACACGCTACATTTCACGATTATGTCGTATCAACTCGTACATGAGTTTCCTTAAATAGAAATCTCTCAAGGTGAGCAGGTAAGGTAGCAGGAAGTCTGGTCTGACTGTGGCTCAACATACTTGATGAGTAATCTCAGGCTAAGGTCTACATTAAAAAAAATTCCCAGAGACAAGCAGTTATTTTGGTATTAGTAAGGGGGAAAGCCTGTCAGTTTTTTTATAGGTCACAACATCTTACTTCACGAATATCTAGGTTTCCTGTGGGGAGGAAGGGGGTGAAAGCAGGGAATATTCTATTGCTGTCGCCACCTCCCACACATTCATTGAGTGTATACCTCCCACACATTCATTGAGTGTATACCTCCCACACATTCATTGAGTGTATACCTCCCACACATTCATTGAGTGTATACCTCCCACACATTCATTGAGTGTATACATCCCACACATTCATTGAGTGTATACCTCCCACACATTCATTGAGTTTATACCTCCCAACATTCATTCACTTTATACCTCCCAAACATTTTTTTCACCTTATACCTCCTAACATTCATTCACTTTATACTTCCCAAACATCCATTCACTTTATACCTTCCAAAGATATCACCGTTCACTCACAACTTGTAAAGTTCGCTAGTGCGTGTAACATATGTGTACGACTTAATTAGTCGTTGGTATATTTGGTACTCTCTGTGTAGTCGTTCACATCTTTGATATGACCTATAGTTTATGAATGAAATTAGCATTGATAAAAGCAAGATATTGGTGACTAGTGAAACCAAACAAGATATTGGTGACTAGTGAAACCAAACACGATATTGGTGACTAGTGAAACCAAACAAGATATTGGCGACTAGTGAAACCAAACAAGATATTGGTGACTAGTGAAACCAAACAAGATATTGGTGACTAGTGAAACCAAACAAGATATTGGTGACTAGTGAAACCAAGTAAGATCCTACTAACACTCGGTTAAACGAACACAAACTTGAAGAAGTGAACACCTTCAAATATTTCGGGTCCCAAATTTGTGATGGTGGCAACATGGGAAATGAGATTAGGTTAAGACTCGAGATGGGTTGATTATGATATGGTAACGTAAGATCAGTATTACAGTAAAGTAAGATCAGTATTACAGTAAAGTAAGATCAGTATTACAGTAAAGTAAGATCAGTATTACAGTAAAGTAAGATCAGTATTACAGTAAAGTAAGATCAGTATTACAGTAAAGTAATATCAGTATTACAGTAAAGAACAATCTATTCAGATCTCTAGTGATAAGTACACTTGTATACAGATGTGAAAGTTGGGCACTCAAAGCAGACACAGAAAGAAGGATTCAGACTTTTGAATACAAGTGCTACAGATGTTTATTTAAAATTAGCTATATAGAACACAAGACAAATATATTTGTCCGGCAGCAAATAAACAAACTTGGAGGTTATCAAGAATCACTTTTGACAGTGGTGAACAGCGTGAACCTGTTTGGTAGTGACATTTAACGACACGCGACTCACTTTCTAAACTTATTGTGCAAAGAACAGTCGTGGGTGGAAGGAGGAGAGGAAACCAGAGAAAATCCTGGATTGATAACATCGAGGAATGGTTTGGGAGTGATTTTTCTACACTTTACCAAATGGCTAAGGATAGAGTTATTTGGGAGCCTTTTTGTGATGATGTATTCAGTGTAGCATTAATACTGACGGGTTATGGGTCTTTTATTATTATTATGTAGTCATTCACACCTGTGGTATCGACATAACTAGTCATTCACATCTTTAATACGACCTATGTAGTCGTTGCCATCTTTGGTACCACCTATACGGTCGTTCGCCACGTTGGGCGCAGGAAAGTAATTTGGATTTTTGGGGAGGTGGTAGTTGGAAAGTGAATTATAACTGTCAACTGATTACATTTATTACGGTTCTATCGGCCTCGTATATAATACACACACATATTTCTCGTATATAATACACACATATATTTCTCGTATATAATACACACACATATTTGTGACATAAGCCGTTTAAGGTTAAGATCAGGATGTAGAATTCAGTCAGCTAGTGAAAATAGAGAGGTGGTTAGTCCGCTAATAGAGAGGTGGATAGTCCGCTAATAGAGAGGTGGATAGTCCGCTAATAGAGAGGTGGATAGTCCGCTAATAGAGAGGTGGATAGTCCGCTAATAGAGAGGTGGATAGTCCGCTAATAGAGAGGTGAGGCGAAAGCCTGGATATGTAACTGGAGAGTGCAGCTGTAGGGAAATTAATAAGAATAAATATCATTGTGGGGGGGGGATTAAAGAGTTGCTCAGGTGTGGTATGTGTGATTGTGTGTGGGGGGGGGTATTAAAGAGTTGCTTAGGTTTGGTATGTGTCATTGTGGGGGGGGGGTTAAAGAGTTGCTTAGGTGTAGTATGTGTCATTGTGGGGGGGGGGGAATTAAAGAGTTGCTCAGGTGTGGTATGTGTCATTGTGTGGGGGAAATTAAAGAGTTGCTTAGGTGTGGTATGTGTCATTGTGGGGGGGGGGGTTAAAGAGTTGCGTAGGTGTGGTATGTGTCATTGTGGGGGATTAAAGAGTTGCTTAGGTGTGGTATGTGTCATTGTGGGGGGGGGGGAATTAAAGAGTTGCTTAGGTGTGGTATGATCGAAAAATTGTCGGGAACCAATTGTCTAGATAGTGTTGTAGTCTGTTCTGTTTGTCTTATGACAGAGACAGTGTCTATGTCTGTTGAGTTAGTCTTATGACAGAGACAGTGTCTATATCTGTTAAGTTAGACTTATGACAGAGACAGTGTCTATGTCTGTTGAGTGAGTCTTATGACAGAGACAGTGTCTATATCTGTTAAGTTAGACTTATGACAGAGACAGTGTCTATATCTGTTAAGTTAGACTTATGACAGAGACAGTGTCTATATCTGTTGAGTTAGACTTATGACATGATAGTGTCTCCGCCTTTCTTGTTAGTATTACATCGATGGCAAGTTCTGACTTCCAGTGAGAGAAAAAGTAGGAGGTGGGAGTTAGTTCCCTCAAAGCTCACTCTTTCCTCAAGCCTCACTTTTATCTTCGGCGTTGGTCTTCATCACTTGTGACAGTTTTATTCATATGTTACAACCAAACAATAGTGTACGGCCAAGTCCTTCATCAGGGATATACCTAGTTGTTGGATCATTCATCTTGGCTGACCCTACTGTTCATCTGTCAATTTGCTTATACATTATATCAACAGCCAATGCAAATCCCTGAAAGAATCCCATACGTCACGAATCTGAATTATTCCAAGATCAGTGCCCAAGTCTTATATTTCTATGGTCATGGTATTGGTAAGCTTATTCAAGTTATAAGTATCTGTTATGCGCATGTCACTTAAGTTTTATCAGACCCCCGCTATGTGAGAGACGCTACAACTACATCAGGATATGGTGTTATCGATTCAAATAGATAACGTATTCGTTTATGTCATTTCATTTTTTGGTCGAGTCGCAATAAGTAAATGTTGCATGAAGAATTCTGGCTTGAAGAATTCTAGAAAAGAACTGGTTCGATAACGCATATTCTCAAACAGAATTTATGAGCTGAATTACAAGCTTGGTTTATCCTTCGCGTCCACAACAGAGTATCTCTAGTAACGAGAAACAAACCGAAACTGAAAATGGGGGGATGGGGTAACACAAGGCAGATATCAAATTGAACAGAAATTGGTATACATGTTACCATTACTAGTTAATTTTTTTTTAAATTTCAAAGAGACGCACGGACCGACGACTTTTCGACAAAAAGCTTTTGTCTCCCGAGACTTCGTTATTGTGCTTTGTTATGATCCTCGAGAATAGAAGACCAACAAGCAGAAACAAAACAAGCCATCATACGCTGTGATGATTTTAATTTTTGCCGTGATTTTAGTTGGTCACTATGTATATACTTTGTATATTGGTGACTATGTGTTTTTTACATGTGCGTCCCGCAACGTCATATATGCCATCATATGCAAGCGTTGCGCATGACATATATAGGTGAAACTAGAAGGAGGTTCACATACAATTCTGTCAACATCTGTGTAGCATAGAAAAACCATTTGCGTTATCCTGTAGACCTAGCCTACATCAATGATACGGGCATCGGGGCGCATAGGACATTCAGGTTACAACCATCATGTCGTGCTTCTCTGACAACCAGACACCTCTTGCGCTTGAGAACCGCTCCATTTACCAATATGACATTCTTAAACCCTACGATATCAATGAGCGCATATCTCATGTATGATTATAGTTGTTCCATAGTTTCTGTTTGTTTCGTGTCACATTTATGTAGTCATTTTTTTTGGTGTGTGTAATCGTACCTACACAGAAATGTCTGCTGTGTATAATCGATCCTATACAGAAATGTCTGGTGTGTATAATCGTACCTACACAGAAATGTCTGGTGTGTATAATCGTTCCTACACAGAAATGTCTGGTGTGTGTATAATCGTTCCTACACAGAAATGTCTGGTGTGTTGTATAATCGTTCCTACACAGAAATGTCTGGTGTGTGTATAATCGTTCCTACACAAAATGTCTGCTGTGTGTATAATTGTTCCTACACAGAAATGTCTGCTGTGTGTATAATCGTTCCTACACAAGAATGTCTGATGTGTGTATAATCGTTCCTACACAGAAATGTCTGCTGTGTGTATAATCGTTCCTACACAGAAATGTCTGCTGTGTGTATAATCGTTCCTACACAGAAATGTCTGCTGTGTGTATAATCGTTCCTACACAAGAATGTCTGATGTGTGTATTATCGTTCCTACACAGAAATGTGTGGTGTGTGTATAATCGTTCCTACACAGAAATGTCTCGTGTGTGTATATTCGTTCCAACACAGAAATGTGTGGTGTGTGTATAATCGTTCCTACACAGAAATGTCTGCTGTGTGTATAATCGTTCCTACACAGAAATGTCTGCTGTGTGTATAATCGTTCCTACACAAGAATGTCTGATGTGTGTATTATCGTTCCTACACAGAAATGTGTGGTGTGTGTATAATCGTTCCTACACAGAAATATCTGCTGTGTATATATGAAACTCACTACATAGTATCAGAATTAAACTCACTACATCGACATGTATCATTGTTAAACTCACTACATCGACATGTGTCAGAAGTAAACTCACTACATCGACATGTGTCAGAAGTAAACTCACTACATCGACATGTGTCAGAAGTAAACTCACTACATCGACATGTGTCAGAAGTAAACTCACTACATCGACATGTATCATTATGCACAAGACAGAACTAAATTGTTCCATGAATATTTTCTAAATGTGGACACCAAATTGCAAGAAGATAACGAGTTCTAGATTACAAAATATGGAACTACACCTTGCGCAGAATCCATCAACTCAGGAAGAAGTTCAGAAGTGTGCCCTGTGTGTAACCAGCGAGCTATGGGAACCATGAACATGCAAATTTTTTGACGTGAAATAGGAGAGAGTAATCATCTCATAGGTTTTCCCAGACTGCACCAACATCGATTCAGTAACATAAAGTCAACTAGCTTTGAAAATGTAAGAACATAATTTATTGATTTTTCATTGAATCTTGGAGAATTGAAGGCAGAAGTACAACTAGCTACCATGTCAATCAACATAAGAAAATGAAACATTTATTTATTGGCTATTAAGTAACGCGTAATACTATAATTTTAGCAATGTTCGTAGGCCTATAGCTGACAATGACACAATAAGTTAGTCATCGTGAAATAACATCCAACGTACATTGACACATTGAGTTAGTCACCTTGAGATAACAATCTCATGTAGGCCTAAGCTTATATCAGATCTATTCTGAAATGTATGTCCTGTTTGATATTGACGAGTTATAGAGAACAGTGTGACGACAACTATGTATGCTAATGTTATATATTAATAAGTTATATGGAAAATTGTTACGACAAACAGAACTAGAAAAGAAAAATATGGGGATATAACTTTGTTAACAATTTGTTGACAATTTTCTAATTGCTCAATTATGTCGAAAATTTTAAATTGTAACACCCCCACCCCCCCCCCCCCCCAACCTTTTAAAATCGTTTTTTAGGCGTAAAGTCTTCAAAAACTGCATATCTGTTTCAAGATAAACAAAAATAGGTAGAAGTGTTATCAAAATAATACATAACAACCTAACGACAAGATGCAGAGACAAACAACGTTTCGCCTAAAAAAAGCCTTTACCAGGACAGACAAAAGACAACAGTACAACGAATCTTACATTGAGATAAACATGCTTATGTCAGAGAGGAAAAAAGGGAGAGATAGCGAATAGATAACGGAGGAAGCAAAGATGGAGCAACATATCAGGGAAGAAGAGGGTATAGGGAGGAGATAGTGGGAAATGAGGAGGAGAAAGTGTACAGAAGAATGTACGAGTGAAAATAGATAAGATGTGATAGCAGGTAAGATATTTGCTATCAGGAAATCATGGAAATATTCGTTTCAATATTTAACTAGTATTTCAAATTCAAACAGTGCAAGCAGTGTAGTTGTATACAAGGGATTGTTGACGTCAATTTTATTCAACTCCCTTGTCAACGACTACACGCCTTCCCCCTTCGTAATTTATAGACAGCCCAAGAATCTTAAGTGAAGCCGTGACGCTTTTATTACGTAATGTTAAATGCGATGACGCTTCAGATAATGTTTTAATATCGCCGACACGATGCCACATGTAATAGTGCAATTCTATGACAACATGCAGGCGAGAGATTACTCACAGGGTTAATAACACGACGTGAGATGGAAAGAAGGTGTCATGTTACTGAAGAAGACATACTATCACTGAAAACAAATGAAAAGAGTGTGTTTAGTGTATAAGAAACAACTGTCATTAAACTAATAAATAATGCACTCTTACCTGACACTGTCTACACTGTGTACTTAAAGCAATGGTGATACAATGTTACGCATTGAGCATTTGAAAAAAAAAAAATAAAACTACACACACGCTATGTGCATGACTGTGTGCTCTGTGACACCCAAACAGATGTGGTGGAACGGTTTAATAAAGCGTGTGCTAGATCGATTGAAGTGTAGCACAGCCGGTTTCCGGAGTGACACACAACGGAGGCAGTTGACACGAGTGGTGCAGTTGAATGCAGTGCAAGATGTGTTTGCAAGTGAACACATGCGTGACGATACACAATCTGACACACGATCTACGAGATTCCTAGATGTTATGTTTGTCCTAGTTCCTGGCATCAAAAACATTGTGTTTGTACAACAAGGATACAGCAAGTGATCTCACGGACACATGCAGTTATATACATAGGCCTATTACTTATGTTTACAAATAAATATATTCTTCTTCTTCTACGTTCGTTCTCAAACTCCTGCACATTAGCAGGATTGAGTCCCAAGAACAGAATTCGCGCTGCCATGATTTACAGCTGTGCTGCGATACTTGCGAAACTGTGAAAAGATTTATGTAGTTTTGCTAATCACTGGAAACACAAATAATAACACACACAAATCGACGTTTCGATCATATGCCTTTATTAAGACTACATACACAACAAAAAACAACGAGCAATAACGGCACTAGTTACGTTTACATAGCGGAGCAAAATATCCCCTAAAGGGATAAAACTAGAAGGTCAGAGGTGAAACAACACACACAGAAAGTGAATAAAACACCCCAAATCATCGATGAAACAAGACAGAGATATGACGGAATAAACAGACCAGTTTGTAAAAGGGGGTGTTAGGGTGTGCAACAACCCCAACCCGTTAGAAAATTGGAAAATGACAATTATTACTAGAGAACTTGACCAAAAGGCGGGTCAAAAAATACCCACCGTAACGAGTTTTCACACAACGGTCATCAATTTTTTCATTTTTTAAAATGAGGATCTAACACATGACACCACCCGGTGAGTTTTCTTCTTTTATGAAACCTCCCCCCCCCCCCCCCCCCCAACTTGAGAAGAATCTACAGACATGGGAACAACATGATACCATCGACATGACTAACGGCATTGATCCCCTCACCGCACCCCACGAGCGAAATAAATAGGACTTGTAATGCACGCACCTCTCTGATCATAGCCTCTAAAAATCGTATAATACTAGGCCTATATTTGGACAGAATCTGTCAATGTTTCAACTATAAGCCAATATTTCTAATATACAAATGTACGGCTAATTTTCCGAATTGTATAACATTCTAACCTTAGAATTGAGCCATGATTTTCCCTTTCGATATAACATCTAGTCTTGAATAAAGAAGTTGCTGAGTGGGTAGGAAATGTAGGTCAGTGGTGACATGGTTTTTATTAATCGTATGTGCACTTTCCTGTCAAGCAAGGCAGCGGTATTTTTTCCCAGTTTACGTTAGACAGTTGTATCTTACCTGTTGACGATTCGACTGTGGATATTTGATCTTGTCTGCAGGAGAAAGTTAATACTGTGTGTTTAGCGAGGATATATGTTAGAGATGAAGTCATCAGAGCTGATCAGGGACGTGATACATTCTCCTCAACCGGGGGGGGGGGGTTGTGTGATTACCTAGGGGGAAAATGATATTCGGGCGATGTCGTGTGTCAGGTCTTTTTTTGTAACGGAATATTGGATTATCTTTTTATGAAAATTGGCTAAAGGGGGAGGGGGGTGTTGACTCTTGGTCCACCTTGTGGTCAAGTTCTTAGTACTACACGTCATGTTCCGATGTTCTAAATGTGAGGGGGGGGAGTTGAATCCCTTTTCTCAAATACCCCCCCCCCCCTTATCTACAGGACTGTCGCATGCGGTTGCATCTGTGGGTCTTATCAATGGCCCACAAGACAAATCACTCATGCAACAGAAAACATTAGTAGATGACATGCCGTTAAATTGAGGCTGAATTTAGGTATTAGGTCTGTTGATTATCCTCTTCGCACACCGGACATGTCCACAGGTGCGCTCAGATCTCCGCTTCAGTAAATCTCTCTTGGTATGACAGCTGATGGTTCCGGTTATATGTTGGTTCACTTCTCTTTTTGAAATCTTTGTTAGGTGTTCTCTACGGGCCACGCCCATCCTCACTCCCAACTCGCGCATTCTCGATATTGACTCGTACTCATTCAACTCCAAATCTTAAATTGAGGCTGGAATCTTTATAGCCTGTCATCTATACAAATATGGACTCCCTCCGTGTAGAAGTCTCATTCAATAGGCACTGCACTAAGCCGAAAGCTCCTGAGTATGAAAGACAGCTCAGAAAACCACGTCACTGCACATAGGAAGTAAGAGCTAATCGCTCACAATTCCTGGGGTTCTCAATCAATCAATTTACGGGCTTGAAGTTGATCTATGTTTGGAAGACCGGGAGAGACTATTCGCAGAACAACCATCAAAGAAGGTGTGGCTATGTGACTCAACAACCATCAAAGAAGGTGTGGCTATGTGACTCAACAACCATCAAAGAAGGTATGGCTATGTGACTCAACAACCATCAAAGAAGGTATGGCTATGTGACTCAACAACCATCAAAGAAGGTATGGCTATGTGACTCAACAACCATCAAAGAAGGTATGGCTATGTGACTCAACAACCATCAAAGAAGGTATGGCTATGTGACTCAACAACCATCAAAGAAGGTATGGCTATGTGACTCAACAACCATCAAAGAAGGTATGGCTATGTGACTCAACAACCATCAAAGAAGGTTTGGCTATGTGACTCAACAACCATCAAAGAAGGTATGGCTATGTGACTCAACAACCATCAAAGAAGGTATGGCTATGTGACTCAACAACCATCAAAGAAGGTATGGCTATGTGACTCAACAACCATCAAAGAAGGTATGGCTATGTGACTCAACAACCATCAAAGAAGGTATGGCTATGTGACTCAACAACCATCAAAGAAGGTATGGCTATGTGACTCAACAACCATCAAAGAAGGTGTGGCTATGTGACTCAACAACCATCAAAGAAGGTATGGCTATGTGACTCAACAACCATCAAAGAAGGTATGGCTATGTGACTCAACAACCATCAAAGAAGGTATGGCTATGTGACTCAACAACCATCAAAGAAGGTATGGCTATGTGACTCAACAACCATCAAAGAAGGTATGGCTATGTGACTCAACAACCATCAAAGAAGGTATGGCTATGTGACTCAACAACCATCAAAGAAGGTATGGCTATGTGACTCAACAACCATCAAAGAAGGTGTGGCTATGTGACTCAACAACCATCAAAGAAGGTATGGCTATGTGACTCAACAACCATCAAAGAAGGTGTGGCTATGTGACTCAACAACCATCAAAGAAGGTATGGCTATGTGACTCAACAACCATCAAAGAAGGTATGGCTATGTGACTCAACAACCATCAAAGAAGGTGTGGCTATGTGACTCAACAACCATCAAAGAAGGTATGGCTATGTGACTCAACAACCATCAAAGAAGGTGTGGCTATGTGACTCAACAACCATCAAAGAAGGTATGGCTATGTGACTCAACAACCATCAAAGAAGGTGTGGCTATGTGACTCAACAACCATCAAAGAAGGTATGGCTATGTGACTCAACAACCATCAAAGAAGGTGTGGCTATGTGACTCAACAACCATCAAAGAAGGTATGGCTATGTGACTCAACAACCATCAAAGAAGGTGTGGCTATGTGACTCAACAACCATCAAAGAAGGTATGGCTATGTGACTCAACAACCATCAAAGAAGGTGTGGCTATGTGACTCAACAACCATCAAAGAAGGTATGGCTATGTGACTCAACAACCATCAAAGAAGGTATGGCTATGTGACTCAACAACCATCAAAGAAGGTATGGCTATGTGACTCAACAACCATCAAAGAAGGTATGGCTATGTGACTCAACAACCATCAAAGAAGGTGTGGCTATGTGACTCAACAACCATCAAAGAAGGTATGGCTATGTGACTCAACAACCATCAAAGAAGGTGTGGCTATGTGACTCAACAACCATCAAAGAAGGTGTGGCTATGTGACTCAACAACCATCAAAGAAGGTATGGCTATGTGACTCAACAACCATCAAAGAAGGTATGGCTATGTGACTCAACAACCATCAAAGAAGGTATGGCTATGTGACTCAACAACCATCAAAGAAGGTATGGCTATGTGACTCAACAACCATCAAAGAAGGTGTGGCTATGTGACTCAACAACCATCAAAGAAGGTGTGGCTATGTGACTCAACAACCATCAAAGAAGGTATGGCTATGTGACTCAACAACCATCAAAGAAGGTATGGCTATGTGACTCAACAACCATCAAAGAAGGTGTGGCTATGTGACTCAACAACCATCAAAGAAGGTATGGCTATGTGACTCAACAACCATCAAAGAAGGTATGGCTATGTGACTCAACAACCATCAAAGAAGGTGTGGCTATGTTAATCAACAACCATCAAAGAAGGTGTGGCTATGTGACTCAACAACCATCAAAGAAGGTGTGGCTATGTGACTCAACAACCATCAAAGAAGGTGTGGCTATGTGACTCAACAACCATCAAAGAAGGTGTGGCTATGTGACTCAACAACCATCAAAGAAGGTGTGGCTATGTGACTCAACAACCATCAAAGAAGGTGTGGCTATGTGACTCAACAACCATCAAAGAAGGTGTGGCTATGTGACTCAACAACCATCAAAGAAGGTATGGCTATGTGACTCAACAACCATCAAAGAAGGTATGGCTATGTGACTCAACAACCATCAAAGAAGGTGTGGCTATGTGACTCAACAACCATCAAAGAAGGTGTGGCTATGTGACTCAACAACCATCAAAGAAGGTGTGGCTATGTGACTCAACAACCATCAAAGAAGGTGTGGCTATGTGACTCAACAACCATCAAAGAAGGTGTGGCTATGTGACTCAACAACCATCAAAGAAGGTGTGGCTATGTGACTCAACAACCATCAAAGAAGGTGTGGCTATGTGACTCAACAACCATCAAAGAAGGTGTGGCTATGTGACTCAACAACCATCAAAGAAGGTGTGGCTATGTGACTCAACAACCATCAAAGAAGGTATGGCTATGTGACTCAACAACCATCAAAGAAGGTATGGCTATGTGACTCAACAACCATCAAAGAAGGTATGGCTATGTGACTCAACAACCATCAAAGAAGGTATGGCTATGTGACTCAACAACCATCAAAGAAGGTATGGCTATGTGACTCAACAACCATCAAAGAAGGTATGGCTATGTGACTCAACAACCATCAAAGAAGGTATGGCTATGTGACTCAACAACCATCAAAGAAGGTATGGCTATGTGACTCAACAACCATCAAAGAAGGTATGGCTATGTGACTCAACAACCATCAAAGAAGGTATGGCTATGTGACTCAACAACCATCAAAGAAGGTATGGCTATGTGACTCAACAACCATCAAAGAAGGTATGGCTATGTGACTCAACAACCATCAAAGAAGGTATGGCTATGTGACTCAACAACCATCAAAGAAGGTATGGCTATGTGACTCAACAACCATCAAAGAAGGTATGGCTATGTGACTCAACAACCATCAAAGAAGGTGTGGCTATGTGACTCAACAACCATCAAAGAAGGTGTGGCTATGTGACTCAACAACCATCAAAGAAGGTATGGCTATGTGACTCAACAACCATCAAAGAAGGTATGGCTATGTGACTCAACAACCATCAAAGAAGGTATGGCTATGTGACTCAACAACCATCAAAGAAGGTATGGCTATGTGACTCAACAACCATCAAAGAAGGTATGGCTATGTGACTCAACAACCATCAAAGAAGGTGTGGCTATGTGACTCAACAACCATCAAAGAAGGTATGGCTATGTGACTCAACAACCATCAAAGAAGGTATGGCTATGTGACTCAACAACCATCAAAGAAGGTATGGCTATGTGACTCAACAACCATCAAAGAAGGTGTGGCTATGTGACTCAACAACCATCAAAGAAGGTATGGCTATGTGACTCAACAACCATCAAAGAAGGTATGGCTATGTGACTCAACAACCATCAAAGAAGGTATGGCTATGTGACTCAACAACCATCAAAGAAGGTGTGGCTATGTGACTCAACAACCATCAAAGAAGGTATGGCTATGTGACTCAACAACCATCAAAGAAGGTATGGCTATGTGACTCAACAACCATCAAAGAAGGTATGGCTATGTGACTCAACAACCATCAAAGAAGGTATGGCTATGTGACTCAACAACCATCAAAGAAGGTATGGCTATGTGACTCAACAACCATCAAAGAAGGTATGGCTATGTGACTCAACAACCATCAAAGAAGGTATGGCTATGTGACTCAACAACCATCAAAGAAGGTATGGCTATGTGACTCAACAACCATCAAAGAAGGTATGGCTATGTGACTCAACAACCATCAAAGAAGGTGTGGCTATGTGACTCAACAACCATCAAAGAAGGTGTGGCTATGTGACTCAACAACCATCAAAGAAGGTGTGGCTATGTGACTCAACAACCATCAAAGAAGGTATGGCTATGTGACTCAACAACCATCAAAGAAGGTATGGCTATGTGACTCAACAACCATCAAAGAAGGTATGGCTATGTGACTCAACAACCATCAAAGAAGGTATGGCTATGTGACTCAACAACCATCAAAGAAGGTATGGCTATGTGACTCAACAACCATCAAAGAAGGTATGGCTATGTGACTCAACAACCATCAAAGAAGGTATGGCTATGTGACTCAACAACCATCAAAGAAGGTATGGCTATGTGACTCAACAACCATCAAAGAAGGTATGGCTATGTGACTCAACAACCATCAAAGAAGGTATGGCTATGTGACTCAACAACCATCAAAGAAGGTATGGCTATGTGACTCAACAACCATCAAAGAAGGTGTGGCTATGTGACTCAACAACCATCAAAGAAGGTGTGGCTATGTGACTCAACAACCATCAAAGAAGGTGTGGCTATGTGACTCAACAACCATCAAAGAAGGTATGGCTATGTGACTCAACAACCATCAAAGAAGGTGTGGCTATGTGACTCAACAACCATCAAAGAAGGTGTGGCTATGTGACTCAACAACCATCAAAGAAGGTGTGGCTATGTGACTCAACAACCATCAAAGAAGGTGTGGCTATGTGACTCAACAACCATCAAAGAAGGTGTGGCTATGTGACTCAACAACCATCAAAGAAGGTGTGGCTATGTGACTCAACAACACGCAGTAGCATCACATCGCTCCAACTGGAGAGCTCTGGTCTCTATCCTATGCACCGTAATCGGTGATGTTGGACCATCACTGTGTAGACTTCTAATAGCCTCTTAGTAGGTTGTCGAAAGGGGGGGGGGTGATAGATCATAACATGGCTCCCTGTTACCCGTGGTGCACATGTTACATATCAAGACCTAGCCTAGGTAAGGAGCAGACCATTAGGTTTATACACCTAGAGTACTACCACAGACCATATCACGCAGGTACCACTGGTCCTACTGACATGGCTCTGAAGATATAGTCACACATGGATATGTCAGACATATATAGATAGCCAGAAATCCTAACATTTGTAGACGTATTTTATATTTCTGTTTCTGGTAATACCATGTATCATCAGATTGTTCCTTCCTCAGCAGATCCATGTATCATCAGATTGTTCCTTCCTCAGCAGATCCATGTATCATCAGATTATTCCTTCCTCAGCAGATCCATGTATCATCAGATTGTTCCTTCCTCAGCAGATCCATGTATCATCAGATTGTTCCTTCCTCAGCAGATCCATGTATCATCAGATTGTTCCTTCCTCAGCAGATCCATGTATCATCAGATTGTTCCTTCCTCAGCAGATCCATGTATCATCAGATTGTTCCTTCCTCAGCAGATCGATGTTTCCAATGTCTGTATTGATCTGTATGAACAGATAGTTCCTGTTGATGCTGATGCTATACAGATGCCGTAGACTCGGTGGTGTCTCTCGCTAGCTGTATGAGTTACACAGCTGACACTGTCGCCACAGTCAGGACCATGTTGGAGAGGTGCAGACACCACTAATGTTGGTAGCCTGTAGAGATAAGAGCGATCCCATGCTGAGCTTGTTGTTACAGTAAGGTGGGCAATCCCCAGATTCAGGATGCTACATACACATCATTGACGTACATCACCATCCCTTGCCGATGTACCGGGGAGCACAGCACTGCTCCACACGTCTACCTACAACAGACATGGTATATTATCCCTGTATTGTAGATGAAGCATTTCTAACATTATCAGATGTAACATCTCTTCCATTCATCACGCACCTGCGACATCTTCCCTGGGATCATTCTCAGTCTGTGAGTGTTCTACAGATTATGGGTAGGTAGTCTCTCTCTCGACCCTGATATTCGTGTTTATTGTTGTAACAGCCTCTATATGAATGTAAGTTGTATGCTCTGATCAGTACCCATGCCATTTTACCTTAGATCTAAATGAGCACATGTTCTCTGCTAGACTATCTGTCCATCTCGTGATGTTACTGACCAATCTATGTTAACATGACTCGCCTAATATAGGAATGTACTATAATTTCATTGTTGTTAATCTATAAGATTATAACCAACCCGTTTTGTGACGTCATATATTCTGTTTAATAGCTTACACAGCTGACCTCCAACAGAACATGTCTCGTGCCTTGGTGACACACTCTGTCAACCTCTAACCTGTTCATCTCACAATGTTACGTTCCCACTTGTATCTCTCTGTGTTTCCCTCATCTTTACCATCAAGTAAGGTCTTCAACAAGGTGTCATGTCTTTTAATATATCAACAATATATTATTTGCTTGATCTTCTTATCATTTAATAATTCTTTCTCAATACGAAGTCTTGTTAGATCATCCTTTTCGGTTTCCTTCTCTTTACATGATGTTCTCCCTATTCTTCTGTATATCCACATCTCCACTTCAGAGTTATGCCTCTCTTCTGTATATACTGGCACTGTATCTGTGTAAAGTGATTACATTAAGGCGTGTATTTTTACCGACTACCCAGCACACGTAGTAGTCTCAGGATATTATGCGGAGAGCATGTTCCGACCTGTTGGTATAGGTACGCTGGTGTGGGAAAATCCGTACGCTAGATACTCGTTTAGTGTGAAGCACAGTTTCTTACATGCCTGAACCTGCGTACACGTTCTGTGTTTGTTAACAAATTCCGTCCGCTGATATGACCCGGGACCTTATCGTTAGAGGCCTATTCTTCTATTAAGACACCATTTAACTATATCGTATAAAGTACTTTTTTTTAACCCTTTCAAGTCTTTTATCGTCTGTCTGCTTTTTTATACCATTTTTAAAAATTATTTCCAAGATTTTTATTATTTCTGAATGTATCACCCTGTCAGTGTTTGTTTTTCGTCTGTGTCGATGCTGTTCGCCTTATTCTTCTAGACATCAATTCTGTCTTCTAATTGTGTGTTTATTATTTCTAATAATATGTGCCAAAAGTTCTCTTTCTGTCTCTCTCTCATCACTTCCAAAGATAACGACAATTTATGGTTCTCTTATGTGTTATGTAAGGTTTGTCTTGTGTGTCTCAGTGTGTGGGTTTTTGAGTGTGTGGCTCGTCATTGTCTTGTGGTGGGTTTTTTGAGTGTGTAAACACTAAAAACATGATTAAGAACTGAATGGATTAGAACATACAGTCAGGTTGATAGAAGAGACAAACCTACAGATGTCGGGCACATTCCAGTCGAGCGAAAGAACTGCAGTGGTTTTGTGGTTAAAACGATGTCGTCTGCGGTTTGAAAAGGACAGCCCGTGTTTTAGGTCGTAAGATTAGTTGCAAAAGAAAGAAAAACACAAGCGACTTGTTTTTCTCAGCAGACGTGCCACAATACGCTATCGTCATATCGAAAGGATGTCCTATTTTCTAGCATATCGACGTGCTCTATTAGACTCTGTAGCTCCTGTTCATTTTCTGCTAAGAGAACAGTAGTATCTGCGTATTAACCTCTATACTCCCTGATCCTGATCACGTGTCTAGGGTGTCGAGACTCCCTGTACCCCGCATGATAACCCAGGCGCTTCTGTTTAGAGTACATCTCTAGTCCACCCACAACCTTGTATACATCATGTACATGTCTGCCCCTCTTGTATAGTTCCAGCTTTCCTTAGTCTCTTCCTACTACCCTTAAAAAAGACAGTGGTTATATTCTTTGCATCACAAACTAGAGGTCCAGGGCCCTGATATAACACTGGCTTATCTATGCCAAAAGTGTTATCACCTCCTAGCTATCTATGTATCTGCTGGTTACACAGTTCAGCATCAGGTGCGGTGTCAGATGGTGTAGATAGTTTAATAGCTTATACATCATAAGGTGATTCACATACTTACTTGAAGGTATAGTCGACGGGAGGTGAGCAAGAGGTAGAAAGCAATACATGTGGGAGAGTAGCATCACATAGCAAACATGACCTGCAAGTTTGATGTGCTCAGGTACTGAATGCCACACATGACCTGCAAGTGTGATGTGTACATGTACTGAATGCCACACATGATCTGCTAGTTGTACAGATATTGTCACAGATACTGTTACATCAGATCTTCTACAATCTAGCTTGTGGACATTCTTCTACAATCATAGCTCATGCAATATTACGAGAAACGTTATGAGATAGACCTGTAACATAACTGTTGCAATATCTTGTTTTGTGACATATATTCTTCTTCTGCATTCATTCTCAAATCCTTGCACATCGGAAGTGCGTAGTCTTGAGAATAGAATAAGCTGTGCCATAGTTTACAGCCTTGCTGCGATATCTACACCTTTCGGACTAACATATTTCAATGTTAGCACATGGGTCACATTAACTCTATATCAGCTGAGACAAGCAACTGGCTCTACCCCATAACTTCCTTAGTCAATTCTTATGACATGTATGGAAGGTAAATATTGTTTATTTTTGCTTCCATTGTGGGCTCCGACATCACACAGGCATCACTGTATGTAAATACTGACAAGATTTTATCTCTACACTTCAGGATCGTCTATGTTTGAATTCTGTCATAGATTCATGTCATAGTCTTCCAATATCAATCTAATCCCGTTATAACAAATTTCCCTGTTTAACAACACTTTTCACAATTTCCTATTATTTTAACTTCTTAATTTTTAGAAATGTATTATACCGCATGCATTTCATCACACATTCATGTATATTGCATTATCTATAATGTGTTTATAGAAAAACAGTAGTTCCTGAACTTTTTACTTGTGCGTATGTTTGAAAAGTGGCACAAAACACTCCAACACCACCATGTATCCATGAGCCATTCAACCAGAAATAGTGTGACATTTACAAACACTTGGATATAAACATAAAAGAAGCTTCATACTTCGAGTTAGTATCAGAAAATTGCATCAGCTCAAACATAAACACCATCCATTCTGACATGCAAGACACAATCAAACATAAACACATACACAAACTCATCAATATTGAGTGACAAGATAATATATAATCTTCTCTGCATATAATGAAGGCAACCAGACATATCATTTGTAGATTTATAGTTAACCAATCTCATAAACCATCATATTGCCAAATCTCATAAACCATCACCGTCGAAGATGGATGTGTCAGGCCATTGGCGCACATAAAACGGCGGCACAACGCATTTTCATTCTCTGGACAACATCCTGCTGGATATCTAGTAGGAGCATTGTCCTGCTACAAGAGAGATCTAGCGGGAGTTTGAGAATGAACACTGAAGAAGAAGATGAACCATCATATTGACAATCTCATAAACCATCATATTGCCAAACATTGAACAACAGGACATTGTTAGATAAACAGCTAAAGATTTGCCATAATCCCAACTCACACATTAGAACATCACACAAATAGTGGGACATTGAAAACATTCTGATTACATAGATAACAAATGAAAATATTCATCAGCATATTTGGTGTTATTTGCTGTGAGGAATTGGAGAGAGAGAGAGAGAGAGAGAGAGAGAGAGAGAGAGAGAGAGAGAGAGAGAATACCATGTTCGATGAAATGAAAACATATTTTAACATCAGTTGACCTGTGCACTCTCAGATAGTACAAACCAGTAACATTTCACATGAATTATTCCAACAACATTACAAAACAAATTATTCCAACAACATTACAAAGCAAATTATTCCAACATTACAAAACAAATTATTCCAACAACATTACAAAACAAATTATTCCAACAACATTACAAAACAAATTATTCCAACATTACAAAACAAATTATTCCAACAACATTACAAAACAAATTATTCCAACAACATTACAAAACAAATTATTCCAACAACATCACAAAACAAATGGTCCTAACAATACATTTTCAAGACTGGAAAATAACTAGCTTGACTCCTGCTGTAAAATATAATCTCCCTCATGTGGGCCAGGGTATAATCTCCCTCATGTGGGCCAGGGTATAATCTCCCTCATGTGGGCCAGGATATAATCTCCCTCATGTGGGCCAGGGTATAATCTCCCTCATGTGGGCCAGGATATAATCTCCCTCATGTGGGCCAGGATATAATCTCCCTCATGTGGGCCAGGGTATAATCTCCCTCATGTGGGCCAGGGTATAATCTCCCTCATGTGGGCCAGGGTATAATCTCCCTCATGTGGGCCTACAACCTACAAACTTTGGTATATCAATGTATAAACAAGAATGTAAATATTCCCAAAATATGACAAGCTAACAACAAGACAAAGAATACATTATCAATGAAATCTGTTTACAAGAATTTAGTTCAGTAACATAAATTGTAGGCTGGCTTAATACTGTCAGAGAATGCATCTGATCTCCTGGGGGCCATTCTGTGTCTGGTCTCAGTACAAGATGACAGATCTTATGCTGCAAAGATAACAAAAAAACACTATTATTAGAGAGTAGAAAAGATCAAAGTGTTGCTAATGTATCATCTGTTAGCAGTATATCAGTCACTCTACACATAACACCCTGTGTGTCATGTCACTCACTTTTACATGTGTCATGTCACTAACTTTTACATGTGTCATGTCACTAACTTCTACATGTGTTATGTCACTAATTCCTACATGTGTCATGTCACTAACTTTTACATGTGTCATGTCACTAACTTTTACATGTGTCATGTCACTAACTTCTACATGTGTCATGTCACTCACTTTTACATGTGTCATGTCACTAACTTCTACATGTGTCATGTCACTAACTTCTACATGTGTTATGTCACTAATTCCTACATGTGCCATGTCATCCACTCCTACTTGTGACATATCACTACCTGTATGTATCACATCCCTCACCTCTTAGATATCACACACACATCTCACCTGTACCTATCATATCACACATCTCACCTGTACCTATCATATCACACATCTCACCTGTACCTATAATATCACACATCTCACCTGTACCTATCATATCACACACTTTCCTCAACACACAACATCTGTATAATATAAATAATTAAATATATATATATGCATCTTGACACTGACCTCTGTCCAGTGTGCATGTAGTGGAATCCTTCATTTATTTGGTCAAGAGGTAGATTGTAAGAAACAAACTCATCAACCTTCAGTTCCTTCTTCATGTATGCCTCTACCAACTTGGGCACAGAGTCTCTGCTCTTCCAACCTGTCAATGAAAACCACTCAGTGAATAGTTGATCACAATCTTTGCACTGCCATGAACTATGATGCTGTTAAAGACACATTTTACAACAAAAACAAGAAATAAAGGCACAGGATCCCTGTAAGAACTAAGGAAATATGTATAAAGTCTGGCATCTATCATCATATGTACCCTACTGCTTTAAGAGACTGAGCACCAATGCGCCTACTCAGTAATGTTACACCAGTTATGTTCAGCATGTGGAAGGTAAAATAAAATCAAAGCCAGTAAAGTGGCGAAAGGTCCCGTAGACCCATACTATAAAGCCAGTAAAGTGGCGAAAGGTCCCGTAGACCCATACTATAAAGCCAGTAAAGTGGCGAAAGGTCCCGTAGACCCATACTATAAAGCCAGTAAAGTGGCGAAAGGTCCCGTAGACCCATACTATAAAGCCAGTAAAGTGGCGAAAGGTCCCGTAGACCCATACTATAAAGCCAGTAAAGTGGCGAAAGGTCCTGTAGACCCATACTATAAAGCCAGTAAAGTGGCGAAAGGTCCTGTAGACCCATACTATAAAGCCAGTAAAGTGGTGAAAGGTCCTGTAGACCCATACTATAAAGCCAGTAAAGTGGCGAAAGGTCCTGTAGACCCATACTATAAAGCCAGTAAAGTGGCGAAAGGTCCCGTAGACCCATACTATAAAGCCAGTAAAGTGGCGAAAGGTCCCATAGACCCATACTATAAAGCCAGTAAAGTGGCGAAAGGTCCCGTAGACCCATACTATAAAGCCAGTAAAGTGGCGAAAGGTCCCGTAGACCCATACTATAAAGCCAGTAAAGTGGCGAAAGGTCCCGTAGACCCATACTATAAAGCCAGTAAAGTGGCGAAAGGTCCCGTAGACCCATACTATAAAGCCAGTAAAGTGGCGAAAGGTCCCGTAGACCCATACTATAAAGCCAGTAAAGTTGCGAAAGGTCATGTAGACCCATACTATAAAGCCAGTAAAGTGGCGAAAGGTCCTGTAGACCCATACTATAAAGCCAGTAAAGTGGCGAAAGTTCCTGTAGACCCATACTATAAAGCCAGTAAAGTGGCGAAAGGTCCTGTAGACCCATACTATAAAGCCAGTAAAGTGGCGAAAGGTCCTGTAGACCCATACTATAAAGCCAGTAAAGTGGCGAAAGGTCCTGTAGACCCATACTATAAAGCCAGTAAAGTGGCGAAAGGTCCTGTAGACCCATACTATAAAGCCAGTAAAGTGGCGAAAGGTCCTGTAGACCCATACTATAAAGCCAGTAAAGTGGCGAAAGGTCCTGTAGACCCATACTATAAAGCCAGTAAAGTGGCGAAAGGTCCTGTAGACCCATACTATAAAGCCAGTAAAGTGGCGAAAGGTCCCGTAGACCCATACTATAAAGCCAGTAAAGTGGCGAAAGGTCCCGTAGACCCATACTATAAAGCCAGTAAAGTGGCGAAAGGTCCTGTAGACCCATACTATAAAGCCAGTAAAGTGGCGAAAGGTCCTGTAGACCCATACTATAAAGCCAGTAAAGTGGCGAAAGGTCCTGTAGACCCATACTATAAAGCCAGTAAAGTGGCGAAAGGTCCTGTAGACCCATACTATAAAGCCAGTAAAGTGGCGAAAGGTCCTGTAGACCCATACTATAAAGTCAGTAAAGTGGCGAAAGGTCCCGTAGACCCATACTATAAAGCCAGTAAAGTGGCGAAAGGTCCCGTAGACCCATACTATAAAGCCAGTAAAGTGGCGAAAGGTCCCGTAGACCCATACTATAAAGCCAGTAAAGTGGCGAAAGGTCCCGTAGACCCATACTATAAAGCCAGTAAAGTGGCGAAAGGTCCTGTAGACCCATACTATAAAGCCAGTAAAGTGGCGAAAGGTCCTGTAGACCCATACTATAAAGCCAGTAAAGTGGCGAAAGGTCCTGTAGACCCATACTATAAAGCCAGTAAAGTGGCGAAAGGTCCTGTAGACCCATACTATAAAGCCAGTAAAGTGGTGATCGGCCCAGAAAGAGTTAATACATAACTGGCTGAAAATAACAGTGACCATGGTCCAGTGTCGGATATTTATATGCAACTGACACTTTACAAATATACAAATATTTATATGAAAGGATGATTTAAGCCCATGACTTCAATGTTGCAGAAAGGTTATGGTCACAAATATCCCCTAGAATTTACCCCCTCGGGGTATGAGACTTGTCAAAGCATTCTATACTGCTGAGAATTAGTCTTCTGGGTATGAAATAAAGTTCAGGTAAAAACCACACCACTGCACATAGGAAGTTAATAGCACATTGCTCATAATTCCTAAAATTCAGACACATGTCTCACCACAACAAATCTATCAGTGAAACACAACAAACAAATCTGTCTGTAAAACCAAAGTCATACTCACCACAACAAACAAATGTGTAAAACCAAAGTCATACTCACCACAACAAACAAATGTGTAAAACCAAATTCATACTACCTATCACAACAAACAAATCTGTCTGTAAAACCAAAGTCATACTACCTATCACGACACAAAACCCTCTATGAAAATAATATTATCAGTTATTCTGATTAATGTCGGTATCAAGTGTCACCCACAAATTTCTCTCTGCCAAGGGTGATCATATTTTACACAGTCTCCATGAATCATCAAATAAGAATTGACACAAGAATCAAGAGCCACATATCATATAGGGTACAGTTAAAACAAATAAGATGCTGGGCGACATCATTACAAAGATAACCATACCATCAAGAGAAGATAATTAGATGTATCATATGTTGAATATTTCTAATATTACCTCCCATATTAATATCTCCCAGAGATAGAGCAACTGCAGCTTGCATCTGAGGAGCAGCAAAACAGGCACCAGACTACATACTACACAAAACAGGCACCAGACCACTTTCTACACAAAACAGGCACCAGACCACATACTACACAAAACAGGCACCAGACCACATACTACACAAAACAGGCACCAGACCACATACTACACAATTGTCCGAGTTGCATTGTTCACAGAACAATCTGACCCACAGGAGCTGCTCTGCAAAACAAGTTGTGGTGAACCCAAGACAACCTAAAACAAACCGCTCTATACATGTCTAATATTGGACTGGATGTTGAACTATTGATCGTAGAAGAATTATCAAAGATAATCAGACCACTAATATTATTTTCTGAGAGGACAGTTTATTTACAGATGTGCAGAAGTCATGTTAGAATAAGTACAAACCTCCAAAGGCAGAACCTCGCCAAACTCTACCAGTCACAAGCTGGAATGGCCGGGTTTTAATCTCTTGTCCTGCTGCTGCCACACCAATAATGGTAGACTCTCCCCAACCTTTGTGGCAACATTCAAGAGCATCTCTCTAGAAGAAACACAAATAAAATATTCCCTTTAATATTTGAAAACTTCATCGTGCTGTTACAAAGGGCAGAATTCATATACCTGAGGCATGAAGATTAAACATTTTATATCATTCACTATTGAAGTTTATTGAAGACTTCTCAAAACTACATCAACCTCTTCATCTACAAAGTTTGTCTTCAAGGTTTAACAGGCACCATTCAAAAATAGAAGGTTGTTCAGTTTGTGGTGTTATACAAACTATCACACTGAGTCAAAAAAGCTTCTCTGTGATATGAAACTCTGGAACTGTTACTTGTCTCAATGAGTTACCAGAAGAAGCAGAAATCCTAGATTCAGAAATGAGAAACTTCATTGTCTGTCACAAGTATATATGAATAATTCACTCTGTCTGTGTTCTACAACAAAGACAACATGTGTCAGGATTAAATCCATTATGTGCACGTAATTACACAAATATTTATCATGTCTATCTAAATATTGTGTCTTTTCTCTGCTTTGTCTTTTAAGCATCCCAGAATTAAACGAGGATCTGTTTTCGGGTTATGGCACATTTGGTTGTTTGATATGCAGTAATATTATTATGTCTCAGAATGTTGGTAACTCCTTTAATCCACCTTCCTCTTGGCCTTTCTCTGCCTATTACTGTTTCCATTCTTATGTTGTATGCGCTTGCTGCTGGCCAATAAGGGTTCACTCTCATTAAGTAGCCGAACGACTTCAATCTCTGTTTTCCACGTATTTGACCACAGATATTCCAACAGTTCTTGTAATCTCCTCATTCTACACATGATCTTTTCTTATTCTGTTTGCTGCTTGTCTTAGACATCTTACTCCACACTTAATAAGCTCATGTTTCTCTCATGTTCTTTAGTTAGTGTCCATGTCTGATATACAATGCTTGTGTGAAGATTGAATTTATGATTTTTCCTTTTGATTTCTAGTTGGATAGATGTATTTCCAGATTGGTGTCTATTTCTGAAATAACAAAAACTGAAAGTTTAGATAATGCAATGTAACATGTACCTAAACTAAAATTATAAAAAATAAGCACAAATAATCAACAGTAAATAATTGGAAAAGGAAACACAAAAGAACAAAGACTATGTTGCAATCAATAGGGTCTTTGCCATGATACGAATACACAACGAACACAAACATGGAATTAAAAACAAGACAAATGTCCTCATCAAGTGTCCAGCATTAAGGAAGTGCATGTAGCTATGACACACACAATCCAGCATCAAGGAAGTGCATGTAGCTATGACACACAAAATATATGACTATGTAGTGTAAGAAAAAGATGTGGAAAGATTATTGTGATCTGGAGATTGTATATCAATGTGTCAGAAGGGAGCAACAAACATGTATACCACTGACTATTTGATGCAGGAAAATGTGCACATATAGATAAATCTGTCAGAGCTGAGTAAATTTGAACTCATGATTGACTGAGACATGAATTTACCATAGTCTGGACATTTCCAATACATTCAAAAGTGTAATCAAATCCCCCATCAGTTTTCTCCAACACAACTTCTTGTATGGTCTTGTCTGGGTATGTCTTGGGGTTGATGAAATCTGTGGCACCAAAGTTTCGAGCTGAGGATGATCAGTTGTACTAAATTATCAAGCAATAAAATTACCCAACATGTAAGTAGCTTTCTAGTTGTAAGATTGTGTAAGTAGCTTTCTAGTTGTAAGATTGTGTAAGTAGCTTTCTAGTTGTAAGATTGTGTAAGTAGCTTTCTAGTTGTAAGATTGTGTAAGTAGCTTTCTAGTGGTAAGATTCTGTAAATAGCTTTCTAGTGGTAAGATTGTGTAAGTAGCTTTCTAGATGTAAGATTGTGCAATTAGCTTTCTAGTGGTAAGATTATGTAAGTAGCTTTCTAGTTGTAAGATTGTGTAAGTAGCTTTCTAGTTGTAAGATTGTGTAAGTAGCTTTCTAGTTGTAAGATTGTGTAAGTAGCTTTCTAGTTGTAAGATTGTGTAAGTAGCTTTCTAGTGGTAAGATTCTGTAAATAGCTTTCTAGTGGTAAGATTGTGTAAGTAGCTTTCTAGATGTAAGATTGTGTAATTAGCTTTCTAGTGGTAAGATTATGTAAGTAGCTTTCTAGTGGTAAGATTGTGTAAGTAGCTTTCTAGTGGTAAGATTGTGTAACTTTCTAGTGGTAAGATTGTGTAAGTAGCTTTCTAGTTGTAAGATTGTGTAAGTAGCTTTCTAGTTGTAAGATTGTGTAAGTAGCTTTCTAGTTGTAAGATTGTGTAAGTAGCTTTCTAGTTGTAAGATTGTGTAAGTAGCTTTCTACTGGTAAGATTGTGTAAGTAGCTTTCTAGTGGTAAGATTCTGTAAATAGCTTTCTAGTGGTAAGATTGTGTAAGTAGCTTTCTAGATGTAAGATTGCGTAATTAGCTTTCTAGTGGTAAGATTATGTAAGTAGCTTTCTAGTGGTAAGATTGTGTAAGTAGCTTTCTAGTGGTAAGATTGTGTAACTTTCTAGTGGTAAGATTGTGTAAGTAGCTTTCTAGTTGTAAGATTGTGTAAGTAGCTTTCTAGTTGTAAGATTGTGTAAGTAGCTTTCTAGTTGTAAGATTGTGTAAGTAGCTTTCTAGTTGTAAGATTGTGTAAGTAGCTTTCTACTGGTAAGATTGTGTAAGTAGCTTTCTAGTGGTAAGATTCTGTAAATAGCTTTCCAGTGGTAAGATTGTGTAAGTAGCTTTCTAGATGTAAGATTGTGTAATTAGCTTTCTAGTGGTAAGATTATGTAAGTAGCTTTCTAGTGGTAAGATTGTGTAAGTAGCTTTCTAGTGGTAAGATTCTGTAAGTAGCTTTCTGGTGGCGAGATTGTGTAAGTCGCTTTCTAGATGTAAGATTGTGTAATTAGCTTTCTAGTTGTAAGATTATGTAAGTAGCTTTCTAGTGGTAAGATTGTATAAGTAACTTTCTAGTGGTAAGATTGTGTAAGTAGCTTTCTAGTGGTAAGATTGTGTAAGTAGCTTTCTAGTGGGTAAGATTCTGTAAGTAGCTTTCTAGATGTAAGATTGTGTAATTAGCTTTCTAGTGGTAAGATTGTGTCTTGTCTGGCAGAATATTGATTACAAAACAAGATTCTGTAGCAGCAATAAATTTGTTAGTATTCAATAATGTGAAGTTGACAGAGAGAACAGTTATGAAAAGTTGACAGAGAGAACAATTGTAAACAAATGTGGTTGGTTGAATTCATCTTCTGTATTTGTTCCAAACATTTACAGATTAACAGGATGTAGCCTTTAGTACAAAATGTGTTGTGCCATTGTTTACAGCCTGACTGCGATTTCTGTGCCAATCTTCATAAGATATCTTAATTCAGCATTGTCCTATTTTAGAGATGGGACAGTCAATATAAACTCTAAAACCACCTCAGTCACCTCTTATAACATGCATGGCAGGAAACAGTATTTCGTGCCTCCCTTTTGGGCTACCAGTATCACACAAGTAACAATAAAATCATAATAGTCTTGGTAGAATAAAACCAAGTACTTCACAAATAAACATTCACAAATAAACATTCACAAATAAACATTCACAAATAAACATTCACAAATAAACACTCACAAATAAACACTCACAAATAAACACTCACAAATAAACACTCACAAATAAACACTCACAAATAAACATTCACAAATAAACATTCACAAATAAACATTCACAAATAAACATTCACAAATAAACATTCACAAATAAATATTCACAAATAAACATTCACAAATAAACATTCACAAATAAACATTCACAAATAAACATTCACAAATAAACATTCACAAATAAACATTCACATATAAACATTCACAAATGTGGTGAATGTCGGGACTTCAGGTAGAAGACAGTGTAAGAGACATCACAAACTGTGATAGCCAGAGAAAAATCAAGAAAACAGATGGATAGCTAACATCAGACATTGTGCACAAACATGGATAGCTAACATCAGACATTGTGCACAAACATGGATAGCTAACATCAGACATTGTGCACAAACATGGATAGCTAACATCAGACATTGTGCACAAACATGGATAGCTAACATCAGACATTGTGCACAAACATGGATAGCTAACATCAGACATTGTGCACACACATGGATATAGTGAAGCAACACATCTGGCCTTGGAATAAAATCTAAAACTTCCACCCCAGGCAGGTGTGGATCAGTAGTGTCATCATTTACTTGGGGAGAGACAATAGACAATTGTCATGTAATACAGTTTCATCCAGGATAAGTCAGCAGTCCCACCATCCAGGATACGTCAACAGTCCCACCATCCAGGATAAGTCAACAGTCCCACCATCCAATATAAGTCAGCAGTCCCACCATCCAGTATAAGTCAGCAGTCCCATATCAAACAGAAACTTTCCCAACACAATGGATTGAAGCTAGCACATCACATTGGTTGTCTCAATCACTTGTTCTAGCAGTAAGAATGAGTTGGCAGCACAGATCACATTGTCAATTAAATATCCCACAGCTGCTGAACTTCTAGACAAGCACAAGGAAACATCTGTAAACAATCCAATTTGTCAGGCAGCAACCATCCTAGGAAGAGCCCGCCATGAACCATCCTAGGAAGAGCCCGCCATGAACCATCCTATGATACACAAAACAACATAAAAATAAACATAATAGTTATATGACGAGTCTAATAAATCAGCATCAAACTGGAACTGTCAGCGGATACACTGTGGATTTATTGAGGTGGGGATCAGAGAACCTATGGACTTGTCCTGTGTGTGCTGATGACAACCAGCACTGATAACATAACACACCAGCACAGGAAATATGGAAATGAAACAATCTGAAAAATACCATTGGAAGAATCACATTCTGTTTAAATCTTCTGCTAACTTTAAATCCAATCATGCTTCATCAAAGACATATATGTTGGGCCATATATTCAGTATATGAATCCTGAAGAAGAAGAATCATGTTCAACAGACTATGATGAAAATAACAGGAACAAATAAACTCAAAAGTCATCTTAAGATGACTAGTATACAATTTTGCCATTATCAAAGTGTTTCCCATTGCTGAGATGTTAAATGACTACAGTTAAGTCAGCACATAATGAAGGATGAAGTGAAGAGATGCAAGATCACATAATGAAGGATGAAGTGAAGAGATGCAATATCACATAATGGAGGATGAAGTGAAATGATGCAAGATCACATAATGAAGGATGAAGTGAAGAGATGCAAGATCACATAATGGAGGATGAAGTGAAGAGATGCAAGATCACATAATGGAGGATGAAGTGAAGAGATGCAAGATCACATAATGAAGGATGAAGTGAAGAGTTGCAAGATCACATAAACCTACTCAACAAAAGCTGCCTCAAGTACAACATGAAGATCTGCACACAAAAATATAGAAGCAATGTCTATACTCAGAGAATCCAATACAATCAACATACAGATAAATGATAAACTACTGGAACAAGTGCAGAAATTTAAATATCTAGGGAGCATTTTTACAGCCAATGGAAGAATGGACAAAGAGCTCTAGACAAGAATTCGAAAAGTTAACTACCGGTACATCATTTATGAACTTAGACCAATTTTGAAGCAGAAATCTATGCCGATGGAAACCAAAAGAGAAATCATAAATTCACTATTCATCCCAACATTGTGGTATCAATGTCAGACATGGACACTAACTAAAGAACAAGACAGAAAGCTTAATACGTGTGAAATGAGATGTCTAATAAAAGCAGCAAACAGAACAAGAAAAGATCATGTGAGAAATAATGAAATGATTACAAGAACTGTTGGAACAACATCGGGTGGTCAAATATATTAGAAAACAGAGATTGAAATGGCTAAGACACCTAATGAGAATGAACCATTATTGGCCAGCGGTAAGAGCATACAACATGAAAACAGAAACAACAATATACAGAGGAAGACCAAGAAGAAGGTGGATTGAAGGAGTTACCAACATTTTGGCACAGTATTACCATATATCAAGCAACAAGATGTGCCATAGCCTGAAAACTTGAATTACATGACAAACTGTAGCTAAGCAATAATCAGCAACAAACTGCCACTTTGCTGTCATTGATGTATATATAGGTATTCAAGGACCTAAGCACTTGTCCAGTGTGCACAGAAGTGCACCTTGAGACACAGCTCTGAATATAGTACAGAATAGTCAATAATATATGCCAGTACATTCAAATTATTGGTATCTCCCTTGCACAGTGGTTAAACTGTTTGCTTTGTGCTAAAGAGGTTGCAGGTTCAAATCCAGCTCACATTATCTTGTATATAAAGGAAATCCCTGGGGATTACCGCTTGAAGCTACGGAGTACATGCTATGAGTGGTATTCTCGGCAAGTCATCTACCACTTCGTCGAGAGAGACAGAGTACATATGGAATAACATGAGTACAGTGAAGTCAATCCTCTATGCATTTTGAGTCATTTAAAAAAAATATTGTATGACTAAAGTTCAGACCTCTGAAAAGGACTCAAAATTTCAACATAAAACAACATGGCCTTACCAGCTTCAAACTTATCAGGATTGATGTCAATTCCAAATATCTTAGAAGCTCCAGCCTTCTTGCAGCCCATGATGACAGCTAAGCCTACAGCGCCAAGTCCCCAAACTGCACATACAGATCCTGGGGTGACCTGTGTATAGACAAGAACATCATCTTTTCCTCTATACAATATCACATTGTGGAGTATTTATCAATAATAATATCACTCATAGACCGTCAGAATTTCAGGAGTGAGAAAATGGAGACATAAGCAAAAAAACTTCTCCAAACATCTCTAACATCAGCTATTCGAAGGTGACACACTGGAGACATTGGGAGAAGTGTAGAAAAATCACACCCAGAAGATGTCTATATGTTTAAATATCTACTACTGATTTCACGAGAAGCTGTCAGTATGAAAACATGATATGCAAGCTACAGCCATTGATACAGAATCATGGGAACAAGATGCCATGGGTCATTTTACATGAAAGGAAAAGATTAGGAATGGTATAAAGACAAAAGGAGGAAGTGATAGGAGATAATTCAAGAACTCCACACCTAAAAAAAACACACAACAGCAAACAATGGTACAAGTGCTCCTGTGAAACCTTGACGTACTGTGGAAGACTATTTATGGTTCAGATTGGTCTTGTGAGACACATCCATCATGGCCATGCATCGTAGATTATATTTCTTATAGCACAACAATAATATTATTGCCTAGTAAGATGGACAGGTGCCTACTAGAATAGAAGGTAACTCAATATGATGGACAGGTGCCTACTAGAATAGAAGGTAACTCAATATGATGGAAAGATGGAAAGGTGCCTACTAGAATAGAAGGTAACTCAATATGCACATGAGATTGACTAAATGTTGGAATTATTAGAAAATATTTCCACAGATTTATGTTGACAATCTGTCAGATGTTCACATGAAGTGTGCTAACTCTTTTCTGACAGAAACAAGTTAATCTGTAGCAACCCGGAGAACAATTATACATCAACTCCTGCAGGCACTGAGAGCTCCTGTGTCCACAGACTAGATCCTTATTGGAAACATTACAAAACAACAAATATGAAAATGCAATACACAAAAATGGCCTAGCAAGACCAAAAGATTCCTGAATGAAGATCTACAGTACATGCCTGGTGGGGCCTTACATTGTCAGAATCTGCATCCATGACAAATTCACGAATAATGGCAACAATATACATAGTGAAAATTAGCGAACTTTGGTCTGCAAACTGTGATTTGTAAATGTGAAGAGACTTGAGAAAATTATCTACAGGGCTTATATTATCATTGGATAAATCAGGGATCATCACTCTAGCAAATAGTTATTAACAAAGCATGATGGGAAATAATCTTGACCCGTAACAATAGATGCCAACCTAAATGTAACACTTGTCAACATTGGAAGTCTATTGAGAGAGTAAGTATGTCAACATCGGGTTTCTACGGGTTAACTCTTTGCTGACTCAAGTAAGTTAACAATTCACTGACTGAAACAAATTAACACATCGCTAACTACATCTAACAATAGTCCACTAACATACTACTACACCAGCACAAAAGATATCCCAAACCCCAGCAGATATCCCAAACCCAAGCAGACATAAAAGATATCCCAAACCCCAGCAGACATAAAAGATATCCCAAACCCCAGCAGACATAAAAGATATCTCAAACCCCAGCAGATATAACAGATATCCCACACCCCAGCAGACATAGTAAATATCCCACACCCCAGCAGGGATAAAAAGTGACAGTTACCTTTGCTGTATTGATAGCTGCACCATAACCTGTAGATATCCCACACCCAAGCAGACATAGTAAATATCCCACACCCCAGCAGGGATAAAAAGTGACAGTTACCTTTGCTGTATTGATAGCTGCACCATAACCTGTAGATATCCCACACCCAAGCAGACAAACTTTATCAAGAGGAGCTTGTGGGTCAACCTGTAGATGCAAAACAAGTTCACTCACTGACAAAAACTTCAGCAAAAATTTGAGACAAGAACAATATTAAGTACAAATAAATTACAGACATTTAAAAAAAAAAATTATCTTGGTTAAAATTGTGTGATTGCTATGTTTTATCAGAAGCTTTCATTGAATACAGACACTGTTTATATCTGCTCGTCAAACAAGACAACAGACAGACATTCTGATAATGTCATTCAATTCTGCACATTATGATGTGTAGTACATCACTGTAGGTTTAGAAATAAATAAAATATTTTACAAAGGCTAAATGTAAATACAATGTTAATTTTGTTGCTTAGAAAGTGTGTGTGTGTACAAATGTGAGTTTAGTTGGCATACACTAAGAGTTAATTAATCTCATTTTCCTAGCCAATCATAGCAGAGAATCTCCTGCCTTATTTGAGATAAGAATATGATCAGAATTGAGTATCTGTTGTCTATTTTATTCCAGCATCATGTTTTCTGTGTTTCTGAGATTTGATGCTTCTCAGAGATGCAAGCACCTTTGCTGGTGTTGTTGAGTCACACTGGACGAATGAATGGCAGACTCCCAGGATGTCATGTCGAAGTTTAGAGACACTTTGAGACAATCCTTGAAGCATTTCTTCTGTCCAAAGGCCAGTTGTTTTACGAGGAGATCACCATACAACATGTGTTTTAGGATCTGTTTATCAGGCATGCGAACAACACGTCCAGCCAATCTCAGTTATCAGGCATGCGAACAACACGTCCAGCCAATCTCAGTTATCAGGCATGCGAACAACACGTCCAGCCAATCTCAGTTATCAGGCATGCGAACAAGACGTCCAGCCCATCTCAGTGTATGAATGTTAGTTCTAGTGATGACTTGAGCATTGTATGAATGTTGGTTCTAGTGATGACTTGAGCATTGTATGAAAGTTGGTTCTAGTGATGACTTGAGCATTGTAGGAATGTTGGTTCTAGTGAGGAATTCAGTATCAAATCTAGTCACTTTATCCTGAGAAATTTGCAGATACAACCCATGTTTGAAAGTGATTTAACTCTGCCATATCTGTTGCACACTGTCCCATGTCTCACACGTGTATAGCAAGGTAGTGAGTACATAGGTGCAATAGACTTTTCATTTTGTGGTGAGGCTAATGTCTTTCTGTTCCCACACATTGTCATGCAGTCTGCCAAATGTCCTTCCATTTCCACACAGTCTGCCAAATGTTCTTCCTTTCCCACACATTGTCACACAGTCCGCCAAATGTTCTTCTGTTCCCACACATTGTCACACAGTCCGCCAAATGTTCTTCTGTTCCCACACATTGTCACACAGTTCGCAAATGCAATAGTTGCTTTAGAGATTCTGTTGTTGACTGTGTCATCCATGACATCACCTCTGGAGAGAGTACTAACGAGATATGAATGTTAGCAAAATGTGAATGTATGAATAGCTCTACTTGTGTGTGTATGTGAATGTATGAATAGCTCTACTTGTGTGTGTGTATGTATGATGCAACAACAGCGTAGAAGAATATTTCGACTAAACAAAATCTGTATTCAGAAAAAAACATGTCTGACCTTGGCCACAGAAATCTCTGCACACACTGTGTATTCTGAGAAGGTGCTACAACCCATAAAATGGAATAGTTCTTGCCCCTTGCATGTAAAACGTCTTGTTCCATCAGGCATCAAACCTTGACCTTGGGTTACACTAATCAACAGACAAGAGTAGATAACTACTTATACAATAAATGCTAATACAAATGACGACTGATAATTCTACAGAAGACTGATGAAATCACTTATTCAAGAATAGCGGTTCCAAAACAGGTCACAGCTGGTCAATAAAAGTTTAATTTTTGTGTTTTTTAAGGGTAAGGAATGAGATTGAAGTGAATTTGTCATAGAATCTAAATTCAAAGTATAGCTAAATTGTTGAGAATAGCACGTGCTGAATATCCTAATTAGTTCATGTCTTTCCAAACAATCACATGCAGAGAGGTGTATTCGATCATGTTTCTCCACAACTCTCTGTCTCTTGTGTTGTTAATAAGTTCAGTTGGTGATATGCTCTCCTGCTACAGTAACAACCCCTCCAACAACTTCTCTCTTTGTCTTCCTCTGTCTCTTCTCCCTTTATCTTTCTGGTGGTTACTAAATGTGCAAGTTTTCTTTTCTCATCACATGCACTAACAATCTTGACCGTCTGCTTCTAATTTTTGTTATAATTTGTTTCTTTACTCCAACATCTATGAGGACTGACTACTTTCCAGGCACAGTTTACTTTCAAATTGATGGATAAAAGTTCCAGTGCCAGGTAACAACCATAATCAGGAAATGGGTGGCTGAAGTAACACAGGGCAAATATCAAAATGAACAAAAATAGGTACACATGCCGGTTGCGTCTGTGGGTCTCACCAATGGCCCACCAGATAAACCGCCCACGCAACAGAAAACCTTAGTAGATGACATGCCGTTATATTGAGGTTATCTTCTTATAGAAGCTTCATGGCACGTCATCTATACAATTATGCTTCTCATACTTTTGTTTTGTTGTTGCAATGAGTTTTAATATTTGTATATATGTATGCACCCTCTGTGGTTGGGAGTGTTTTTTCCCTATGGCTGAGGCCCATCATAGAGGCACAGTGACTCAGGACGTGACAATCCTTTTGACTTGAACATTTGGTTGCAAGCCTGGAGCAATAGAGAAGTTCGGCATAACCAATAGTCAATTGGTGGCGGGGAATGAACACAGTGAACCCTATCTTGGCTACAGTGGCTAGGAGCAGTGCATAAGTTGAAACCTACCTTCCTGGAGGTGTGATAGTTCTTCTCTGGCTCTAGCCCGGGGTGGGTCGAAAATCCAGAGACTTCCCAGCAATATGCCATTTTAATGGCATGAGTCCATGGACCGCTGGATCAGTAACCAACCAACCAACAAAAATAGGTATAGGTGTTGCCAAAATAAGTCGATAAAGCACTTAACAACGAAATAGTGAGAGATGAAGTTTTGACTAAAAAGCCTTCATCAGGACAAACAAAAGACCACAATAAACAAATCTTAGATAGAGACACACATGGTGGTGATAGGAAGGAAAAGAGAGGGGAGAAGGACAGTAGTGAGGGGACAATAGAGGAAGTAAAGACAGGGCAGCATGACAGAGAAAAAAAAGGGTGTGAGGGGAAGATGAAAGAGGTAAGTAAGGAGGGAAAATGCACAGAAAAAGTGGAAATAGATAAGATATAATACAGATAAAATAAAAATGTACTTTCTTTATCTTTCAATGTCAATTTCCGAGTCAATCAACCACAATGTGTTAGTTACAACTTGTTGATACACACGTTTAGAAAGTTGTCATGACCTTCATCTAGGAATCTAGGAGATATGAATAAATGTGGAAGTGGATACAATGCCACATGTTGGCAAGTCTTCTAGATGATTGGTCATCATTCATGTGCTTCTCTTACAACCTGGAACACTGAAGATGACAAGTTATGTCTTGTACATGTCAGATGGAACATTGGCTATTAGCACTCAGGATTTGCATGTTGATGTGGCCCACAAGGGAAGCAAAAAACAGTAATACTCTGATATGGAATGTATGTTGTAAGAGCCGAAGTTTTGGGGTTGAAGTTGACTGGTCTATCTCATGTGGGTCACAGTAACCTAGAAGCCATGCTAAAATCATATATATATTGGGTCATAATGCGCAGATATTGCAGATAATCTGTAAACCATGACACAACGTACATGTTTTCCAAACTAATCTTCTGAAATTATGAAGGGTTCAAAGAATGGAAATGCATTGTGTCACAGTTTTATTTGTTCAAATGGTCAGAAACATCAGACTTTGGCTGTGATAGCTAATACATTCAATGTTTTTATCACTTCTTTTTAACAGTAGACGTCTGTAACCATATCGCTAGTAGGCCAGCCGCACTAGAGAAATGAATTTCCGTACTTACACACTGGTCATCGCCACCCACACACGAGACTGCAGTACTTGATAGCAATTGATCAAATCATTTCGTTATCTTGATTTATGATAGCAATTGGGGATCTTTTGGGGATAGCAATTTTGTGGATCTCGCTAGCGTAGTGGTTAAGCTGTTCATCTTGTGTTCAAGTGGTCATGAGTGTGAATCCGGCTTGTGTCGTCTTGTTTGTAAGGTGGATTTTTTCAGAGATCCTTGTGGATTATCACTTGAAGCTACGTGCTATGAGTGGTACTCTCGGCAGGTGGCGTGCCGCTTCGTTGAGAGTGACGGAGTACATATGGGAAACCAAGTACAGTGAAGTCAATCCTCTATGACTTTTGAACCCTTTTTTTAAAGCAATTGATCAAGTCATATGGTTATCTTGGCATAGATTTATAGGGTTTTTTATTGAGTATGTGATCCAACTGCTCAAAAAATGTGTTTAGAATGTTAAAATAAATTTGTGAAACTGCAGCAAGAACATTTTCTATACGAGAGTATAAGAACAATTGTTGCAATTACCGAATACGCTGGCACAAGTTGGTCTTGGGATTTTTACAAAACTTGCAGTCGTAGCATTGAGGAGTGTACAGAGGAATCACATGATCACCTGAAGATGAATTTCATCAATAAAGAGTTCACAGATCGATAATAAAACTGTATCTATGATCAAAGTTATAGCACAACACAATTCACACTTGAGGCTGTCATACAACACAATTCACACTTGAGGCTGTCAAACAATATAATTCACACTCGAGGCTGTCATACAACACAATTCATATGTGGGGCTGTCATACAACACAATTCACACTAAAGGCTGTCATACAACATAGTTACGTTGTTGCTATATAAGTCTCCCCATATTTGATAACATACAATGTTCCATTGAGCAGTATTTCTGAAACTTTTTTAAATCTCATTTTTGGAATAATGGACTTCTTGGTGCCTAACAAAAAGGATGTTGAGTTTCTAGTGTACCAAATCTTCTTAAGTTTTATATTAGTTACCTTCCTGCAGTTACCCACTTTCAAGATGTCTACTTCCTGCAGTTACCCACTTTCAAGATGTCTACTTCCTGCAGTTACCCACTTTCAAGATGTCTACTTCCTGCAGTTACCCACTTTCAAGATGTCTGCCTGTGCCTCCTCCCAACCAAGTATCTGTGGCCCCCCAGAACCTACAATGAGAACCACTTACTTAGAATATCAAGTCTCTGTGGCCCCCAGAACCTACAATGAGAACCACTTACTTAGAATATCAAGTCTCTGTTTTGGTAGCATATCCTATTTAGGATGTAGCCATCAATTCAACATTTTTTGGCTAAAGTAATTTCTAGGAAATATAAACAAATTCAGCAGTGTGCCCTTGCATTCTGAAAGGTCTGAGGATGCACAATTGCATGTGGCAGGATATGTTTACAGGAATATATTGTTATGTTGAATATAATGAAAAAATCTGAATTTATTTAGAAAATATAAGCCGGGAGAAAATGTACACACAATCAACACAAAAATATAAGCCGGGAGAAAATGTACACACAATCAACACAAAAATATAAGCCGGGAGAAAATGTACACACAATCAACACAAAAATATAAGCCGGGAGAAAATGTACACACAATCAACACAAAAAGACAAGAAGTATTTTACAAATTATAATATAGATTTTGTAATGTTACCTGGTGCCACTGATGTCACGCCCTCACCAACACTCTCCACAATACCTCCTCCTTCATGACCTAGCACAACAGGAAATATCCCTTCTGGGTCATGACCATCCAATGTGTAGGCATCTGTATGACAGACCCCTGTGGCCAAAATCTGAAACATAACTACTCACATAAGTAATAATATGTAAGCTATCTGTTAAATAGATTCAAAATCTGAAACATAACTACTCACATAAGTAATAATATGTAAGCTATCTGTTAAATAGATTCAAAATCTGAAACATAACTACTCACATAAGTAATAATATGTAAGCTATCTGTTAAATAGATTCAAAATCTGAAACATAACTACTCACATAAGTAATAATATGTAAGCTATCTGTTAAATAGATCCGCTGACATATTCTGGAGATAAATGTTTTAATAAACAGTTTACAGACTTGGTGTCAACATCCTTAGTCTTAGTGCAAACATCATTGATCTTAGTGCCAATATCCTTGGTCAACATCCTAAATCTTAATGTCAACAGCCTGGTCTTAGTATCAACATCCTTAATTTTAGTGTCAACATCCTTTGGTCTTACAGTCAACTTGGTCTTACAGTCAACATTCTGGTCTTAAAGTCAACTTGGTCTTACAGTTAACACCCTGGTCTTACAGTAGTTAACATCCTTTGGTCTTACAGTCAACTTGGTCTTACAGTCAACATCATGGTTTTAGACAGCATCTTGCATATCAGCCAGAAAATGATGAGTCTGCACTTGCTCTCAAATAACTAAAACTATTGCTCTTACATGATTTGAGACAGAGATCCGTAGGTGTTCTGCTAGCTTACAGCAATGCTGCAATATTTGCATTTTAAGTCCAGCAATCTAATTTCAGCATGTCTTTGGCTCCGGTGGCCTCAGCAACTAAACTCTGATGCATTTACTGAGACAGAGTTTGGACCATCTATGAAATTTCGCACTTTGTATGATGATAACCTACACTCCTAACTCACACCAGCAAGGTGTGTTGTAAGAGGCAACTAAGGAGGCTTAGGGGATGATGATGGCTGTCCATTCTATAGAGGGTCAAAGTGACACACAGGCTATGTTAAAGTTGAATGTGTTATCAGGCTGAAAGGTACAGATATCGCAGCTAAGCCATAAACCAACACAAAATATTCCATTCTTTGGACTACATTCTGTTAATCTGCAGGAGTTTGTGAATGAAAATAGAAGAATTTTCAGAGATAGGTAAAGGCGGATCCCATGGCAGCAACCTGCTGTCAGGGATGAAGATAACTCTTCATGCACTAAGCAGCATCAACTACTTATTGGGGGGGCCAGTTCCCTTCCTTGCTGTGTTTACCTTCCCTAACTCATGCGAAGTGCCAGATTTAGACTTGATAAGACCCTAAGCTATTTGAGATATGGGGACCTTTAAGTCCAGATATTTTATGTCAGTGTCAAATATAATTTTTTGGGGCCCCCAAAAACGTGGGGGCCCTAAGCTTTAGCTTGTTTAGCTTATACATAAATCCTGCACTGCTCATGCATACTAGCTTCCTAACTTGCATTTCTATCATACCACTAAATGTGACCAAAGACAAACATCAACAAATTTCATGCTCTGATTTCCAGATCTCAACTATTTTATGCATAAAACACTCTTAATACAAGGATAAATACAATCAGCAAGTTATATGAAACACTAACCCGTATTCTCACTTCTCCAGCTTTAGGTGGCGCCACTTCAATTGTCTCGATTGTAAGAGGTTTCTTAGCCTCCCATGCAACAGCAGCCTTACATGAGATTGTCTGTCAAAAAATAGTGGTCACATGTAGCACATTTCAGTTGAGTTTTTGTATGCTAGGAATAAAGCTGCCACTAACAAATATACACAAATCATGCAAAATAATCAGATGACTGTCTTCATTGTATTTGTTTTTGCCATATGTATTCTTCCCCACAATGAACCCTCTTTATGGACACTTTGTACTCACAATTCTGGTTGAGTTAGCATTTGCAGCCAAGACATGTCTAAACACTCTGAAATGTTTCTTATCATCTTTGGCAGTCCTTCCCAGTACCCATTACTAGTTTCTCCAAACTGTTATGTCTCTTTATATGGCAAAAAATAAATGTGCAACAAAAAACAAAAGCAGAATTGATATGTAAATTAGTACAAATTAAAAAAACAACCTGTCACAGCAACAGCAGTGAAATAAATTAACCTATTTGAAGTAAGCATATTACCAGTATCACTTTATAACTGTGAAACATGAACACTTAAAACAGTGACCAGGGATTGATTTCTTACCACATTATATATTTAAAATAAATTATGCAAATAAAGCATCATTTTGATCATTGCTTAATTCCTTGTATAGGAAAATTAGAACAATAAAATCTGTACATGTATTTCATCTTCCCAAACATTGAATATATGGTTTGTAGAGACATCATTTTTGACATTGAATATATGGTTTATATGGTTTGTAGAGACATCATTTTTGACATTGAATATATGGTTTGTAGAGACATCATTTTTGACATTGAATATATGGTTTGTAGAGACATCATTTTTGACATTGAATATATGGTTTGTAGAGACATCATTTTTGACATTGAATATATGGTTTGTAGAGACATCATTTTTGACATTGAATATATGGTTTGTAGAGACATCATTTTTGACATTGAATATATGGTTTGTAGAGACATCATTTTTGACATTGAATATATGGTTTGTAGAGACATCATTTTTGACATTGAATATATGGTTTGTAGAGACATCATTTTTGACATTGAATATATGGTTTGTAGAGACATCATTTTTGACATTGAATATATGGTTTGTAGAGACATCATTTTTGACATTGAATATATGGTTTGTAGAGACATCATTTTTGACATTGAATATATGGTTTGTAGAGACATCATTTTTGACATTGAATATATGGTTTGTAGAGACATCATTTTTGACATTGAATATATGGTTTGTAGAGACATCATTTTTGACATTGAATATATGGTTTGTAGAGACATCATTTTTGACATAGCAAACAACTGTCTTCTTCTCTCAACCAAAAAATGTATAGTTTACAACAGTGGTTCCCAACATTTTTAGATGGAGAGAACCAAACACATATGTTCTTTTTCTTTCATTCTCTTGTAATGTGCTTATATCTGAAGTTTTGTTTCTTCTATAAATTTGACTATGTTTTGTAACTCATACAGAGGACAGTAGACTTTTTTTCCCACTGTTATTTCTCTGGGTCAGTGTGTTTGCCTCAGCATTTCATGTTCCAGACATTCCTGAAGAATGTGCTCTGCTGTCTGTCCAAATGGCTATGTTGCCAATCTTGAACTTTGTACATGTGTCGCTGCGGAATCAGTTGTGTCCTGTTCTGAGGTACAGAATAACAATTCAGTCTATCTGTTCATAATTTGGTAGTCATCTTGTGTTGGTGTTGGCTTTCTAATATCCTTGATCATCTGTTTCTTTTGATGGGGTGTGTTATTGGCATATCTGGTTAATATCAGCAGCGCCCTCCTTTAGTCAGAAAAACTGCTTTCTTGTTTCCAAATATTTCACAATGTGATGATATCCACTGCATATCTACCTTACACTGATTGTGTAGTTCATAAAGTAATATTTGCATGTCTGGTAGTTTTCTGGACTGGAGCGCTTGGAGTGCTGATCTTGCATCAGTCAGGAATACTACAGACTGTGATTCAAGATTGGTGCTCAGCAGTTTTTCAGTTGCCATCTTGATTGCCTGGATTTCTGCATCGTAATTATGATTAATTTCCTTTTGGTACTTTAATTGCATCCCTAATATTGTTTGGGTACTTTATACATATATTCTTGCTCCTTCATTTTTCACTGCATTCTCTGCTGGTCCATCTGTATATACTCTGATCCATATGTGAGTGCGTGAGCACAGACACATGTAATAACACGTACACATATAATACTGAATGTGCAATGACGTAGCATATAATAGGAAATACATATATATTTATATTTTTGGCAATATAGCCATCACTGCACACACCTTCCCCCATAGTCATGGACAGGAACACTATGTGCTTCGGTTTGTACAACAGATTGACTTTGAACTGTACAAGGAACACATGATGCTTAGTGCCAATGAGTAATTTTTAACTCACATAGCGCAAGAATCACATGTCATTACGAGAGCACCAAGATGCTCTTGAGCACCAGGTCGAAAAAGCCTAGTTTACCTTTAATTAAGGAAACAATTTTAGAACTTAATGAGCTCTGAACTATTTCTCGGTTATTATTAGGTAAAGATGATCAGACATGCACTTGAGAACCAATATGTCAGTCAATTTGGTACCATGCAGCGCATCAGTCTTTACATATACAATCTCTATCTCTGGCATGTTTTGTTTCATCTGCATCACTTCAGTATTTGCATAGACATTCATCATCAATTTCCTACTAGTATGTGTGTTTTTATTTCTATTGCGAATCTGATCACAGGCAGTGCCATACTCAGCTTATCATATCTTCTGTTCCTGATAAAGGCTTTTTGGCTGAGACATCGATTTGTGTATGTTTTTATTTTGTGCTTCCAGAAATTTGTAACACTTCATTACTATGTATTTTGAAATTTGTTCCTGTATATTTCTTAGTTACAGGATTCCTTCATGGGAAAACATGTAGAAATGAACAGTGTTTTTACTTCTCATTTCTTAGTTACAGGATTCCTTCATAGGAAAACATGTAGAAATGAACAGTGTTTTTACTTCTCATTTCTTAGTTACAGGATTCCTTCATAGGAAAACATGTAGAAATGAACAGTGTTTTTACTTCTCAGTTACACTTCTTTCAGTTGAATTGTTTTTTTCTTAGGCCCAGATGTTCCATTTAAATTAGTCTGATTCAAAATTAATTCATTTACATATATTTCAAAATTGACATACAGTGCTGACTTGGTTGTGGTATCACTGAATGAATTGTATATTTAGGTAAATCTTTCTTAAAAACGAAAGATGCGCCTATATTTATATTTCAAAAGCTATATTAGTTAACTTTCTTTTATCTATAGTCATACTCCCAGAAGAACTTAGATGCTCAACAAATCTCTTTCATAGGCACATCATGCTCTATCTTTAGCTATTTCTTCCCATGTTTATCCATTCTGTCAGGCTATAGGTAAGCCTATACTATGTCTCAATTTTCCTTTTTCCCTGTGTTGCTCCCAGAACAATACCTTACGTTTACTGCTATCTCTTGAGTTCTAGTGGTGTCTGTTTAGTTCTTTCCATATGAGTTCTCTACCCGCACCGCTAACTTCTAAGTAGATTTGAGTAGACTCACTCTAGTCCATAGTTGCTTCGTACATTCATGATAAACGCGGGTCAACGACAACACTAGTATATAACAGTGTTATTGTATGATGATAATGATTATTATTATTTGCTCCCATCATCATTCATTCTCTTCTGCTCATCAGGAACAGCGATGCGAAACCGGGACAATTTCATGCATACCGTTATGGTAACGACGCTACATATAATAATAATGAATGCAATCACTATATGTCCACAATATTCACTACGGCAGATAGTGAACATTTGAGTCACGTGATTAAACTGATAAATTGTAACATGACTTCGTAACGTCGAAGAGAAAAGACCAACTTGCAACACTACACAAAACACACACAGACAATGAACTGAATTAACACAATTCACAATCGAACAATGCCTAGACTCAATTTTTGTGCCGCCAATATTGTTTGACACATTCGCTACAGAGTTGTATACATCACTTACTTTTCCTGCGGTAGACATCGTGTATGAAAATTTGCTGAGTAGATGATACTTGCACAAATTAAAGTTTTCCAAACATCAAATCTGTACGGAAGTACCTACACCTCTTCTGCGTGTGAAAAGTGAACCAGGTCTATGCCGGCTGGGGAGAACCGGCCGGGTAAACGAGCCCTGTGTAATTGACCAAAATAAGTCATAAAACAATCTAACAACGAGACACAGTGACATACATGTAGGTTGTTTTATGATTTATTTTGGTAACACTTATACCTATTTTTGTTCATTTTGATATGTGCCCTGTGTTACCCCAACTCATCATCATCAAGTGCCGTCTCCGCAACGAAGGTTGGCTGCAACGGATCTCCAACATCCCCTGTCTCTTGGTGGCGCACTCTGCTAGACTGTAACCTGTCCATCGGGTGATGTTACTCTCCCACTTTTATCTCTGCCTACCTCTTGCTCGCCTCCCTTTGACTTTATCCTCAAGTAAGGCCTTCAATAAGGTGTCATGTCTTTTAATGTGTCCAAAATATTTTATTTGCTTGATCTTTATTTCTCTTAGTAGTTCTTTCTTCATATTAAGTGTCTTTAGCACCTCTTTATTTGTTTTCTTCTCTTATCATGATGTTCTCCCTATTCTTCTATATACCCACATCTCAAAGGCATCAATTCTGTCTTCTAATTGTTTATTTAGTGTCCATGTTTCTGAACCATACATTAATATAGAATAGATGTAGCATTTTATAATTCTCATTTTTAACTTCTTTGTAATTTGTTTAGATGTTAATAATTTCCTCATGTCGTTGAATGTACTTTTAGCCATTCCTATTCCCCTTTTAACTTCTGTTTCACATCTGCCATCATTTGTGACTATGTGTCCAAGATATTGATAATGCTTTACTTTTAACCCAACTACCAATTTCCTGTTTAGGGTTGTTACCGACACTGGAACTTTTATCCTGAGTAATTGAGAATCATAAAAATCTTAGAAGGCTACTGAACATACGTTGGTCAGACTTCAAATCAAACACAGTTGTCAGACAAGAATTAAAACAAGAATATGTATCCACCTATATTAGAAAGCGTCGCTTAAATTACATCGGACACGCGCTGCGAATGGATACTGAACGACTCCCCTGTCAAGCTTTGATGTGGTCACCAAAGGGCAAGAGGAAACGAGGAAGACCAAAAGAAACTTTACGTAGAACTATTACAAGAGAACGTTTCACCATCGGTATCAGAAACAATGAAGATCTAAAGTAAATTGCAATGAAACGCGAGACATAGAGATCTATGACATCCGCCCTATGTGCCGTCATTGGCCCTAGAGGAATAACTAAAAAAAGAAATTGAGAATCATCCGCCTAAGAGACGCTATTTGAGTTTTCCAATCTCTTTTACTTTATTTTCCACCTGTCTCGGCTTTGTATCGTCACTCGTGTCATTTAAGTCAAGGCGAGAGAGTGTTCTTGACGACTGACGCAACTTGTTCCCACTTTAACCCAAATATTATTGAATCGGAAAAATACCAAAGAAATCCAACATAGATGCAACATAGCATACCGGATCTTGGGGCAGATGTCTCCAATTTTCAAAAACAAATATCTGAGCATAAACACCAATAACTGCACTATATAAAACAATCATCACTATTTCAAACACGGACACTGAAAACAGAATACAAAAGAAAACTGTTACAATAGAAATTACTTGTCTACGTAGAATCCTCGGAGTAAATATAAGGGACAGAATCAAAAACGAAAACATCAGAAGACTAACAAACACAAAGCCAATCATCAATTACATCAGACAACAGATTAAGTGGTTTTCGCATGCTTCCAGACTACTGCCCCTCAGAATTCATTAGCGGCCTTACTACACAAACACGATGGATACAAAACAAGAAACAGACCTTGCAAACGATTAATTACAGAAATAAAAGAATCAACGGAAACAAACGTGTATGAAGCACACAAAAAAACCCATCCCCATAGAACTCTTATACCAATATGTTGCAAAGTATGATAGGGTATAAAGAAAAAAATAGTCCAAATTCAAGCTACAGTTCAGACACCACTGTAACAATTGATTACGCACGTCTATATCAATCGAAGGTCGCCCTATTTGTAACTTGCGTTTTGCTGATGATATTGATCTTATAGATGGGTCAGAACAAGAATTACAAGAGTTAACAGCAAAGTGGGGAAAAGTTACCAGCAAGTATGAAATAGAAATCAACACGGAAAGCGCACGATTTTGGTTAACAGCTGAGACACAAGAATAGACCAACATCATAATGAATAGATATAAACTTGAGGAGGTAAATACTTTCAAATACCTCGGATCTAGCATGTGCAGAGATGGAAAATGCAATGGAGAGTTTAAAATAAAGCCGGGGATGACTGTCGCTTCTATGTCACGGCTAACGTTGATTTAGAAAAAAAACCATCAGAGTTAGAGTTTAAATCCAACTATAGCTCACTAGTGCTTTCTGTTGTGCTGTTTGGTTGTGAGAGTTGGACACTCACTGCGGACATGGAGAGACGATTACAGGTCTTCGAATACAAATGTTACAGGCGAATTCTACGAATATCCTAGAGAGTATAAGACAAATGTGTACCTAAGAAATACAATAGAGATGTATATAGATGTACAAGAACCATTTCTTTCAACAGTGAAACGCCATGATTCCATGTCAAAAACTATACTGCAGGGAACCGTCGAAGGGGGAGAAGTAGAGAAAGGACAAATAAAGACATGGGCAGTCAACATCAAGGAATGGACAGGACAAGATTTTTCTTCACTCATCCGCATCATTGAAGATAGAAATCACTGGAGGACTCTTTGTGCTGAAGCTTCAAATGTGGTACCCCTACGCTGGAAGACTCTGTGAGCTGAAACATCCAATGTGGTACACCTACGCTGGAAGACTCTGTGTGCTGAAGCATCCAATGTGGTACCCATACGCTGGAAGACTCTGTGTGCTGAAGCATCCAGTGTGCTACCCATACGCTGGAAGACTCTGTGTGCTGAAGCATCCAATGTGGTACCCATACGCTGGAAGACCCTGTGTGCTGAAGCATCCAATGTGGTACCCCTACGCTGGAAGACCCTGTGTGCTGAAGCATCCAATGTGGTACCCTTACGCTGGAAGACTCTGTGTGCTGAAGCACCCAATGTGCTACCCATACGCTGGAAGACTCTGTGTGCTGAAACATCCAATGTGGTACCCCTACGCTGGAAGACCCTGTGTGCTGAAGCATCCAATGTGGTACCCCTACGCTGGAAGACCCTGTGTGCTGAAGCATCCAATGTGGTACCCTTACGCTGGAAGACTCTGTGTGCTGAAGCACCCAATGTGCTACCCATACGCTGGAAGACTCTGTGTGCTGAAACATCCAATGTGGTACCCCTACGCTGGAAGACTCTGTGAGCTGAAACATCCAATGTGGTACATCTACGATCCTAACTGGTTTATAGATATAGATAGATAACAATAATCATACATGTGTATTGTCCGACGTCCGACCACTATTTAATCATTTTCATATGTTTTTCTATATTCACTTATAATCACACACACCTCATCAGAAATGCGCACGAGAAGACTCATCTAAGATAGACCTAACATGTTACGTACATGTCTGACATCTAAGATAGACCTGGCATGTTACGTAAATGTCTGACATCTAAGATAGACCTGGCAAGTTGCGTACATGTCTGACATCTCAGATAGACCTGGCATGTTGCGTACACGTCTGACGTCTAAGATAGACCTGGCATGTTACGTAAATGTCTGACAAACGAATTGTTTTATTTTAAAGGCAGATATATGGTGAGCTCCTTACGGGAAAACGGTAATATGTATCAAATTAAAAATATGGGCTGTAACAAAACTGAAATCCAGCAGACAAAAACTTGGAACAGGGTAATTAAGTACTGCTAATTACTGGAAACACACATCATAACACATTCTTATATTACGTATGTGTGTTTGCAGTACTAGGGAAACGTCTACAAAATCCCACCACAGATTATTCTGCAAGTGTCGAAGGCAACAGCATTAACACTAAGGTGACACAGTACCTGTCAGAGTCACTTCAAACTCGACAGTCAGATCCAGTTTCATGGTGGCATGCCAATAAGCAAAGATTTCTAAGTATGGCAAAGCAGCTCCATGGGCTGGACTCGTACTGTGTGGCGGTGCTCACAGAAGTCAAAACACTAGTACTATTACTAGTAGCTGATGGATCCTGTGGACTGACTGTGCTGAATCAATAATGGAGTTAGCTGCTAACAGCAGATGGGCTCGTGCATCACTTCTACCTCGTTCAGAGAAGAAGCACAGCTTTAATCGACGATCCAGTAGTGTGGCGCAGGTGTAAATACTGTTAGATTCAATGTCAGCAGGGCTGCTTTCATATTTTTGATTCCAGCATCACTACCTTCTTTCTGGAGGAAAGCCGTGAGTGTTTCACTAATGGGATCACAACTGATATTGATGCCTGAGCTGTACTTATTTCATGTGTGAGTTCTTCAAATGGTGCCAAAGTAGCTACCACATTCTTCGTGACTGCCCACTGCTGTGCCGTTAGGCCAGTTACCGAATCAATTGCAACACAGTACAGGCTGATGCTGACCCGCTGTTCTAGCAGACGTCGTAGCATATAGAACGTTGAGTTCCATCGTGTTGTAACGTCTTGGATAAGCTGATGTTGTGGTAGATTGAATTCATTTTGAAGTTCATGCAAACGACTGGTTGCTGAAGAAGAGTGTTGGAAATATCCTATCAATTTTCTTCCAGTACTGATGATGTCAGCAACATACTTTAGACACAAAAGACCATCACGCACACACAGCTGCAGTGTGTGTGCAAACCATCCGACACTTGAATAGCTGCCATCACGAAAGCATTTGGCAATGTTGAATGCATTGTCTCTCACAACAACATGGCATTTCTCACGTGCAATTGACCACTCATCCAGCATCATTTCAAAATGTGCAAGCAAGTCTGTGGCCGTATGATATTCATCAAATACAGTACAATGGTAGACTACAATGCGGTGAACGAAAGAGTCTGTTAAACAATGGCCAGTGAGACCCATAAATGATTGAGTGTTGTGTTCAGCTGTCCACGTATCTGTTGTGAATGATATGTAATCAGTGTCAGATATCATTGCTGCAATTTTTACATTCAGACGTTTACACATGTCATTCATGTTCAGCAGAGTACTTTCTTGAAGGCAATTCATACCTTTTCCCCATTGTAGGCCTATGCATCAACTCGCTGAAACCTGGTCGTTCCACTACTTGAAAAGGCTCCATATCCATGGCTATCATTTGGGCTACGGAATCATGAATGCGCTTAGCATTGGGACTGTTGATGTCCCAAATTTTGGCCAGGTCCCATGTCTGCACAATTGACTGCTGGGTACTGCTGCTTGCTTTGTGCAAACACGGTCCCAGATTCATCATAGATGTGATCGCCAATACACTGGCCTCCAGCGATGCTTTCTTTCCCCATCATTTCGTCATAGCTTTGATTACGCCAGTTTCAAGAAGACAAATAGTGAACAAAAAGTAAAAATATAGTCACTATCACAATTCATTTTACTACTTTTAATTTTGTTTTTTACTGTTTGTCTTGTATTTTCTTGAAAAAGACCTTAAGGTTGAAATTTCGAAACTGTCTTGTATAATGTTATCTGTATTTTTGGTCATACCTGTACCCTACTGTATGTGTTCATTGTAAAGCATGATTTACCTCATGTTCTGCCTGTTATACAGTTTAACAGTAATCTCATTTATTATTGATCTCTTCTGATAGGATAACAGACTTGAGATAAAGATATTATATGCATTGGAGGTCGTGGTATCTGTATTACCTCAGACACAACCTCCATTTTTTTTTTTGATGAACCAAATTTGATATAATTCTCAAGACCTGTTACATTACTGCTGACATTACAACAGTTCTTTCAAACCTCCCTCATCTCAAGACCTACTATTGCAGTTCATGCGTTGAAGTCATCAATAATCATTCAGCTCAACTGGGATGATGATGTCTGCGGTGTGCCCGACTGTGACTAATGAGTCCTACGGATTGTTTACCACACTCTGGGCATGTGTGGGAGGAGTCTGTGTGACATTAAGCAGCTCTTGCCTTTCTTCTGGCATGTTTTTATTATGCAGCATGAAGTCTGAGGTTCTCTGCAGCTGCTGCACCACTCAGGATTCTACGACACCAGTCAGATCTGTCTTGTGCATGTTTCTCCCATAAATTTGTGTCTATTTTGAAGTGAGTCAGTAATGTCTTAAGAGTGTCTTTAAAAGACTTTGTCTGTCCTGCCTTGTGAGAGCCAGTCTGGAGTTCTCCAAATTACAACTTCTTTGGTAGGAATTTTAATGCTGACCAAGTGCCCTGCACAGCGTGTCTGAGTCTTCACCATTGTATGTATACTTACAGATTTAGATTTCATATGTACTTCACTGTCTAGTATTTTATCCCACCAATGGATGTTGAGTATCTTATGAAGGCAGCTTAGGTTGAGTCCTCTAGCATGTCTTGCATATACTGTCCATGTTTCACAGGCTTAAAGGTGTGATGATATTACTGCTGCTTGGTTTCTGGTCCAGCGGTCCATGGGCTCATGCCATTTGACCCAATTCCATTGTGTGATATATGCATGTGTTTGTGAGCTGTTGTTTTGTTCCATATAATGTTTTCCATTTATCTGGCCCTGCTGCTTGGTAAACTATGAGTTTGGTGGTAGTTGTTATTCCCTCTATGTGTTTTCAGTCTTCCAAATGTGGCACTAGTTTTTGCTATTCTTTTGTTTTGTCAATGTTTACATCTTGTAAGAGAGTGCTGTCCAGGAAGGTGAAATTATTGACTGTTTTTAAACTCTTATTCTTTGATCCTTATTTGGGAATTTAAGTGTGGTTCGTTTGATGTGGGTTGAAACATGTCTTTTTTTTCTTTGTATTTACGGTGAAACCAAAGTTGTCGCAGGCTTCAGCAACTTGGTTTAGGGTGACCTGCATAATATCTGAAAAATCAGCATACAGTATGCAGTCATCTGCATAGTGGAGTTCTCTGACTATTGTGTCTTGCACCTTAATTTTGGCTTGCAAACACTGAAGTTATAATAGCTTACTGTCTGTTCTGTACCATATTTATATTCCTGTTATGTCGCATGATCTAGATGAGTCTGTCAGCATGGCAGAAAACATCAGGCCGAACAGTGTTGAAGCTAGAACTCATCCTTGTCTGACCCCATATAACAGATCAAACAAGTTGCAAGTAGACAATACAGCAGATGTAATACTAACAGAGAACAGAAAAGGCTCATCACAGAAAAGGCTGCTGATGACATTCCATCACTGATAACAATGGCCATCCTGGATATTTCGCACCATGTTGATTAATTGGGGGGGGGGAGTGATAAAGGGGGAGCCATATTTGGCAAGTACTTTCCACAGCCCATCTCTGTTCATGGTGTCAAATAGAATAGTTGAGTAATGACTAGAGTTGAATTTTGTTTCAAGTGTGAAAGAGTTACATCATTCGTCAACCACACTCTGTCTTCCTGATCCAACAGTGTTCCAGTGGCAAGATAAATCAAGATGATTCTCTTGAGTCTTGATTAGAAACTGGCCTCACAGCACGTGGGGCATTCCCATAAGTGCTTCGCCCTCTGTTCCAGCAGACGTCCGACTCAATGGTGACTCGAGTCTAATGTCACCAAAACAGACGTCGACATCAGGGGACAACTCTGGCCCTTGCAACAGGTTTCTGTTATTCCACCTTCCCACGCTGTGCCCATAACTAGTTCAAGCACAGCATCGGAACAATATGGTAACTGTTATCAAAGGTTACGTTACGGGATTGTATAGATGACATGCCATGAAGCTTCTATAAGAAGATAACCTCAATATAAAGGCATGTCATCTACTAAGGTTTTCTGTTGCATGGTTGGTTTGTCTAGTGAGCCATTGGTGAGACCCACAGATGCAACCGCATGCGCAAGATGAAATCAAGATGATTGGAGATGTAGCAGGACGAAGTGGATGACCAGAGTGTTTTACGTGTCTCACAAAGCACTTGGTGTTCCACAATGCTCTTCTAGCTAGTGCCTTCTAGCCCAGATTTTGTATCCTCGCTGTTTGCCATGTCTAGGCTTCACATGTTTGGGCAGGCTGACACCTACTATGTTTCTATTCAAATTCAACAGGTCTTTCAAAGCCCAGATTTTGATTGATCAGCCATCTGAGAACTAACAAACAATACAACTAAACTTGATTCCACCTAATGACATACTCATCTTCGCTTGTGAAGGAGGAACACCACCATCATCATCACAAGAGGTACACATTAAATAGACATTGAGGTAAAGGTAGTTGTGTTACCAAAGTAAACATTGAGGTAAAGGTAGTTACGTTACCAAGGTAAATATTGAGGTAAAGGTAGTTGCGTTACCAAGGTAAACATTGAGGTAATGGTAGTTACGTTACCAAGGTAAACATTGAGGTAAAGGTAGTTGCGTTACGAAGGTAAATATTGAGGTAAAGGTAGTTGCGTTACCAAGGTAAACATTGAGGTAATGGTAGTTACGTTACCAAGGTAAACATTGAGGTAAAGGTAGTTGCGTTACGAAGGTAACATTGAGGTAAAGGTAGTTGCGTTACAAAGGTAAACATTGAGGTAAAGGTAGTTGCGTTACCAAGGTAAACATTGAGGTAAAGGTAGTTGCGTTACGAAGGTAAACATTGAGGTAAAGGTCGTTGCGTTACCAAGGTAAACATTGAGGTAAAGGTAGTTGCGTTACCAAGGTAAACATTGAGGTAAAGGTAGTTGCGTTACCAAGGTAAACATTGAGGTAAAGGTAGTTGCGTCACCAAAGTAAACATTGAGGTAAAGGTAGTTGCGTTACGAAGGTAAACAGAAACAGGTAGGCGTATATGTATTACCAATATTTAAAACCATAACATGCCAGCAGCACGACACAACGACAGATGATGTTTCGACTAATAAGTCCTTATCAGTCTCCAATCACTGCTGTTTTATCTCTGAGCAGCAGAGTTCCACGTTTCATAGCTATAGAGCAGAACCATAATTTTGTTCTATAATAGAGTTTAGCCACCATTTTGTTCTATAACAGAGTATAGCCATCATTTTGTTCAACACTAGAGTATATCCACCTTTTGTACTATACTAGAGTATAGCCACCTCTTGTTGTAGAAAAAACAAACAAAGTCAACGCTAGAAAATAATGAACAAAAAACTTGAAGATATATAATACCAAAGCAGTTTTATTGACGAAACTTGTAACCAACTAACAAGAACGGGTGTCTGCTACATTGATATACAATCATGAAACAGGGGTTTGAAAAAACATGCAGTACAGAGTAAACACGCCTGTTTGAACATTCCGTAGTACAACGTGAACATGATTCTCACGAGTTGCTTGACCGAGCAAACGTTATATTAAAAAATATTTTGTAGAACTGTGTATTAATATGTAAATACAAATAGCCATGTTGAATTACTTACAGCCAAAACATAAACTTGGACATAGAAATGTGTTAATAACTCAAAGTTGATCATGTGTTGGATTAACTTGGAAGTTGGTCATGTTTGAGTGTGGGAGTAGCTTGAAGTTGGTGCATGTTTGAGTGTGGGAGTAGCTTGAAGTTGGTCATGTGTGCATGTGTAACTATACGTAGCATATATGAGACTTTTAAAGAAAATAAGTACATTATTTTGTACGTTTTATATGTTAATTGGAGTCTGCAAACATTTCTGCGGTTTGAAAATAAAACCATAACAATTGTGTCTACATTTTAACAATAACGATGAAATGTTGGATAACTGGGGATAAATATTGTATAGCATAGATAAAAATGAGTAAATATTTATCAATCAGTTAGCACATGTTTGATGTCGGTGACAAAATAGGCAATGTACACAGGCAGGATTTCTGGTATCCGTGAGTAGAACAAATGTCAGACAGACAGAATAGAATATACAGCCAACAATAAAGATTTCACTTAACAACATAGTACTAGAAAAAAAAAATATATTCATTTGAATTAGGGATCTATTGCAAACAAAACTCTGTGACCACAATAATCAAACTTGACACTATTAACTAGACTAAGATGTGCGAAAACAATGCACAGATAGATGACTCGTATTTCTTGACCAGGTTTGATTTCATTCAATGTAAGTAAGGGGAGATAAGTAACTGGAGCCTCCAACATACGTACGTGTAAAAGTAATAAAATATTACAACAACAAATATTAAAATGTATGTATAAATGTTTAGAAGAAACACATTCCTTATGTTGTGTCAACTGACGCCCCCTTCTCCTGCTGCAAGGTGTCAAAACAAGACAATGAGTGGCAGCAGAACTAGCATGTTGCCAAGTTGCACAACTATCTTCAGGTTTGATTTGACACTACCAAATATTTCTGTACAGAACTACATACAAAGCGGTAGCATGAACAAACAAACAAACAGATTAAAACATGATTTTGTTAAAGATACAGACACGTAATAATTTAAATACATTATTAATAACTGTCAATGGTTCTCATATGTGCACAGCAACATGCGGAGAACTATATAGACATCACAATAGCTTTGACTATGGACATTACAAATGTTTAGAATGTCATGATTGATTTTTGGGAGCGAAAGTGCCCAACGTCAAAATCACAGTTATAAAACTATGAAGTCACATGGACATGACATCTCAGATATCATAAATTGATTATACTAATCATGTCAGCACAAGCATGGTCTCAATATCAGAGAATATTGATTATGTTAACATTATCCTTCCACTGTCAAATGATTCTTACAATATGTGAGCACACATACTCAGACTGTATGCCCAGAACATATGGCTTAGACTATGTATACATAGCCTCGGTCAACGTCACGAAAAGTCATGCTCACTGCTGACACATGACTATGTCATTCACACATGACTAGTGACAACTATCTACAGTGTACAGATCAGTCATTCTCCTGTCTACAATAGATCTCCTTCAAACACTACTCTGTCAAATTCAAATCACAATTTCTATGTCAGCTACATATATGGTTTGATTGGTTACTACACAATAATTTTGCTACAAGAACTCAAAACCTGCTATATATTACTTCCATTAACCCTATTATGTGTCGTCTGCACTAAACCTCATCTTCCAAAGATTCACTTTCAGGCAGATGGGCAGGCTCCGGGTCAGATTCCATGAACTGTCTGATGATTTCCTCCATAGACTCCTGAAGTTCCTCTGGTGGTTCATTATCCTGCTGGATTTGAGACTCTTCTCTGATGGTTGTCTCCTCTTGACCATCTTCTCCAAGCATTGTCCGTGAGTGAATTTCTTTCTTCATAACCACCCTGTATTAATAATATAAAAGAGATTCTATAGTGAATGACAAATCCTGCACAAAATATCACTAGTTAATATCTCCTGACCTACATCATTCTCTTGCATTTGTCCAAGCATTCAACAAGTAATCACTGGATGATAATTACTAAATATAGAATATTGCCAAGTATTCAACAATTAATCACAGAAGTGAATTAGTGTAAATATAGAGTAAAGTATTCAACAATTAATCACAGATGTGAATTAGTGTACATATAGTGAAGTATATAGACAGATCTGTGTGTTGTGGTCAGATGTCTGGTTGGGGCTATTGCAGCCAGCTATTGTGGTAGAGGTGTTGCTGGGAACAGCTGAGCATACAGAACAACTACATCCAGTAAGAGCTTGGACATCAAGGCTGTCACTGCTACCCTCTGGGGTCTCAATCACCAACCAGTTATTGTGTCACTGCTCGCAGTTCATAAATAAATTTTCATTACTGCATGTTTTCCTGTTAAGGGGTGTTGGGAGGTTTTTTAGCTGTGGAAATAAAGGCTGTTTTGCCATAGCTGTTACAGTGATATTCTATTGCACCTCTGAAAGACAAAAATTCTTATCCCAACCATGGATTGAACCAGGCTTCTGAGAATGGTGTTCTAGCCATACGACCATGTGCGCCACACTTCCTGTCCATGCTGTGAAAAATCCAAAATGGCAGATATGGATATGAGTGGACAGCTTATATAGCTATATCAAACCTCCACAGCATCACATGGATTTACTGTCCAGGACAAGCTGGTGTTCATTTTATTTTACATAACTAACCCTAATCCTAAATACATTTATATTTTAATTAATAAATGATACACATAAACATAGCCAAGGGAAATAATCCAATAGGGGGACACAGGTTCCAAACAAGAAGTAAAAAAGTTGAAGATTCAGAGTTAGCAAAGACATTATTCTACCTCCACTCCCAAGTAGAGTTATTGGTAACAGGTTGAATTACTCAAGTTTGTCATGTGCTCAACTTCATAACTATTCAACTGCAAAATTATTTTCCCATATTTGTTTTGATGTTGGGGTCACCCTTGCAAATGTTTGTGGTAGAAACACATTCTAATTCAACTTGTTCTCAACCACAAGGGTAGGAAGCTAAAGCAATAACCACTGATCTTAGTGTAATGTCAAGGTACGTTCAATGACAGTAACCTGCCATCGGGGATACGATAATTCTATATGTACTAAGCTGCAGCAACTATTGGGTGGAGGGTGGTCAATACCGTGGAGAGTGCTGCAGTAACCAAACTGTCAGAGGGCACCCGACAAGGTGGAGAGTGCTAGCAACAAAACTAAGAAACTATATAACAACTATGATAACATATTATTGTCACTGGTAACTAATATGTATATAACTTATAAAATGTATCATTTGACATGAGTTTTATAACTTATAAATTGTATCATTTAAGATGAGTTTTATTATTTATTAGTGATATTAGTTACCAGTGACAATAACATAGTTGTTATACCAGTGACAATAACATAGTTGTTATACCAGTGACAATAACACAATAACATAGTTGTTATACCAGTGACAATAACATAGTTGTTATACCAGTGACAATAACATAGTTGTTATACCAGTGACAATAACACAATAACATAGTTGTTATACCAGTGACAATAACACAATAACATAGTTGTTATCGCTATATTTCTAAGAAAGGTGTACACCATTGCAAGCACAAACCTGTGAGTCTGGACATCATCATCCTCGTATGCATCATAACCATAGGACTGTGCACCTATAGAGATAGTATTATATATACACAAGATAAATATCTCACACACACACACACAATACAACTGATGTTTTACCTAACCATATAAAAGTAGATTTTTCACTTACAAATACAGTGGAATCCCTCTATAGCGCATTCTTCTATAACACATTTGCAGATATAACAACATTTTTCAAAATCCCCAATTATGTTTATTCTATATTGTTTCTTATAACAGGATTTTACAGAATGAGACAATTTCTGTTCTTACATACATTTTCTGTTTGTCCAGACAAAGTTGTTATAACAGGATTCCACTGTACACAATACAATAACAGCCATAATGTAACACAATTTACCACTGAATATTAAAATCTATGAATATATTCTAACCAAACTGATTGAGATTCAACTTTCTATTGAGATTCAACATTCTATTCCTACACTTGACACAGATTTTATCATTCACCACATTTATATGTGATCAGTCATGAATATTTATATGTGATCAGTCATGAATATTTATATGTGATCAGTCATGAATATTTCAGTGCAAGAAGAGAATGCTATCATCAAATTTCAACTAGAAATAATCTCTGTGTTCATTTCTTAGTTTTCATGCAAATAATTTCTTTTGTCAAACAAAAGTATCCTGAAAATAAATGGTTTTAAAATAATTGTATGTGGTCAACATTTTAGTTATCTTGCAAATAAATTGCTCTAGTAAACATTCTAACTATCCTTAAAACACATTTTTTAGTAAACATTTTAACTATCTAGAAAACAATATTTTTATTAATATTTTAATTATACATTTTAACTATCTCGAAGATAATTTTTTGTTAATATTTTTATTATCTTGAATTATTATCAACTTATCATGTAGAATAATAAGGTGAGACAACAAATATGAATGTAGAGACACTTATTTGTGAACTGAATGAGATATGCATGCAGACATATGAGATAACACACAGACAGGAGAATACAGACTGAAACAATCAGTCCGGACTAGCAGACATACACAAAATCTCTAAACATACGTAATAGTACTTACAGTAATATAGCAATAGTAATATGTAATACACAAGTTTGATCAGCTTTACAAGGAACGCATAAACTATCAGACTATAGAATAAGGTATGCAAAATGCAAATAACAGTTTCGACCTTAAGGTCTTTCTCAAGAAAATACAAGACAAACATGTGAACTATTTGTATGTATTTCATGAAAAAGACTGCAAGGTTGAAATATTCAAAATGTTATTTGTATATTGTTATTTGTATTTTTCTGCAGCGATGTCCTATAATCTGATTACTCTGTGCATTCATTGTCCAGCTGACAGCTCCTGTGTTGTATGTAAGTAATATTTGATTGTTACCCAGTTTTACATCAGTCTCACTTATTGATTGATTGTCATAAACATACAAAACCTGACTTTCTGTCTGTGAACATACTCAATACAAAACATGACTTTCTGTGAATATACTGAACACACAACCTGACTTTCTGTGAACATACTCAACACACAACCTGACTTTCTGTGAACATACTCAACACACAACCTGACTTTCTGTGAACATACTCAACACACAATCTGACTTTCTGTGAACATACTCAACACACAACCTGACTTTCTGTGAACATACTCAACACACAACCTGACTTTCTGTGAACATACTCAACACACCACCTGACTTTCTGTGAACATACTCAACACACAACCTGACTTTCTGTGAACATACTCAACACACAACCTGACTTTCTGTGAACATACTCAACACACAACCTGACTTTCTGTGAACATACTCAACACACAACCTGAATTTCTGTGAAAATACTCAACACACAACCTAACACTGATTAAGCAGAACCGCACGCACGCACGCACACACACACAATCATATTTTTGTTAGAAATAAAACTTTAAATACAAGCCATACATGAAAAAAACAGTTAATTTAGAACAACAATTAACTATCATCATCATGTAGACCAGAGTTCTCAATCTGGTGTTCACAAGCACCTCTGTGCTCTCGTAAGGCCATATGCTTGCATCGTACGGACGTTAAAAAGTGTTCTCAATCACTAACGATTACAAGGTTGGCTGTGCTCATTCTTTGAACAGTTTGAGAATCCCTGATATAGTCCATGAGTTCCCTGGAACATACAACAGCAAAAAATGGTGCCTTTCATCTCTATCCTTGGCTACTGTTCCCATTAAACTATAGTCATCAAACATGAGCAAGAAAACAATGAGTGAAGTTTTCATCCAAACTCTGAATCATGTCTCACACAAGACCTTGCTGGTTAGCATTTCTTGTCATGATGTTCCAGCATTAGAACTACCACATTCTGATACTCTGGCCACTCATTGATTGGTGATTTCATCTCAACCATAGAGAAGAATACAGTTAAACATTGCTGACTCAATGAAATATCAACTGGGAAAACAAATTACAAAGTGCAATAACATATATAACTCAAGCTACAGCAATTTACAATAATAAAATAGCACAGGTACAATACCAAAAAATGGTATACTATTTTAATGGGAAGTGGATTGAAATTTAGGCAAATACCCCCGCAAAAATTTCCCTTATCTAATCGGCCTATTATTATCAATCAGTGTTTTGGGGTCAACATATTTATTTTGGAGGTCTGAATGGGTGGGCATCACAATGGATGCCGCAGAGATTGAGACCTCTCAGTGTATATCATGAAAATCATCAAATCTGGCAGCCCTTGCGACAGCAAAAAAATGTCTACATCTCTAACAAACTTACGATTATGGTAGCATTGTATCTAGGTAACAGTCCGTAGTAAATGACATTAAAAATTCGAATTGAAACAGATTTTTATAAAAAGTGTGAATGTAGATCCATATTTTGATATTGTACCATAGCATATGCTGTGACTATGATGAAAAAAATACCTGTAAGTATTTGAAATATAGTGCAGATACAGTGGAATTCTGCTATAACAGCTTGGTTCAGACAGACAAAATATGTATGTGATTACAGAGGTTCGCTATATACAGTACAAACAATATAGAATTAATATAATTGGTTATTTTGAAAAGTGTTGTTATATAGGGAAATATAAAGAATGCACTATAGAGGTATTCCACTGTAGTAAGATTGGTAGAAAAAAAATCAAATGAGCAAGTGCTCAAACACACATTTGCTACACAAACATGTCACTCCCACATACAAATCACATACTCGTATACATAATAAATGAGCACAAAGATTTAAATATATAGAACCACTTCACAGATAACACACATATAAGTTTGCATGTACTGTGAAAAAAAAACCAGATTCCTGTGCAACATGAGTTTACATGGTATAATGAACTGAATGAAATTATGGCATGGACACATCCCAATCAATAAGATGATATACTGTGTAGACATGAGGCTGCCTTCTTCCGTGATCAGTTTTCTCTCTGTTCTATAGTCTGCACAAGGAGGTGAGCTACCATCATTAATTCATTTGTCAACAAAATCAAACCATCGGTAGTGCTCCAACTTCTTGTAAAACTCCTAGAGATTTTAGTCATCAAGTCACCAGAAAATGATAAGGTTTAAATTTGGCTATACAGTTGTGTCATGAAATGTGGATAATTGCTGAGTTTTGAGAGACTTATTCCAGGTATGTAGATGTTACATCTGATTGTAGAGTTCATTCCACAATATTTCTCATGTACAAGCAAAGATAAGCATGACTTTAACAACATAAAACATATGTGCACAGTGAAGTGAGACTGTGCGTGTTGTGAGGTAGAGAGTGTTGAAGGAGGTAGACAGCGTGTTGGTTGGGAGAGTGAAGGGTGCACAGATGTGTTGCAAGTGGGAAGTGTTGGATAGAAAATGTGCTGAGTGGGGAGAAAAGGTGATGAGTGGGGGTAAAATGTATGTTCAACTAAAATAAGCAACTGTGAGAAATAACCAGGTAGAAACATTGTTGACAAATCATGGAAAATAGATTTATTTACAATCAAGATTTTTCACAATTAAAAACAAAAAATGTGAATATAGAAAGACCATGGACATTTACTATTTACACAACAATAAATATCATGGCAAGGATTTCTATGGAATATACCCTTTCCTAGAAATCATTGCCATCTGAAATGAGTGCATTACATTCATGAAATGATCTACTTTCTGTGCATGAAAGAAACATGCATTTTAAACAACAATTTCAATAAATACAAAAAGCAGCTTAAAATGTTTAATAAAAAAAAATATAAACACAAATGGCAATGAAATAAAACCACACATTGAATATAACATAGAGATTGCAAAAAGCGGACAAAATGTGAGTAGGTTTAGATAGTGATGTCATTGACATCAACATGTGTGATAAGTGATGATATCACATCAGTGAAGGGATTACTTTTGACTTTTGCGTTGATGTATTTTGTTATGTCATCATATGAAATCTGATATGTTGAAGGAAAGTGTACTGCTTATTCACAAACTCTGCATATTTAATCTGACCTGTAATGGCTTAGCCGCATATAAGCGCTACGTGTATTATCAATTAAAAATGGTGCAGCCACAATTAAGAGCTGGGTGTACTCTTTGCTAAACAATGAACAGTCAGAAAATAAAAGCCACCAAGAAGCTGTATAGCTGAGCTAGAAACCTTCATGGATCTCTGCAGAAGTTTCATCATGGCTTGCAGATAGCTTGTGTACTCTTCCACCTGAGAAATAACAAACTGTCTTCTTACAACCTGACATTTGATCATACAACAATAATCATCTGATATTTTATATGCTACATATGTCTAACGGAATCTAAATACAGCTACTAGGCATGTACAAATGTCTAACTAAAACAGCATACAAATACTGGATATATAACATACCATTACAGGAAATACCATTACTAGACAGACATACCATTACTAGACATACATATCATTACTAGAAATGTCTGTCATTACTACACAGACATAGCATTACTAGAAATGTCATTACTACACACACATACTATTACTAGTAATATCACTACTAGACAATGATTGACTATCTCTTAAAGTTTATTTCGCCATATAGGAGACAAATGGCCAACATTTACAAGTTTTCTGTCAGTAAAATAATTTCAATCTTAAAGATAAACTAAAATTTCCATTCACAATAGAAATGCAATTATGTATGGAGACAATAAACACATCAACATATACGATTCAACATACACATGAATGCTACATACACAACAGAAACATATAACATGGTTACAAATGTAAAAGCAATAAGCATGAAACTAGCTGCAGTTAAATGAATGAACAATGGCGCATATAACACAGCCGATAATAGCAAACAGAATGATAACACAGCCGATAATAGCAAACAGAATAACACAGTTGATAATAGCAAACAGAATGATAACACAATTGATAATAGCAAACAGAATGATAACACAATTGATAATAGCAAACAGAATGATAACAATTTATAATAGTACAGAGAATGATAACAGCAAACAGACTGACAACATTTTATAATAGTAAACAGAATGATAACACATTTGATAATAGCAAATAGAATGATAACACAATTGATAATAGCAAATAGAATGATAACACAGATAATAGCAAATAGAATGATAACACAGATAATAGCAAATAGAATGATAACACAGATAATAGCAAATAGAATAGTAACACAGATAATAGCAAATAGAATGATAACACATTTGATAATAGCAAACAGAATGATAACACAGTTGATAATAGAAAATAGAATGATAACACAGATAATAGCAAATAGAATGATAACACAATTGATAATAGCAAACAGAATGATAACACAGATAATAGCAAATAGAATGATAACACAGATAATAGCAAATAGAATAGTAACACAGATAATAGCAAACAGAATGATAACACATTTGATAATAGCAAACAGAATGATAACACAGTTGATAATAGAAAATAGAATGATAACACAGATAATAGCAAATAGAATGATAATACAGATAATAGCAAACAGAATGATAACACAGTTGATAATAGCAAACAGAATGATAATAGTTGATAATAGCAAACAGAATGATAACACATTTCATAATATCAAAGTGAACCTTTCAGCTGCTATCTTACTGCTAATGACGAGTTAGTCATATTTGAAAAAATCTATTCCCTCATTGCAAAAAATGATTTCACTAAAATGGCCAAGTTCTAGTATGAGTCAACTATCTCATCCATGGGGTAAACCTTTTCTGGTGTCATTAAAAAGCCAGTGCTGTGAAAGCTCTCTCATTTTTGTAGAACATGAGATGGATTCAGCACAGGGTGAAAGAATTTAGCACAGATCTGATCTGTTACTGAGAACAATGCAGCAGCTAAAGGGTTAATGATAACACATTATAACATATAACAAACAGAATGATAACATAGATTGAAACAGGAATTATGCAACATATGAAACGTTAAGCAGACTAACACTACAAGCATGAAGAATAACAAGAGTTATTGTAGAAAATGTGGGCACTATTTTCACTAGAAGCAAGTAAAATACATGGATTGCATAGACGGCCATCAAACAATGAAATAGCGAGAATGAAATCACAGTCTGAAATGAGTTAATGAAGCAAAATTAAACATACAAAAACATATAACAACACTAGCCATATGTATGTACCAGGACAAGACTAACACTATGTGAGTATATGTGTGTATAATGGGACAAGACTAACCATATGTGAGTATGCTCTAGGACATTGCTAGTCATATGTGCACCTGGAAAAGACTAGTCCCATTTTTATACTAGGATAAGATTAACACTTTGTGTGCAAGACTAGCCATATATGTGTACAGTGCATCCTTTTATAAGAAATATCCCTATATAGCAACACATTAAAAAATCCCCAATTACATTTATTCTATATTGCTTGTGTTGTATATAGCAAATATCTATTATTGAATACATATTATGTTGGTCCAGACCAAGTTGTTATAATGGGATTCCACTGTACTAGGACACGATTAGCCATATAGGTATACTAGGACAGCCATATGTATGTAGTAGGACAAGATTAGGCCAATGTGTATACTAGGACAAGATTAGCACTAAGTGTTGTCCAGGACAAGTTTAGGCCAATGTGTATACTAGGACAAGATTAGCCCTATGTGTGTTCCAGGACAAGTTTAGGCCAATGTGTATACTAGGATAAGATTAGAACTATGTGTGTAGTAAGACAAGATTAGAACTATGTGTGTAGTAAGACAAGATTAACACTATGTGTGTACCAGGACAAGATTAACACTATGTGTGTACCAGGACAAGATTAACACTATGTGTGTACCAGGACAAGATTAACACTATGTGTGTACCAGGACAAGATTAACACTATGTGTGTACCATGACAAAATTAACACTATGTGTGTGCCATGACAAGATTAACACTATGTGTGTGCCATGACAAGATTAACACTATGTGTGTGTACCATGACAAGATTAACACTATGTGTGTACCAGGACAAGATTAACACTATGTGTGGTGGGCCTTGTCACAAACTTATTCGATGGGCAAAAGTTCAGTTAAACAAGACAGTTTTGCTTGACGTGTTTAGGGGCTGCTGCAATATCTTGTGTCCTGTGCGTAGCTTTGTTCTAAGCGTGTATATTCTTTTACTCTCTGCGGTATTCCAGGTTTATGTTGTGGTTTAAATTTACTGAACCGTAAGCTTAAATTTCGTGACTGCTTTCAATCATCTATTGTGCGGTTATCATTTTTACATTATTTTTTCAATATTTTTTTTCTGTACAAGGAGAGTTTCATTAGCGCTAACGCTTGCAACTAGCGAACGAAGATTGATGTTTGTATCTAGAAAACAGTCGTTTATCTACCAGTTTGGTGTATTAATCTTGATAGTGAAACTAGAGATCAGTTGTTCAGTTCAGTTGTTCAGATCAGATCAGTGATTTTTTTCAGTTGGTTTCTGTTAAGCCATCGTTTGATCTACAACTTTCTTTTTTTCAATATGGCTGGTCGTTTCTCCAGACCCACAAGTAAGTATGCTCACGTTTGATTTTGTTGACAAGATTTTAGCCTACATGTTAAGGTGTGCTGAAGGTAGTAGGTCCACTACTTTCAATTATCATTGTGTTCCAGCTCATATTTGATAACCGCCCGTGTGTTGCCGGGGCCCGAAAGGGGAGCAAAGAATAACAACACTGTTAACCTTTCACGAATGTCGTAAAAGGCGACTAAGGAGGTTATGGGATGGAGTTGGCTGTCCCATCCCATATAGGGTCAGTGAACCAAAGCCATGCTGAAGTCGGTTGTGTCAGGCCGAAAGGCGCAGATATCGCAGCAATGCTGTAAACCACGACACAACGCATTCCGTTCTCCGGACTACATCCTGCTAATCTGCAGTAGTTTGAGAACGAACGCAGAAGAAGAAGAAGAATATTCGATAACTGGGCCACACCTTGGTAGTTTGTAATTTGCATTGGCCCAACAAACAAAATAAACATGAAAAATCTACCGCAAGGGGCAGAAAATCATGTAGGACCCTACAATTATTAAGAAACTATATTTTTTCCTGTGACGATAACATAAGTTTGTGAGATTATGGCAATGGAAAAAGAAAATATCAGCATGAGAAATGAAATGCTATAGAAAGATTTAAAAATATGATGAATAGAAAGACGTTCCAATACAAACTCCCCCTAAGACGTTCCAATACAAACTCCCCCTAAGACGTTCCAATACAAACTCCCCCTAAGACGTTCCAATACAAACTCCCCCTAAGACGTTCCAATACAAACTCCCCCTAAGACCTGAACATAGAAGACGACTGGCTCCTCAATATTATTTTTAATACGACAATCAATATAAGGTAACTGCTTGAAATGCATTTCCATATTTCTGTTGTGTGTTAGGATAATTTCTATTCGTTGTCTTTTGATGTTTTGTCTGATAGTGTATCTTGATAAAGACCTTTTGGATGAAACGTTGAATATGTTTTGCGTATTATAATTTGTATGTTTCCTTGTGTGCACATCATTACCCACTAGTTTTAGTGATAGTCCGTCGTGTCTGAGTGAAACTATTATAAAAACCTGTGTTTTGCGTAAGTATTATTTTTTTTAAACACAAAGTAACAAATTTTGCACATATATAAAGACAAAATGACTTAGAAATTCATTAAACCTAGGAAAAGCTACAGGTAATAGAACAAGAGACAGACCAAGACTATAATCGACACAGACTCTTGAAGACCTTCTGAACATGACACTGGAAGAGGCTGCATAGCTTGCACAAAATCAAGAAGCTTATAGAGTGACAGTGAGGACAACGTTCTGTACAGGACTGTACAGCGTTCTGTTCGAGTCATGTTTACTGTTTGTCTTATTAGAGTCATGTTTACTGTTTGTCTTATTAGAGTCATGTTTGCTGCTTGTCTTATTAGAGTCATGTTTACTGTTTGTCTTATTAGAGTCATGTTTACTGTTTGTCTTATTAGAGTCATGTTTACTGTTTGTCTACTACGCGTGCCTGGAGACAGATATAGAGGCTGTCACAGGCTAAGGGTAGCCCACCCGAATTGTCAAGGCATGCCGAAATCAGATGTGCTAGGCCTACAAGGCGCATAACGGTGGCACAACGTAATCACGCTCCCGGCGGAAATCGCACGGATATCCGTGATGGTTACAATGGAGCGAACGAAAAACAAACAAACAAACACTATGTGTGTACCAGGACAAGATTAACACTATGTGTGTACCAGGACAAGATTAACACTATGTGTGTACCAGGACAAGATTAACACTATGTGTGTACCAGGACAAGATTAACACTATGTGTGTGCCATGACAAGATTAACACTATGTGTGTACCAGGACAAGATTAACACTATGTGTGTACCAGGACAAGATTAACACTATGTGTGTACCAGGACAAGATTAACACTATGTGTGTACCAGGACAAGATTAACATTATGTGTGTACCAGGACAAGATTAACTCTATGTGTGTAGTAAAACCAGATTAACATTATGTATGTACCAGAACAAGATTAGGACTATGTCAGATGGAGAGATTCTGAATGCAAATGTGCACTTGTAATGTGCTCTTGGTAGCAGTAGAGATTTAGTAGTGATCTGAGATGACAATTGAAACAGATGTGTCTGACATCAAGTATCTGGTAAAAATCTGGTTTTAAATTGGTTTGGCAGTAAATGAAGAATTATAACCAGAAAAACTAATGACATGTCAATGTAGAAATATGAGGGATGTGTCAGGGCAAGATTATAAAAGTAAGGGGATGTGTCAGTGCTGGATAGCAGCACAAGGTAATGACAGGGATAGCAACAATGAGGGATGTTTGAAGGCTGGATAGCAGCACAAGGTAATGACAGGGATAGCAACAATGAGGGATGTTTGAAGGCTGGATAGCAATAATGAGGGATGTATCAAGGCTGGATAGCAACACAAAGTAATAAAAGGGATAGCAACAATGACAGATGTATCAAGGCTGGATAGTAATAATGACAGATGTATCAAGGCTGGATAGCAACACAAAGTAATAAAAGGGATAGCAACAATGACAGATGTATCAAGGCTGGATAGCAACAATGACAGATGTATCAAGGCTGGATAGCAACAATGACAGATGTATCAAGGCTGGATAGCAACAATGACAGATGTATCAAGGCTGGATAGCAACAATGACAGATGTATCAAAGCTGGATAGTAATAATGAGGGATGTATGAAGGCTGGATAGCAGCAATGAGGGATGTATGAAGGCTGGATAGCAGCACAAAGTAATGATAGGCATATCAATAATGAGGGATGTATCAAGGCTGGACAGCAACAATGAGGGATGTTTCCCAGCAGGATAGTAACAAACAGTGATGTCATAGACAGATGGTAACAACCAGAGATGTGTCACAGATACCACAAATTAGAAATTGATCACAACATGATACATATCAACAATGAAGAATATATCATGTAGAAGAGAGAAATAATGTGTCACAACAACAATTAATGATAGTATAGGTAGTAAAAACAAGAGCCAGGAAAAAAACAAGCAAATGGACTAGCTGATATCAAAGAAACATTGACAGATTAGCCAGAGACAAATCTTTTGACAGATTAGCCGGAGACAAATCTATTGACAGATTAGCCGGAGACAAATCTATTGACAGATTAGCCAGAGACAAATCTATTGACAGATTAGCCGGAGACAAATCTATATTTGATTACCTACATCTTACATGGTATTATTTTGTTAATGTATTCTTAGAATGAAACTATAGGCTATAAAGTTAGAGATCTATTTGTCCATACACTGTGTGTGACACTAGGACAACTGACTTTTCACAGATCTATTTGTCCATACACTGTATGTGACACTAGGACAACTGACATGTCACAGATCTATTTGTCCATACACTGTGTGTGACACTAAGACAACTGACATGTCACAGATCTATTTGTCCATACACTGTGTGTGACACTAAGACAACTGACATGTCACAGATCTATTTGTCCATACACTGTGTGTGACACTAAGACAACTGACATGTCACAGATCTATTTGTCCATACACTGTGTGTGACACTAAGACAACTGACATGTCACAGATCTATTTGTCCATACAATGTGATGCTTGGTAACTGTCACAAATCTATGAGTCCATGCACTGACATATCTATGTGTCCATACCATACAGAGTGTGTGGCACTAGGCATGTCACAGACCTTTTACATGTCACATATCTATTTGTCTATAACATACACTGAGTGTAGTGTGACACTAGACATGTCACAAATCTATCTGCCTACACATGTTAGTGCAGTGCAAGACTAGATACCTGGTATGTCACACACATATTTAAACTGTGTGTAGTGTGACAGCAGGCATGTCACATATCTATTTGTCCCCACACTATGTGTATTGTGACACTATACATGTCACAGATTTATATTGTGTATAGTGTGAGACTAGACATGTCACAGATCTATACAGTGTGTAATGTGAGACTAGACAGTGTGTGTAGTATGAGACTAGACTTGGCACACTGTGTATGAAAGTAACACTGAAAGCACAGCAAGCAATGAGATGAGCACACAACTATGAACAGACAGACAGGGTGACATACTGTCAATACCTCTAGAATATGATGAGGATGTGGTGGAGTAGGAGACCATACTTTTCTTCTGAGAGGGCAGGGTGTCTAGCTGGGACTGGGATGGGGGAGACTGCTCCTCATCTCTGTCTGAACCCTGAGAGTCTGGTGATGAGGAGGAAAGGGCAGAGGATTTGGCTTCTCGTTCTTGCTTATCTTTTCTATCTTGTTTCATAGCTTCCCACTCAGCCATGGTATAGACTTTTTTGATTTCTTGATAAGGACCCTTTGCTAAGTAAGGGCTATCATCTCTCTCTGGTTCTTCATACTCTGTCAAGATTGGGGATTGTCGTTTTGATTTGATTTTACTTTCTGCTGCAAATTGTTGCTGAGAGGAGCTGCTTGTGAAATGTTGCACCGTGGTCTCTGTTCTGTGCCACTGTTGATGCTGTTCCAGCGGGTGGTATTCACGTCTTTCCTTGCTGGCTGTTATTTCCGAAGTATGCATCTGTTCCATTGCGGTGCCTATTTTCTCTGGGCGTGCACCAGATTTCATGATGTCTGACTCTGTGGAAACCTGCATAATATCATGTGAGTGGCTTGAGTCAGTGTGTGATTCAGACATAGAGTGGCCAGTTCCTCCTGAACTACCCATGCTCCAGGCTGCTGATTCCACAGAGACCATCATCAAACTGTCCTCTTGCTGCTGGTCTTTCTCCCCACTTTCTTTGGCTTCATCTTTACTCATGTCTAGCTCTAAAGAATCAACAGATGTTTGCATGAGATCTTCACCTGCAATATTCTTCTCCTCATGCTTTTCACTTGATTGTCCTCCACTTGATTGTCCTCCACTTGATTGTCCTCCACTGGAATGTCCTCCTAACTCTAATGAATCACCAGACTGAATCATTCTGTCATCTTGCCCAAAGAGGGAATCAGTGTCAAATTTAGTGGAGTCTGATGACTTCAGTCTCTGCTCAAGAATGAGAGAGTCAGAGGACAACTGCATGAGAGCTTCCCCTTGGAGTGAATCTGTGTCCAAATCAGCGAGCATTGCTTGGGATACTGCAAGATCTGGTCCAGTAAAGACCACACTGGATGCCATCTCTGTCACTTCAGAGCTCTCACCATCAAGAGAATCTGCATCATCATCATGTCCAAGCCTGGCTCCCTCACTCAGGGAATCATGCTCAATTTCTTCATGACCATCTCCATCTAGTGAATCATCTTCTTTATCTGCACCAGTTACTACTTCATGGAAATCAGAACTTCCAAACTGAGCACACTCCATCAGAACACCAGATTCCAAAATGGAGACAATCTTTTGAGCTTCTTCCTCAAGTTGAGCTGCAACAGCAATTTCCCTTTCAAGCCTCTCAAACTCATTTAAAGATGTACATGAAGATGCCTCACTTGGTCTACTAGAACTTTCTACCGAACTTTTCTTGTCATCTGAATCTCCTTGACATTCTTGTTCAATTCTTTCAAAATCAGCCAGCGATGAGGAAATAGAGTTTGATGTGTTTTCCCCAGACCCCCCCGAACTCTTACTTTCCGGTGTTTGCTTCTCCACAGAGCTTGTGGAGCTCGACACAACAAGTACTTGTTCCAGATGTTCAAATTCTGCCAGAGATGATGCAATTGATGCACATTCTTCTCCCTCCTTTAATTTTCGGAACCCAACTAGCTTCCTTTCATCATAAGATCCTCCAAAACTTTCCCGGTCTCCGTCTCTCTCTATTGAACTCAACGAGCTGGAGATTGGTATTGCTTTCTCTAGCTTCTCAAATTCAGCTAAGGAAGAAGAAATCGAGGCATCATCTCTGTCTGCCCCTCGTCCAAAGAAACGGAGGTTGGATATTCCTGGAGATTGTTGTATGTTAGTGTCTGGAGAGCTTCCTAAGTTGTCCGAGAGACCTGCCTCAGATTCTAAATCCTCCCTTTCTATCATCTCAAACTTATCCTCATCAGACATTTCTGTAATTACTGAAAGTGCAGCTCTGTCTACGAATTCAAATTTATCACTGTCATTAGATGTGTCACTTTCCCTGTCTTTATCATCCGGTGTTGTGGACATCCACTCTTGAGACCTCTCCAGAGACATCTCATCATCTTCCGTATCTATCAGATCCTCAGACATATCTTTTCTATTGTCTTCTGGAAATGACACCTGAATATCTGATGTGAAGGAAGATGTCATTGAAGCAATCTCTGCGAGTCTGTTGTCATCTGCATCATAATCCACATCTTCATCTGCTTCAGCAGCCACAACTGTGGCAAAGCTGTCTACACTGGAGGAGTCACCATGATCTTCAGGGCTAAGCATTGGCTCATAGATTTCAAGTTCTTCCATCAATTCCGATCCAGATTCAAGGTCTGTGTTTACAAACAGCTGCTGACCACCGCTACGAGCTACTGTATGTAATGATTCAGTAAACACAAAGCCTGACCCTGGATCACTTTTCACTAAAAAAGACTTCTCTTTGTTTGGACTTTCATCTTCCGGAGCACTTGGTGTCAGAGGTGTGTCATCTGTTACAAATCCTTGTGCCACAGGTGTCCCTGTAGCCTGTAATACTACACATTTCACAGTTGTCATTTCACCAACATCCTCATCATGTGCTTGGCTCAAAAATGTCTCGGAAGTTCTGTCTTCAATCTCATCTTTCTGCTGCTGAATCAAATCTGCCATCTCTTTCAAATACCGATCTTCTTCATCTTCAGAAATGCTGTCTGGCTGTGGCGAGTACCCGTAATACTCATCCTCATTCATTTCTTCATGCAAGTGTTGCGTTAAAATAATACCAGGGATATCTTCAGAAATTTGTTTGACAAGTGTCACACCCGTTCTTCGGACAGTCTCTGAGCACATATCTAGCTGACAGTAATCATCATCTTCTGCCTCCGTTGATGTTTGCTCTTGGACAGTTTTCTGCACGTCAGTGATTGGTTTATGTACTATCACATTCACTTCAGTTGATTTATAGCTGCTCCCAAATTCATTATCACTTAAATCTTCAGCCGTTGCAGCATTGGAAGAAACTGTGACTTTGACATCTTCAAAGACGGAGTCTACAAATGTTACAGCAGTTTTCTCTAAAACATCAGAATCTCCTCCACTTGTCTCTGGACCAGTCTGAGGTGGGGTAAATGATCCAGTTATTGGAGGTGTGAACATCCCAGACTGTGGCGGGGTAAAGTTTCCACCAAAAAATCCTTGTCTCAGGGCATCAGGTGTGGGTGAAAGTGGTCTATCAAGATCAGACTGAGAGCCTGAACTAACACAAAGTAGGTCAGCAGGTGAAAGACAGGTAGATATGACACTGAAACTTCCTTGGTCTCTATTCTTTTCTGATTCAATATCTGCAGATTCCTCTTCTTCATCATCAGATTCAGCTGGTGCATCTTCCAATCTGATTAACTCCTCCTCTGGACGCTCATCAAATTCCTCCTCTTCCTCTTCCAAATCTTCATCCCCTTCTTGAAGAGCGGGCTCATCCTGTAACAATGGATCTCCACTCATAGCATACCCTTCTGGTACAGTTTCATCCCTGTCCTCATAGACTTCACTAAATGTTGTATCTTCGAGACTATCTAATGCTCTCTTACCATGGTAGACAGCATCTCTGTCAGTGATGTAAACCCTCTCTTCAAGGCTGTCCCCATCTTCTTCCTCCAGGGAATACCGAACATTAGAAACTTCCAGTGCCATGTGTCTGCTCAACTCATCATCATCAGCTGCATCAGACGAATGAACATCTTCTCTCTCAACTTCTGTCAGAGAATAACCTGATTCACTGCCAGTCATAGATTCAGTGGATGCTGCTGGTGTCTCATGTTTCAGATGACCTGTTGTCGTAACTGTAGGCTGTATAGGCTCCTCAACTACAGGGTAGCCATTACCCTTATCATCCTCAGCTTGTTGAATGTCTGGTTTAGCTTGGCTTGTGGTCATAATGGATGGAAGAATGACATCTTCACCATATGGTTCTTCACTCTCATCATCAACTTTTGGAATGTCTGCCTTTGCCCATAGACCAGTACTCACAACATGCTCAATTGGGCTGTCCAATTCTTCTGGGCTGTCTTCAGGCTGTTGTACATCAGGTTTGGCTTGAACAGATGAAATAAATGACCGCTGTATTTGTCTTTCTTCATCTGGGTGTTCGTCATCATCATCCTTTGTAGGTTGCTGGACATCAGGTTTGGCTTGAACAGATGAAATAAATGACCGCTGTATTTGCCTTTCTTCATCTGGGTGTTCGTCATCATCATCATCCTTTGTAGGTTGCTGGACATCAGGTTTGGCTTGAACAGATGAAATAAATGACCGCTGTATTTGCCTTTCTTCATCTGGGTGTTCGTCATCATCATCATCCTTTGTAGGTTGCTGGACATCAGGTTTGGCTTGAACAGATGAAACAAATGACCGCTGTATTTGCCTTTCTTCATCTGGGTGTTTGTCATCATCATCCTTTGTAGGTTGCTGGACATCAGGTTTGGCTTGGCTTGTCACAGCAATTGTTGGCTGTATGGTGTCAACTTCTCCATGGATATTTTCTTGTTCCTCCTGAGGTTGCTGGACATCAGGTTTAGCTTCCAAAGAACTGGCCATGTCTGAATCTATGAGATCTGGTTGAGTAAATGAAGATTCCGACAAACTATCATCCTCCCTTACCTCCCTAAATGCTTCCAATCCTGGTGCTCCGTCATCACCTCCATCATATTCAGGAATGTAATCAACTTCAGTTGGTCCATTCAAGACAAGGACTTGATTCCTTTCACTTACATCAACTACTTCCAGGATGCTGGCATTCTGTTCATCATATATCTCTCCATCTTCTGTATAAGGTCCAAAGCCATTTTCCTGGGCTCCTACTAAGAAATCTGCATCAGAAAATATCATGTCATCAGGAAAATCCAGACCAGGCGAGCCTTCTTCTGATTTCAACTCATTGAGTGCCCCGTCCTCATGTGGAGAACTCATATCATCTTCTTGTAGCGTTGTGTCTTCTCCATCACGCGAGTCCATTCTCTCACCATGTCTGAGCATTTCTAGTATAGTGCTTGCACTCTGCAGGCTACTGCTCAAATCCTCTCTCTCTGAGCCTTCTCTTGGAGTTGACACAGGTGCTATAGGCATTGGTGGAGATGGGCACACATCTGTGCCTGATAGTAAGTGGCCACGAGGAAACAAAGGTCCTTCTGGAGACAACTCTGATCTTTTATGTGGAGTCAGTGCATCAGTCTCAAACACGTCATCCTCTGGGCTTGAAAGTATAGACTTTCCAGCAATCTCTATTGGTCCCTGCTTCTCTACGGTGTCTGGAGAAATGTCATATGCTGTGACAACATGACATACACTTCCACTATCAAGGTCATAAGATGCTGCTAACAGAGTGGGTTCTACAGAAAGCTCAGAGGAGGAGGATGAAGCTTTGAAGTCATCCATTGATTGCTCTGATACTCTAGTTGTCAAACGGTCTGTTTGAAAAGTGACTTTCTTTTCTACAGGTGGTGTTGACTTGAGTGTTCTGTCATCTTCTTCAAATTCATCAATTCCTGGAGTCTCCTCGATGGGTGATAGTTTTTCTTCTGTTGAATCTCGTTCTGTCTCTGAGGATTCATAGATCTCATTGTCAGCAAGAGACTTGCCAATACTATGTACAGCCATTGGAAAGTGTGTTGGATGTGCAGGTGAAGGTTGACTTAGCATTTCTTCAAATGTTGTACTCAGCATTTTACTGGTGCTCTCCCTGGATGGAGATAAGGACCTGTCTTCTTCATCTAGAGTTTCCTGAAGTAGAAGTTCTTGTTGTGCCATTCTGGATTCTCGACTGACCACACTGATCACCTGGCTTCGTTGCTCACCGAAGTGGTATTTTTCCTCTGACATGCTCTGATATGACAACATAGCATCTTCCTCACTTTCATCAAACACACTCTGCTGCACTGGTCGTGCTATGACTGTCATATCAAACACACTCTGCTGCACTGGTCGTGCTATGACTGTCATATCAAACTCTGTGTCCTGTTTTGGGGTTTCTGGAAATTCAGGATCAAACACCTGCTTGGCTATCTCACTTCTGACAAATTGTCTACTTTCCATGATTGCTACAAGGACATCCACATCATGGGTGTCATCAATCTGTTCATATGGTTCACATGGATGAGATCTTCCAGAAGTTGCAGCGGATTCTGCTTCTTCATCACTGACTGTAGAGCGTACAAACTCTTCTTCATCAAGCCCAAATGTAACCTTCCTTTTTAACTCTGAAACTGGGCTCACTGTCTCAGGCTCATCATAGAAGCTCTTTTCTAAGAATTCCTCATCCTTAGATTTGTCTCTCCTGTAAAATGTTCCCATATCAATTGACTTTTGGGGTTTTACTGATGACTTCTGTTCTTCAACAAAGGATTCTGAAAACTGTCTTTTGTACTGATGTGCTATTTCCCATGGAAGCCTGGTATATTGTCCTGTATGTTCATCAAAAACTTCAACACCTCCATTGTCTGAGCTACTTTTTGATGAAGCTTCATCAGATTCTCCATCATCATCTTCATTTGCAACCCCGTCTTCAGCAAAGGCATCTGATTCCTCTGCAGTCTCTACCTGACCTATATCCAGAAAACTTTGTCCAATCACTGGTGTCCCAATATCATCAGATGGTTGTCCCCTATAATCTTTCTGAGTTTCCAATCTCTCCTCCTGTTGTTCTCTAGCCCCCACCTCCAAGCTCTGGTCCTGTTCATGTCTTGTGTATGAACTTTCAATCGTTTCTGAATATGTCTGCTCATACTCTACTTGAAATGTCATTTCTTCTTTATAATCATCTGGGAAATCAAAAGTTGCAAGCTTTTCTTCCAGGTCTTCAGGAGAGATGTCACTGGTTTCTTGTTTCAAGAAATCCTTTTTCACAGAGAACTCTCTTTTCCCCGCCTCTTCATCTTCATCCTTGAAGCCCATGTTATCATATGCCATATAATCTGCACCCTCTTTTGATTCTACTTCTGTTTCTCTTAACATCCCAATCTCCTGATGATCAATGTCATGCTCAGTTATCTCCCCATCGTCGTCACCATCAATCTCATGCTCGTCACTATGGCTAAGCCCGCATAATTCTGGCTCCAATTCTGTGTCATCAATATCTTCAACTTCTTCTTCCATTTCATGCCCGTCAAGTATTTTAGCTGGTTCATGAAAACTGCCATCACTTCCAGCATCAACAGCCTCCATGGTGTCAAGACGTTTTCTCACAGCTTCATCATCAGTCACAGCTTCAACATCTTCTGGTTCATATCCACTACTTTCTGTAGACACATCCAGAAGAAATCTGTTGGTGTCCACCTCCTCTTGTTCTGCTTCTTTCACATTATGTATGTCCAGTGTCTCTTCTGTTCTCCCTGCATAAAACGTAAGAAGCTTTTCCTCATGCCCTTCAATTTCTACAGGGGTTAGGTCAGACTGTTGCATTCTCTTATGAGGCTCATGGCCCAAACTGAGGGAACTAATTTCTTGGAAGTCAAATACTGGTCCTGCCTTCTGCTCTATGACTGGAGAGAACTGGTCTTCAACATCTGTCTCTTCTGAAGTTTCTTCACTGACTTCTCGGATTTCAACATCTAGGGAAAGAAGTGTTAGTCCATGTGGGTTTGGAGGGAAAAAACCATGCAAGTCCTCTCTAAGGACAATTGTAAATGACATGTTATTGGGGACAAAACTAAGCACTCAAACAATGACGTATAAGTCTCACTGCAATGTTCATGTCACAGCTTGGCATTCATGTGTGTGTGTGTGTCAACTTGGTATCAGAATGTGTGTGCTATACGTGCGTGTCAGCTTGGTATATGTGTGTCAGTTTGGTATACATGTGTGTCAGTTTGGTATATATGTGTGTCAGTTTGGTATATGTGTTTGAGCTTGGTATATCTGTGTGAATTTAATATACGTGTGTCTCAGTTTTGTATGTAAGTGTGTGTCAACTTGGTATGTGTGTGTAAAACGTAGTATATATATGTGTGTCAGTTTGGTATGTGTTTGATATGCATGTCAGTTTGGTATGTGTGTGTCAGCTAGGTATATGTGTGCGCCCTGTATGTGTGTGTCTGTTTGGTATTTGTGTCAACTGGTATATATGCAAGTTTGGTATGTGTGTCCCATCCTGGTATACATGCGTGTCAGCTTAATATATGCATCCAGGTTTGCTATATTTGTGTTTCAGCTAGGTATATGTCTCCCCGTGGTGTATGTGTCGCAGTTCACTATGTGTATCTCTAACTTGGTATATGAGTCCTAGTTTGCTATACGAGTTTGTCAGCTTGGTATCTGTTTTCAACTTGGTATATGTGTCCCAGTTTGCTATATGTGGTTCAGGTTGATATGTCAGTTTGGTATATGTGTCCTAGTTAGCTATTTTTGTCCCAGTATGCTATATATGTGTTTAATTTTGGTATCTGTGTCAACTTGGTATATATTCCATCTTGGTTTGTGTGTGTCCTGTCTTGGTATATATTCCATCTTGGTTTGTGTGTGTCCCGTCTTGGTATATATTCCATCTTGGTTTGTGTGTGTCCCGTCTTGGTATATATTCCATCTTGGTTTGTGTGTGTCCTATCTTGGTATATACTCCATCTTGGTTTGTGTGTGTCCTATCTTGGTATATATTCCATCTTGGTTTGTGTGTGTCCTATCTTGGTATATATTCCATCTTGGTTTGTGTGTGTCCTATCTTGGTATATATTCCATCTTGGTTTGTGTGTGTCCCGTCTTGGTATATATTCCATCTTGGTTTGTGTGTGTCCCGTCTTGGTATATATTCCATCTTGGTTTGTGTGTGTCCTATCTTGGTATATATTCCATCTTGGTTTGTGTGTGTCCTATCTTGGTATATATTCCATCTTGGTTTGTGTGTGTCCTATCTTGGTATATATTCCATCTTGGTTTGTGTGTGTCCCGTCTTGGTATATATTCCATCTTGGTTTGTGTGTGTCCTATCTTGGTATATATTCCATCTTGGTTTGTGTGTGTCCCGTCTTGGTATATATTCCATCTTGGTATGTGTGTGTCCCGTCTTGGTATATATTCCATCTTGGTATGTGTGTGTCCCGTCTTGGTAAATATTCCATCTTGGTTTGTGTGTGTCCCGTCTTGGTATATATTCCATCTTGGTATGTGTGTGTCCCGTCTTGGTATATATTCCATCTTGGTTTGTGTGTGTCCTGTCTTGGTATATATTCCATCTTGGTATGTGTGTGTCCTGTCTTGGTATATATTCCATCTTGGTATGTGTGTCCTGTCTTGGTATATATTCCATCTTGGTATGTGTGTGTCCTGTCTTGGTATATATTCCATCTTGGTATGTGTGTGTCCTGTCTTGGTATATATTCCATCTTGGTATGTGTGTGTCCTGTCTTGGTATATATTCCATCTCGGTATGTGTGTGTCCTGTCTTGGTATATATTCCATCTTGGTATGTGTGTGTCCTGTCTTGATATATATTCCATCTTGGTTTGTGTGTGTCCTGTCTTGGTATATATTCCATCTTGGTTTGTGTGTGTCCTGTCTTGGTATATATTCCATCTTGGTATGTGTGTGTCCTGTCTTGGTATATATTCCATCTTGGTATGTGTGTGTCCTGTCTTGGTATATATTCCATCTTGGTTTGTGTGTGTCCCGTCTTGGTATATATTCCATCTTGGTTTGTGTGTGTCCCGTCTTGGTATATATTCCATCTTGGTTTGTGTGTGTCCTGTCTTGGTATATATTCCATCTTGGTTTGTGTGTGTCCCGTCTTGGTATATATTCCATCTTGGTTTGTGTGTGTCCCGTCTTGGTATATATTCCATCTTGGTATGTGTGTGTCCTATCTTGGTATATATTCCATCGTGGTTTGTGTGTGTCCCGTCTTGGTATATATTCCATCTTGGTTTGTGTGTGTCCCGTCTTGGTATATATTCCATCTTGGTTTGTGTGTGTCCCGTCTTGGTATATATTCCATCTTGGTTTGTGTGTGTCCCGTCTTGGTATATATTCCATCTTGGTTTGTGTGTGTCCCGTCTTGGTATATATTCCATCTTGGTTTGTGTGTGTCCCGTCTTGGTATATATTCCATCTTGGTTTGTGTGTGTCCCATCTTGGTATATATTCCATCTTGGTTTGTGTGTGTCCCGTCTTGGTATATATTCCATCTTGGTTTGTGTGTGTCCCATCTTGGTATATATTCCATCTTGGTTTGTGTGTGTCCCGTCTTGGTATATATTCCATCTTGGTTTGTGTGTGTCCCGTCTTGGTATATATTCCATCTTGGTTTGTGTGTGTCCCGTCTTGGTATATATTCCATCTTGGTTTGTGTGTGTCCTGTCTTGGTATATATTCCATCTTGGTTTGTGTGTGTCCTGTCTTGGTATATATTCCATCTTGGTTTGTGTGTGTCCTGTCTTGGTATATATTCCATCTTGGTATGTGTGTGTCCCGTCTTGGTATATATTCCATCTTGGTTTGTGTGTGTCCCGTCTTGGTATATATTCCATCTTGGTTTGTGTGTGTCCCGTCTTGGTATATATTCCATCTTGGTTTGTGTGTGTCCCGTCTTGGTATATATTCCATCTTGGTTTGTGTGTGTCCCGTCTTGGTATATATTCCATCTTGGTTTGTGTGTGTCCCGTCTTGGTATATATTCCATCTTGGTTTGTGTGTGTCCTGTCTTGGTATATATTCCATCTTGGTTTGTGTGTGTCCCGTCTTGGTATATATTCCATCTTGGTATGTGTGTGTCCCGTCTTGGTATATATTCCATCCTGGTATGTGCACCAATCATAGTATGGGTGTGTCAGATTGTTAGATTTTTTCCATCGTGGTATATATGTTCCCAGTATGTGTCCCAGCATCATATATATTATATTATATATGTGTGTGTGTATGTGTGTGGTATATTGGTATGTGTCAAAGCATGGTATATTTTGTGTCCCAGTTTGGAATATGGATATGTGTCAGCATGTTGTATGTGTGTCAGTGTGGTATATTTGTGGAATATGGATGTGTGTCAGCATGTTGTATGTGTGTCAGTGTGGTATATTTGTGGAATATGGATGTGTGTACAGCATGGCATATGTGTGATCAGTCATCAATACATACAGCTTGGCTTCAAGAATTCAGAGATATGAAAAGCAACTAAACTCTTAAAAAGAGGCAAAGATGAAAAGTCATGCAACCAAATAATTGTCCACATACACAGCATGTATTCAGCATAGATTGTTAACAATTTTGACTGTGATTTCACTGTTCAAAATGAGATCTGTCACGACACACATGAGCTGACACCTAAATGTGACACTAAGGAAAAACTGGGCAGAAATATTTAACCATAGCAGCACATGTACGTTTGATGGGAAATGATTGAGAAGTACCTTGATCATCGAAATCATCCAACTGTGCAACTTCTGAACTAGAGGAACTCATTTTATCCATAGTATGGATGGCCATGGCTGCCATGTCTTCTGTTCTTGTGTCATCTGTTGACAAAATCAATATACACAAAGTCTGCTTATGTTAGTTCTGCTAGGAGTGAGCAGTACATTAGGGAGGGGAGCTGAAAGATGATGCTTGGTTTACTAATAACAAGTAAATGGATGAAAGTGGTCAAACTATGAGAATCAGGATAAAAATGACCAGACCAGAAACTTTCATACAAGAAATGAAAACAGTCTATCGTCTTTTCTCTGCTTTTGTTGTAAGGCATCGCAGGATTGAATCACGATTGGTTTGTGTGATATGGCAAGTTTGTTGCATGAAATGTAGTAACACTGTGACATCTCACAATGCTGGTAACTCCTTCAATCCACCTTCTTGGTTTTCCTATGCATCTTGATGTTTTTATTTTCATGTTGTATACTCTTGCAGATGGCCAATAGAGTTCATTCTCATAATGAAAACAGTGTGAACATCATAAAATATAGTTTGACAGTTGACAAAACAGGCTGAGTCTACATTGGAACAATAGTCACAGAGAGACAGAAAAACAATATTCACAGAGAGACAGAGAAACAATGACTTAGTCTGCTTTAGGAGCTGTTGTATCTATAGTACTTGAACCTGCCTGGTCTACACCATCTTGGTATACAGTGGAACACTAGCCTCATGTATTGATCAAGTCTTATTGAATGAATGCAAGGTGTAAGGCACAAAACAGATTCTTTCAAGTCTAACTCCTTATCTCAAGCAAGCCCCTAACACAGCAATTTAAGTGAATCATGTCTACCTGTAAGCAGCTAAAACCTCCATTTGTATAGTTACATCTAAATAAATTATGGCAGGAAAACCTCATGGAGATAAACGAGGTAAACAACTGTTTGCTGATTTTGTGGTGGCATTGTAGCATACTTCCTGATATAATTCACTAACTGGAGACTTTTGAATGAAGTGTGGGAAAGTGTTTTGAACAGATACAATGTTGGTAGAAAACAGAAAAGAATGAATGATGAATGCGAGGAACAAAAGTGTGAAAGAGAGAGCACAATACATGTGCAAAAGTAGAACTGGTGAAAATTAAGTGTGACAGGGAGAGAATAATATGTGTAGAGGAGAGAATATGTGTAGGGGAGAGAATAAAGTGAAAAAAAGAGATAACAGTGTGAAAGGGAGAGAATAACCATGGAACAGAGTAAATAAAGTGTGAGAAGATAATATATGAATAAAAGAAAAATGTATGTGTGAAGAGAGAAGAAATGTTTCACTGGACAGAGGAGATAACATATCTGATGTGTAACGTGTGTGTTGATATTGACAAACAACGACACATGTGTGCAAACAACTAATTAAAAACTGTAAAGGTAGGTCCCACGGCAGCAACCTGCCATCAGGGAGGAAGATAACTCTTCTTGTATTACGCAGCAGCAACTATTATGTGGGGTGGTCAGTTCCCTTCTTTGCTGTCTTTACTATCTCCCATAACTCATGTGTCAGGTACCTTTACAGCTGGGTTGACTGGAGGAGCGGCCTATCAGGTACAAATCACAACCCAGACATTCTATTTTGTCTAGATGTGGTTTCGAACCTGGCAAACTGTAACCTGGTGATAATAATCAAGCTTACCATCAACTAAGCTCACCCCTAAAAGCTGTACACAAGAACTAAATTAAAAAACTGCACAATTGTGTATACATGCCACAAATGACTACAATTAATATCATGTACAATATATGTACACCATGCTATACAATCTTATCTAGAGCCATCCACAGGTTGAGAAAAGCTTAGACACAGTTCATGAGGTCTGCTAAAATACACATGCATGTAAGAGAGACACACATATGTACACATCTCAAGATATTCTGACATACAATGATATTCTGACATAGAATGTGAGGAAACAAGAATTGTACCCTATACTGATTGATTGCACTGTATTATTAGGATTGACAATACTAAACTTGTTTCAGTTTTGTCCATCTTGAGTAAAGACTATGTGTCAAAAAATTGACTGTATTTATGTTCATTTGTGCAACTTCAATGCAAACCCATTATATACACACATACATACATGTGTTCATATGTATACAGAGTGTCAGGCAGAATCACTAATAACAGCAAAATGTCAATATTTCTTCTACTATGAATAGCAGACTTGACTGAATTTTCATTCGCTGTTATGCAAACACAAATTTTTCAGTAGTAACTCATCAAGTTTCAGTAACAGCTCATCAAGTTTCAGTAACAGCTCATCAAGTTTCAGTAGCAACTCATCAAGTTTCAGTAGTAACTCATCAAGTTTCAGTAGCAGCTCATCAAGTTTCAGTAGCTGCTCATCAAGTTTCAGAAGCAACTCATCAAGTTTCAGTAGCAACTCATCAAGTTTCAGAAGCAACTCATCAAGTTTTAGTAGCAACTCATCAAGTTTCAGTAGCAGCTCATCAAGTTTCAGTAGCAGCTCATCAAGTTTCAGTAGCAGCTCATCAAGTTTCAGTAGCAGCTCATCAAGTTTCAGTATATCTCAACATAAGCACCTTCAATTGCCTGAAGAATGTTAAGACGGAATATTATCTTTCTGCACATGTTTTGAAGCATCTGAGGTATGACTGATGCACAAGTGTCAATTATTCGCTGATAAACATTATCTAGACTGTGCACTGGAGTTTGATGAAGGTCTTTACGCATTCCAATAGAAAATTCTAAAGGGGTCAATTCTGGTGACCATGGTCAAATCTGGTGGACTATCCATTCAATCAGAGCTAATCGTCCAATTCATCTGTCTGGAAATTGATGAAGGTAGTTTTCTACTTCATTGGCATAGTCTAGAGGTACTCCATTTTGTGGGAATATGAACCTTTTCCTTCTGTTATCATAGCAACTGCAACATTTTCTAGTATGTTTAGATATGTTGCTCCTCTGACTTAATTCAAAGAAAGGCTCAGTCAAGTTAATTTTAGAGGTGTCTCGCTCAGGCTTCAGTATGACGCTTCAGTATGACCTGAGTTTTCATCACTGTTCCTAAAATTATAATGGTTTCTATAGGAAGTAACTATAACAAAAACGTTATAGCTCACATCCATGTGGAAATGTTCGACTTTTCTTATTCCTATTGATTCTCTGTCCAACACACTGTGTGTGTGCGTGTGTATATATAAATAAATAAATATATATATATATATATATATATATAAAAATACATTAATAAATAAGCAGCCAATTTTGCCAGAATTTCTCCGGCATGTGAAGGATTGATGTGCAGAAATAATGACATATAGTACAATCAGTGTTGGGCAGCACATTGAGCTGAATCAGTTGTTGGGAAATCCCATGCAGACAACTCAAAACAGGCAGCTTCAATGTATAGACATCACTTAGGCAACTAAACATACAAGTGCTGACACAAGCTAATAGTTAATAGTTATGCTACATGTAGCTGAAGCATGTAACAACAGCAACACATTGAAATATGACAACTATTAACCTCATTAAAAATGTGTAGAGGATTGACTTCAGTGTATTCATGTTTCCCTATATGTACTACGCCTGTCTCAACGAAGCGACATGCCATCTGCTAAGGGGACAACTCACAGCATTTAACACAGGGGACCACTCATAGCATTTAACACAAGGGACCACTAATAGCATTTAACACAGGGACCACTCATAGCATTTAACACAGGGACCACTCACAGCATTTAACATGGGGACCACTCATAGAATTTAACATGGGGCCACTCACAGCATTTAACATGGGGCCACTCATAGCATTTAACATAAGGGACCACTCACAGAATTTAAAACAGGTACCATCAGTAATAACATTTAACACATGGGACCACTCACAGCACTTAAAACTGGTACCACCGCTCATAACATTTAACACAGGGGACCACTCACATCATTTAACAAAAAGGATCACTCACAGCATTTAACACAGGGGATCCCTCATAGCATATAATACAGGGGACCACTTACAGCATTTAACACAGGTACCACCATTCATAGCATTTAACACAGGGCACTACTCACAACATTTAACAAAGAGGACCACCATTCATAGCATTTAACACAGTGGGCCACTCACAGCATTTAAATCAGGTACCATCATTCATAGCATTTATCGAAGTGGACCACTCATCACATTTAACACAGGGGACCACCACTCATCACATTTAACACAGGGGACCACCACTCATCACATTTAACACAGGGGACCTAGTAGTAAGCAGCTTCCAGTCTTCCCAGATGATAGTATTATTGTTGTGCTATAAGAAATATAATCTTCTATCCATGGTCATGATGGATATGATTCACACCAAACCAATCTAAGCCACAAAGAATCTTCCACAGTACGTACAAGGACATCACAGACTCACTTGCACCATCTTGTGCTGTTGTTTGTCTTCTTAGACATGAAGTAATGGAAACAAAATAACACTGCTTGTATGGAAACTAATTAACACTGCCAGTGGATATATGGAAACAAAATAACACTGCTTGTATGGAAACTAATTAACACTGCCAGTGGATATATGGAAACAAAATAACACTGCTTCTTGATATGGAAACAAAATAACACTAATAATTGATATATGCCCCTATGGAAACAAAATAACACTGATAGTATGATAACACTTGACAAATGATAAGGAAACAAAATAACACTATTATTTGATATATGGAAATTAAATAACACTGATAGTTGACATGGAAACAAAAATAACACAGTATGGAAACTAATTAACACTGCCAGTGGATATATGGAAACTAGATAACACTGCTAATTGATATAGAAACAAAATAACACTAATAATTTATATAAGCCCCTATGGAAACAAAATAACACTAATAATTGATATAAGCCCCTATGGAAACACAATAACACTAATAATTGATATAAGCCCCTATGGAAACACAATAACACTAATAATTGATATAAGCCCCTATGGAAACACAATAACACTAATATACTAGCAACCATTAAAAACATTTCATAAACATGATTTATTTTCACTATTAAAATGTATATATAGGCCTACGCAAGAAATTCTTCAACCCAGAATGCATCAAAGTGATGAAGTTCATGCAGTCCTATTGTTTTATTGATGTATTTCTTTCATATTTTTCATCCTTGATGTGCACAACAGCAAATAAATGAATTCTGACTATTAAAACTCAAAACAGGTTGAAATTGGCATACATATTAATATGTTTAAACGAGTAAAAGACATTATCTGGTTTTTATCGAAAGAAAGTCAGTTATGTTTTTTTCCATGCCTCGACTGACGTTACGAGAGCAATGGAAAGTGCTGGTATGCTGGTCAGTGGAATGGTGATCAATGAAAATGTCAGACATTTCAACTATGACCAGTCCAATATAGTAAGGCTGCACCAACGATTCCTGGCAACATGTACCACCAATGTCCGCGGTAGACCTGGTCCACATTGTGTAACAACACTAACTCTAGATTGTTATATTGTACTGATGTACCTGCGCAACCATTTCCAAACAGCAACTCAGATACGTGGCAGTAAGAGCTGATTATCAACTCAGATACGTGGCAGTAAGAGCTGATTATCAACTCAGATACGTGGCAGTAAGAGCTGATTATCGCAAACACTGTGTGAAGGAGACTTCATTCCTCGTGTTTGCAAAAAATAAGTCCTAACATTAGTCCTATCCTTACTAGATGCCACATAATCAAGTCCTATCTTTACTAGACACCACATAACCAACAGTCCTATCTTTACTAGACACCACATAACCAACAGTCCTATCTTTACTTGACGCCACATAACCAACAGTCCTATCTTTACTTGACGCCACATAACCAACAGTCCTATCTTTACTTGACGCCACATAATCAACAGTCCTATCTTTATTTGACGCCACATAATCAAGTCCTATCTTTACTAGACACCACATAACCAACAGTCCTATCTTTACTAGACACCACATAACCAACAGTCCTATCTTTACTTGACGCCACATAACCAACAGTCCTATCTTTACTAGACGCCACATAACCAACAGTCCTATCTTTACTAGACACCACATAACCAACAGTCCTATCTTTACTTGACGCCACATAACCAACAGTCCTATCTTTACTTGACGCCACATAACCAACAGTCCTATCTTTACTTGACGCCACATAATCAACAGTCCTATCTTTATTTGACGCCACATAATCAACAGTCCTATCTTTACTTGACGCCACATAATCAAGTCCTATCTTTACTAGATGCCACATAATCAAGTCCTATCTTTACTAGACGCCACATAATCAAGTCCTATCTTTACTAGATGCCACATAACCAACAGTCCTATCTTTACTAGATGCCACATAACCAACAGTCCTATCTTTACTAGATGCCACATAACCAACAGTCCTATCTTTACTAGATGCCACATAACCAACAGTCCTATCTTTACTTGACGCCACATAACCAACAGTCCTATCTTTACTTGATGCCACATAACCAACAGTCCTATCTTTACTTGACGCCTCATAACCAGCAGTCCTATCTTTACTTGACGCCACATAATCAAGTCCTATCTTTACTAGACGCCACATAATCAAGTCCTATCTTTACTAGACGCCACATAATCAAGTCCTATCTTTACTAGATGCCACATAACCAACAGTCCTATCTTTACTAGATGCCACATAACCAACAGTCCTATCTTTACTAGACGCCACATAATCAAGTCCTATCTTTACTAGACGCCACATAATCAAGTCCTATCTTTACTAGACGCCACATAATCAAGTCCTATCTTTACTAGATGCCACATAACCAACAGTCCTATCTTTACTAGACACCACATAACCAACAGTCCTATCTTTACTTGACGCCACATAACCAACAGTCCTATCTTTACTAGACGCCACATAATCAAGTCCTATCTTTACTAGACGCCACATAATCAAGTCCTATCTTTACTAGACGCCACATAATCAAGTCCTATCTTTACTAGATGCCACATAACCAACAGTCCTATCTTTACTAGACACCACATAACCAACAGTCCTATCTTTACTTGATGCCACATAACCAACAGTCCTATCTTTACTAGACGCCACATAATCAAGTCCTATCTTTACTAGACACCACATAACCAACAGTCCTATCTTTACTAGACACCACATAACCAACAGTCCTATCTTTACTTGACGCCACATAACCAACAGTCCTATCTTTACTTGACGCCACATAACCAACAGTCCTATCTTTACTTGACGCCACATAACCAATAGACCGGCTTTGGCCAAACAAATTATTCAGTGGCCAAGGTTTTATTTTTAAAATACTGTAGATTTGATTCATAAAATGGTTCATAAATGTAAAAAAACATAGTCTCAGTTAATTTTAATTCAAAATGTGCAGCGGCTCATGAACATAACACCCTGATGTGTTCTTAATGGTTGCTAGTGTATTTGACATGGAAAGATAATAGCACTTATAGTGGACATATGCAAACAAAATAACACTATTATTGATATATGGAAACAAAATACAGATAGTTGATATGGAAATAAAATAACAGATAGTTGATATGGAAATAAAATAATAGATAGTTGATATGGAAACAAAATACAGATAGTTGATATGGAAATAAAATAACAGATAGTTGAAATGGAAACAAAATACAGATAGTTGATATGGAAATAAAATAACAGATAGTTGATATGGAAATAAAATAACAGATAGTTGATATGGAAACAAAATACAGATAGTTGATATGTAAACAAAATACAGATAGTTGATATGGAAATAAAATAACAGATAGTTGATATGGAAACAAAATACAGATAGTTGATATGGAAATAAAATAACAGATAGTTGATATGGAAACAAAATACAGATAGTTGATATGGAAATAAAATAACAGATAGTTGATATGGAAATAAAATAACAGATAGTTGATATGGAAACAAAATACAGATAGTTGATATGGAAACAAAATACAGATAGTTGATATGGAAATAAAATAACAGATAGTTGATATGGAAACAAAATACAGATAGTTGATATGGAAATAAAATAACAGATAGTTGATATGGAAACAAAATACAGATAGTTGATATGGAAACAAAATACAGATAGTTGATATGGAAATAAAATAACAGATAGTTGATATGGAAATAAAATAACAGATAGTTGATATGGACATAAAATAACAGATGGTTGATATGGAAACAAAATAACAGTTGATATGGAAACAAAATACAGATAATTGATATGGAAACAAAATACAGATAGTTCATATGGAAACAAAATACAGATAATTGACATGGAAATAAAATAACACTGAGGGTATGTAAAAAAAATAACACTTCAAACTGATTATTGGAAACAAAATAACACTGATAGTTGATATTGATCACAAAGAATTAAAAGAACTACTTGTAGTTATATAATCAAGGAAAATAAAAGTGATTGTTTTTATGGAAACGAGCAAAATAAAATTGCTTGAAATACATACAAGCAAAACATAACCACTTGATATGGAAACCACCAAAGTGGTCTGTTGATATGAAAAAAATATATTAAAAAACAGGAACATCTGACTATTTTGCACACACTTGTAATGTCTTTGGTATGAATTAACTGTCTTCTTCCAAAAAATGTAACATTGCAACACTGCAGTACATGCTACTAAACAAGTCATGTGATATAAGTAGTTAAGTAAACAGGCCAACACATGCTGTGTACATATATCTGGACAAATGGCAATGCAAGATATGACATCAAACAAGCTGGAAAGCAAGCACGAGACAGGCTAGGGCAGATATAGAAATAAAGCTTGATGGAGAGACTTAGGGAGCTGGCCGGACGCGATTATCTTGCTAATATTGATATTGATCTATTTTGTTCACCAGACTCCAAGGTTGATGGATCACACTTTGAAATATTGGGTTGCCTGATAGACTTTATGTGACTTTTTAAAATTAAAGTTTATCAAACATTTAAAACTAGAATTTGATTTGGGGAAATTAGAAAAAAGCTGTGCAGATTGCTCATAGTAAAAAGAATTGTATTGAAAATTGCAACCATCAAAAGAAATATACTTACATTTGAAGAAATAAATTTAAAAACAAATATATACATGTTGATGATGTTTTGTGTCTTACAATAATATACCTGGTAGGTGGTAAGTGCAATATAAAAGATAGGAATTAATCTTGTTTATTAATTCTGTTCTAGAGAATACAGTAACAATAACCATGCAATTTCACTTAGAGCAGGAAGGGATGTTTGAGGGTTGATGCATTGTGGGAATAACTGGAGGATTTCGTTGTTTTGGGTTGGAGTAAATGAAAAGGGAAAAAATGTAGCGGATGCACTTTTCACGGTGGGTCTTTGATGCATTGAATGATGGATGCATAGCTGACAAATAGAACAAGCACAGCCATACATGATGTGACCCACTCACCTTCCAAATCACGCTGGCCACGGCTGTCTAGCTCAGATTTTCTTTCAGAATGTGTGGAAAAGCTGCTAGCTTTGTACTCAGAACTGGCTGAAACATACTTGCTCTGACTATATGCTGATTCTGATGTTTCATGGTAAGTGTACGAGTAGGTTGATTCTTGTTGATTTTGTTCCGAGAAGCACGCACTTTCAAGATGGTCATCTGTACCAACATGGGCTGAAGCAGCTGTTTGACTTGTATGTGTTTCCTCAACTCTGGAGTGAGCATGTTCAAACTCTCTCATATATTCTTTCTCTTCAAGATGATGACTCTTCTCAACTACAGAATATCCTCTCTCTTCTTCCACCTTCACATCATCTCTATCTTCATCAGCTGTCTCATCATTGCTTCTACTGATCCTACCTACTTCCTGCGCCGGTACAAGCAGCTGCTCCTCAAGCTCTGTGGTAGTCACATGACCATCTTGGATTTCCTCTTGTGAAATATCATCGAAATGAGCTGGAGGAGAACTATACCCGACTTCTAAGCTCAGAGTGTCCTTGGAGTCTTCTTTCTCTGGCAGAGACATTTGCGACTCCACATAATCCTCATACATATCGTAGACAACGTCATCCCCTTGTTGAGCGACTTCTTTATCTTCCAGCTCAGCCCTTGATTGTTCATCAAACGGATCAATCTTGAACTGTTCTGCTTCGGATAGTTTCCAGACTCGTTCCTGTAATTCCTGCTCAGCTGCTGTCATTCCCTCAATCTCCATCTCCCTCATGTATGCCTGATACAAGTGCTGTCTGTCTTCAGATTCATCATCAAGAGGGCTTTCACCACAAAACTGATCTTTTGGAGACTCTGTACCGTCCACCTGTTGTCCACTCTCAGAACTGACACCAGACATTGTGTTGTTGTCTGTGCCGGCCACGGAATAACGGTCCAAACCAATCATTAAAGCCGCATCACTGGAGGCAGTGGACATTGCATCAGCATCAATCATAGCTTTCTCCAGATCCTGCTCCCACTGCATTGGAGACCCTAGGATAAAAAAAAAACAAATACCAACCATCAACATTACTGGCAATATTAGTTACATAAGCTCAAGTTGTAAAAACAGGAGAAAGACAGGGAAGTCTGATGACATGAAATGTAAATACAGTAGCAATCTGATTATCCGAATCCCAATTAACCGAATCCCCACTTATCCAAATTGAATTTAAGTGAAATAATTTTAGAGCGAGAGCGTTAGCGGACGCAGCAGAGAGGTGCCGGGACAGTGCATACGTACCATTACTAACTATGTAATTTATTTGCAATACATAGTTGCTTACATATTACTGTACTTTTATCAATAAAATTCAGTTCATTTCAATGTATGATTGGATGTATGTATGATTGTATGTATGTATGATTGTATGTATGTATGATTGGATGTATGTAAACTGTTTTTCTTAATTTCTGAGCTATATCCAATTATCCAAAGATTTGATTATCCGAATCGGCATTTAATTAGGATAATCAAATTTCTACTGTATTGCTGATATTTATTGCCATTTGTAATGGCTAGCGCCCAGACAATAACACACAACCACACACACATGCATGTGAACGCACACACAGCTCATACTCATGAGTTATGCTGAAAAAAAGTGCATAATTTCATAATGAAAAATATATCCACATGCACATGTAACTGAACCGGTAAAAGACATACTGGTCTATGCATTTCTCAGTACATGATGTTCTCTACCAGATTCTATCATGCCTACAATACTAGCTGTAAAATGTTCACATGTGTGAATATCAAACATTAACTTTCACGTCAAACACTATCAATATAACAGTTCCTGCATGTGCATATACAAAAACACAGACACCTACACATCAATGCAAACAGGCATCTAGATGTCACATAACCAACAGAAACATGACATCTAGATGTAACATACATCACAGAAACATGACATCTAGATGTGATATAACCCACAGAAACATGACATCTAGATGTGACATAACCCACAAAAACTAGACAACTAGATGTAATATAACCCACAGAAACAAGAAATCTAGAAGCAATATAGCCAACAGAAACAAGACATCTAGAAGCAATATAACTCACAGAAACAAGACATCTAGAAGTAATATAACCCACAGAAACAAGACATCTAGAAGTAATATAACCCACAGAAACAAGACATCTAGAAGTAATATAACCCACAGAAACAAGACATCTAGAAGTAATATAACCCACAGAAACAGACAACTATCAGTAATATAATCTATAATAATTGTAAGATCTTACCTGCTTCCTGTTCTGGAGATAATGCATCCTCTATGTTGAGAATTCGCTGCAAGCTTTCTTGGTCTTGGGAGGCAATCAAAGTGAAGTCTGATGGTGAGGGTGGTCTGTCAGAAACTGCTGCAAACTCCATCTTTTCACCATCCTCATCCTCATCATATTCCTCACACTCCTCTTCATCATCTTGTAGACTATCTCTCTCGATGTCTGTATCCGTCTGTACATGCAGGGTATCCTGTTGAGTCTGCTCAAGACTTTTCAAGACTTGATCATTAACCTCTTCCTGATGTACTACCCTTGTGACTGCCTGTGGCATGATGCCAAGAGATATATTCAGTCGTTCTGTGTCTTGTGAAGCAATCAATGTGAAATCTGATGGAGACGGAGGTCTGTCTAGCCGGTCCATGCCATCATCAAATTCATCTTCTGATGATGACGACACATCATCTCTGTCTTCATGTCTCCTGGACAGTTTATGCTCAATGAAGATTTGCTGTGCCATGTCAGCAGATAGCCTGCCTTCCGATTCATATTCTTCCTCATCTGCATCATGACCATACTCAGAACCAGTCATGGTGTATTCAGAACCTGTCATTGTCTCACTCTGGGCTGTGTAACTTGAGCTGCTCAACATTTCACTTTGTGCAGTGTAATAGGAGCCTGTCCCTGTTGTCTCACTTTGAGCATAATCTACATCGCTGGGAGTTGTGTAATCAGAACCAGATATGCTAGATGCCATGTACATCTGACCAGCACTTCCTGACATTTCATGAGCACTTTGTCTAGGATTTTCTTGAGGCTGGGAAGAAGCTTCTGGGTCTAAGAATTCTTCATCCTGACTATCCTCATCAAATTCTATTCTTGTTTGTGTTTCATCTAGTTTTATTTCCATAGCTGTCAGGTCTTCATCCAAGTCACTTGGAGATTCAGAACGATCCTGCACTTCAGTGGAAGATGTCGGATACAGTGGAGATCTTGGAAGATGCAAGCCCATGCTGACACCATCAGACAGTCCATAACTGTGGTCATAGCTATCTCTTGTTTGTTGTGAGTTACTAGAGAGATCACCATCAATACGAGGAAAACTTTCAGGATGTGATTCCTCTGCAACTGCAAAGTGTGAGGGAAATATGGTCAACTTATCTCTATTATCTTCATCTGGTACAACAAATTCTTGGAGCTCCTCTAAAAAACGTTCGGTTCTGTCAATAAAAATTTCTGGAAATTCATGGACTTCCTCCTCTGTATGTGATTCTTCCACCTGTAGATTCATCTCTTGTGATTGACTAAATTTCTCTTCTAGGAATTCACCTTTAATCTTCTCTTCCTTTTCTTGCAGCAAATTTTCATTTGTGTCTTCTGTCTCAGAACCAGCAGGAATGTAGTCATCAATTGCAGGCTGAGAGTAAACAACCGGTTCCACACCGACGAAAGCTTCAACTCTCTCAACAGAACTTTCATGGACAAACTCAGTGTTCAGGATATCAACAGTCTGTTCAAGCTTGATGTCATCTCTATCTACTGACGGCTCAATTTCTTCAGCACAAACACTTTCATCTTCATGATCTTGCTCCACTTTCAGCTTTTGACCATCATCAATGATGCCTTCCTCATCTTCATGCTCATACTCATCATCATCAAGATCATCCTCAGAAGAAGATTCCCCCAGAGCTTGCTGCTTTTCTAGATCCTGCATCTCTGCCATAATACCCATTGATGATCCTCTTGGTTCCTGCTCAGTTTCACCTTCAAGAGATTCAATCCTTCGTGTTGTCTCAATACTTGTATGCAGAGCCTCTTGAACAATAGCTCTACTAAGTTCTACTTCATATTCCACCTCTCTAATTTCTTCTGCCTCATCAGAAACCACAAGAGCACTACTATAATATGTAGATACATCCTGTTCCAATGACTCAAAAACAAGAACCTGCTCAGACACACATTTTTCTCTATAGTCTTCCCCATTATAAACTTGCTCTTCATGTGACTCTTCCACATGTTCTCCAGACTTTTCCAAGGCATCTTCATCCACTGTAGATTCAGCTTCTTCTTGTTCACATAGATATTCACCCAACGGCACCTTGCCCTGGGCAAACAATTCATGAACATGACTCTCATTTACCACAGATACTTCAACCACTTCCTCACATGGTTCTTGTTCTTTCAGCACATAATCAACCTGAGCATCAATTGGAGGAGCAGCTTCTGGTTCACCATCATACTTTTCAAATGCTTTATCAATGTCTTCTAAAACAATTTCTGCATCCTCACCCACTTCAGCATCTATCGGTACAATGATCTGAGGTTCGTCTTCATACTTTTCAAATGCTCTATCAACGTCTTCCTTATCCTCCACAGCAGCAGATCTCTCCTCTTCCCTGCCACTGAAATCAAGTTCCTGACATCTGGCCATGTCACTTTCTGGAGACTGTTCCGAGATCAACTCTAGAGAACTTGCAGTCACTATGTGTACCTGCTGTCTAATGTCTTCAAATGAGTCAACCGTAGCAACTTCTTTCTCAGGAACTGTTTCAGACAATTCTAGATCTCCAGACAAGATGTCATCATCATCTTCAACATCTTCCTCCTCATCATCACTATCTTTAGAATACTGTGACAGTAGAGCGGCAGTTAACTGTTCTTGCTCCTCAATTTCCTGATCTAGTTCCTCATCAATATCTTTCTCATCTTCATCAGCATCTTTTCCAAACTCCTCATCAGCATCTTTTCCAAACTCCTCATCAGCATCTTTTCCAAACTCCTCTTCAGCATCTTTTCCAAACTCCTCATCAGCATCTTTTCCAAACTCCTCATCCTGATCCAAAACATTCTCATCATCAAGATTCTCCTGCTCTTCTGGAGAAGAGCCAATGGCTTTTTCAGAAACTGAGACAGACTCTGATTCCTCATCTGGTAATATCAGCCGTTTGTCTGCTTTCTCAGGTTCTTCTAGTTTCTGAGCATCATCATGTATCATATGAGAAATGTCAGATGTTTCAGAGAAAGGAGTTGTGAGATCAACTTTACATTTGTCTCCTTGCAGCTCTGAACTTTCTCCTCCTATCTTAGTTGAAACTCCTTCAGTCTCATCATACTCATTTTCTCCAGTCGACTTTCTAATATTGACCTCTGCTGACTCCTCACCATCCAATTCTTCAATGGAACTCTTCTGTGTTTCAATCAACACTCTCTGATGACTTGAGACGTTTGATACTCTCAAATCTTCTGTGCTGTCCACACTTTGTACTGATGTGTAGGTATATTCTGAGTATTGTTGTTCATGATGCATCTGTGATAACCTGGTCTCTTCGTTGGTTGATTCTAAGGTCTCTCCCAAAGCATAATCATCTCCGTCCCATTTCTTATTTATATTACGTTTGTCAAATTCTATAACATTCATACATTCTTCAGTTTCTTCCAGATTATCATCTGATTTAGAGACATCACTTGCCCTATGGGTTGTCTCGAGATCATGCTCTAGGAATAATTTCTCCTCAGTTTCTGTATGCTCCTCATGTGTTCTGTAACCTATTTGCTTTTCATACTGCCGAACTTCTTCTGCATGCTTGAGCCTGCCTACCATCACCAGTGTAGCAGCCTGGACAATCTCTTCCTCTGAGAGCTCACCTCTGTTGAGCAGCACCCAATCATCACAGCTGTCTTCTATTTCTGCTCCTGTTCTCAAGTCATCATATTCATGATCATAACCTTGTATGTGTCTACCATCACGTGTTAGAAAATCCTCAAGCATACCTTCTGCATACATCTCTTTAAATTCTTCGTTTTGATGAAGATCTGAGGTGCTATCCTGCACAAACCTATCAGTGCTATCCTCAAAAGCATGCTCAGATTTCATTTGTTTAGCACGACTGGCAATGAACTCGTCTTCAGAGACCTCTTGTATTTCATCCTGTTCTTCATCAGGCAGAGTTGCAAAACTTCTATGGCATTCTAGCATTTCTGATGTCTTCACGATTCTTCCAACATCAACGGTATCCTCAACCTCCTCCTCAATTGTCTGTTGACTTTCTTCATTGAAATCCTCAACAAAATGTCTGTGTGTTGCTTGAACCTTTGTCTCTATCAAATCTGTCTCCTGAATTTCATCAGCCTCTTCATCAGGCAAGCTTACAACTGCAGCTTTGACATCTTCAACTTGTATTTTATCTAGAGACTCCTCCACAACTTCAGCAAGTTCTGCATCATCAACATCATCCTGCAAATATTCCTCAGCTAACTTGTCACTTTCAAATCTTTCTTTTTCTTCTATCTCTCTCTCATCTTCCAGCTCTCCTTCATATTTATCTTCTCTCTCACCATCTCTCTCATCTTCTTGAACTTTCTCTTCTTGCTGTTCTAATCTGTCTTCTTCATCTTTCACCTCATCTTCATAATGCTCTCCTTCTTCTTCAAGAATATTATCTTCCTGTATTTCTTCATATACTTCATCAATTTCATCATCTCTGGTGATTTTTCTTGCCTCACTTTCCTCCACAATAAACTCCTGCTCTTCCACTACTTCTTCTTCTCCTGTGTCTTCACATGCAGCTCCTGTTTCCTCTTCTCTACTGAATTCTTGTTCGTCAGTTTCATCATGTTCTGTTACTTCATCACCAATGTTTGCTTCTTGAACATTCTCAACGAAATCCTCAACAAAATGTCTGTGTGTTGCTTGAACCTTTGTCTCTATCAAATCTGTCTCCTGAATTTCATCAGCCTCTTCATCAGGCAAGCTTACAACTGCAGCTTTGACATCTTCAACTTGTATTTTATCTAGAGACTCCTCCACAACTTCAGCAAGTTCTGTATCATCAACATCATCCTGCAAATATTCCTCAGCTAACTTGTCACTTTCAAATCTTTCTTCTTCTTCGTCTATCTCTCTCTCATCTTCCAGTTCTCCTTCATATTTATCTTCTCTCTCATCATCTCTCTCTTCTTCTTGAACCTTTTCTTGCTGTTCAGATCTAGCTTCATCTCCCACATCATCTTCATAATGCTCTCCTTCTTCTTCTTCTACTTTCTCATCTATGTATTCTTCTTCACTTATTTCTGCGTACTGATCTTTAATTTCATCTTTTCCTGTGATTTCTTGCTTCCTATGATCTTCTTTCTCTATTTCCCCTTCTATCACTTCCTCATAGTTATCTTCAATATCTTCTTCCTGATCAAGCGCTTGTGCATCATCTATTCTCTCTTTTTCCATATAGTATCTTCCTTCCAGCTCTCCTGCCATCTCATCACTTTCTTTCCTTTCTGACTCAACTGTTACTATTTTGTCATCTTTCTCCTCATCTTCCAGATCCGCTAATTCAACTTTCTCCTCATCTTCCAGATCCGCTACTTCAACTTTCTCCCCATCTTCCAGATCCACTACTTCAACTTTCTCCTCATCTTCCAGATCCAATATTTCACCTTTCTTCTTACCTTCTAGATCTGCTATTTCACCTCTATCCTCACCTTCGAGATCTGCTATTTCACCTTTCTCCTCTTCCAGATCCAATATTTCACCTTTCTCCTCTTCCAGATCCAATATTTCACCTTTCTCTGCATCTTCCAGATCTGCTATTTCACCTTTCTCTTCACCTTCCTGATCTTCTATTTCACCTTTCTCCTCACCTTCCAGACATGTTCCCGCAGCCACATCACTCATCATAACCTCCTCCTCCTCATCTTCCCCTTCAATCTCTGTGCTGATAATGTGTGCTGTATAGTGTCTAGAAACAGAATATCCTTGATCAGTGATCTCTACTTGACCAGCTCTCAACTCCAGCTCATTAAGTCCATCCTCTTTCAATCCTTCAGAGGAACCATATTTGTCCTCAAACCCAGAATATCCTTGATCAGTGATCTCTACTTGACCAGCTCTCAACTCCAGCTCATTAAGCCCATCCTCTTTCAATCCTTCAGAGGAATCGTATTTGTCCTCAAAAGAATACTGTACAGAATCATATTTCGACTTTTCATAGGTTGCTTCAACAGATTCATGTGTCTTCACATCCACAAACTCTGCTGTCTCGGTGGTGGCCCAAGGATGTCTCATTTGTTCATATGTCTCAGCAATATCTAGAGTTTTATCACAAGATTCTCTGACATCCGAGTCAGTAGCAAAAGAATGTGTTTCTGTTTCCAGTGTGTGAGCATCTTCTGTAAAACCAGAGGTCAGCTTTGATGGGGTTTCTTCTACTGTTTCAGTGATATGTTCTTTGGAGGTGTCAAGCTCATGTTGGCTCTCAAGTGATTCAACCAATTCACTTCTGATGTCTGAAAAGTCTTGCGTTGTTTCACTGACATCCTCCATTAGCTCACTCCTAAAGTCATCCTTCCCTCTCTCAGTTCCCTCATAAATCAATCTATCAGAAGTAACTCTCTCACAAGAGTCAGTAGTCAATGTATGTTCATACGCTTCACTTGAGGTGAGCTCAAACTTTCTTTCCATCCTACTGACCACCTCTTCAATAGTTTCAATCTTCTCTCTCACCAATTCTGTAGTTGCTGGGTCAGCTAAAGCTGTGTACTTGAGGTCAGTAATAGGTGACTCATCCCCATCAACAATATTCTCTTCTAAAATATGCTGAGATTCTTGGGTTTCTTCCTCCTCATCTTTCTCCACCACTTCAACAGTTTCTTTCAGAGAAGTATGTGACAAACACTCCACAGCATGAATGTATGTAGGTTCCTGTGTCAGCATGATTTCATGTTTTGTGAAGTGGCACTCTGAGGTAGGGAAATGAACAATCTCATGTGTAGCCACCAAGTCTGTTCCACTATCTTCTGTCTCCACATGCTGGACATCCAGATTTGTCTCAACACTGATGATCTCATCTTGTTGGATTCTCTCAGCTTCAACTTCAGCTTCAACTTCAGCTTCAACTTCAGCTTCAACTTCAGCTTCAACTTCAGCTTCACTTAATCTCAATATTTCTTGATCAACTGCAACAACGACTGTATCCTGTCCAGGGATCTCATACATCTCCACATCTTCTTTGATGACAGCAGCCTCACGTGTGCCAGAAATGTTTAAATCATCAACTTCCTCTACAGTGACATGTTCATAAGTTTCACAATGGATCTGGGCTGTGTAGATATCCTTATGGTGGTGTGCTTGCTGAGTCACATCGCTTACAGTAGTTTTAGCCAGTTCTGATGTTTGAGACAAAGCTAGCTGCCTCGTCACCAACTCTGAATGCTTCTCGCTCACCTCCTGTTCTTCAAATTTATCCTTATCCTGTAGTCTATCTGTAGTGCCCAGGCCAGTCCAAAAGAAGCATAAAAAAATAGAAGGATACAGTAGGAAGCTATTAGTACAGAAGAAAGGGGAAAATCAAAGCCGACCATTAGCAAGATGAGTATGTTGATGTGAACTGATGCAACCATGAAGTAGTTAACAGTCAAACATCAATAACAAGGCATACATCTCATACAGACATATGAAATGTAGCATACATACACGATAATGTCTGTTCTAATTTATGGCTTGAAAACTGGATAAACTAATATATGGGTGACAATTCTCAGGTAACTGTGTTCTTGTAATGTCAACATCTAACAGTCACTGGTTAATATTGACTGCAGTTGATGGAATATACAGTCAATGTATCCGTCACTTAGATAGGGTTGGTAGCAGAATTATCCACAATCTAAGACCAGCAACTGCAACATAACCAGGCACTGTTGACTGTCAGGTGATTTCTAGATTTCAGTAACAGAATTGACTTGTCAATTACTTGTCCATAACAGGGAATTCACTTGTCCGTAACAGAGAGTACATTTCTCAATAAAGGGGATTTCATTTGTCAATAACATGGACTTCATTTGTCAACAACAGGAACTTCATTTGTCAATAACACGGGATTCATGTGTCAAAAAAAAGGTACTTCACATGTCAAAAACAGGTACTTCACTTTTCAATAACACAGGGACTTCATTTGTCAATAACAAGGACTTCATGTATAAATAACAAGGACTTCATGTATAAATAACAAGGGCTTCATGTGTCAAAACACAGGTACTTCACATATCAATAACAGGGACTTCACATATCAATAACAGGGACTTCACATATCAATAACAGGCAATTATAAAAAATATATTTATTTAGCATGCAGCTTATATTTTAGCATGTAACTGTCACATTAATAACTATTGGCTAAATTGTAGTAATGGTTACAAATTTCTAACTAAATTAGTAATTAAGTGTATCATACTACATTATACTATTCAATCATATTAGGATTATATTCCAAACTGTGGATACATGCACATCGTAACAATGTTCATTTTCTACAACAGCTACACTCTATTTGTGTAAGGATCAACAGTGAACACAGGAAAGAATACACATTTATACACTGAAGTTGTCTGTACTACAGGTCAATACAATTGTAGGAAAGTAAATCTATGTATGGTCTGTGTAATTAAAGAAAATCTTTACAATTTTACAGTATATTGCAAAACTGTTAGCATAGTCAGTGATGTGTATCAGTGTCAAGATATACACATTACTGGTGAACACAGTTATTAATGTGTATTGGTATCAATATATACACACTACATGTAGACACAGTCAGTAATGTGTATCAGTGTCAAGATATACACACTACGGGTTAACACAGTATAAGATGTACTGCGTAATGGGATATCAAGACTTCTAAAAGAACTAATTTGACTGTTCCCATGATTCCTCACTTAATGGTACAAGTAGAAATGACAATAGATAGATATTTGCAAGATACATTATTGGCTTATTATCACTTTAGTATTTGTGTTACTATAGCCCATACTGGAATATATAATCTTATCTGGGTGTGTGGTAAGTATATATGAGTTTGTGCAAGGTATATCTGACCAATCTCCACTCAAACACATTATTAAAACATGAAATATATTATTATTCCAGTTATTAATATCATTCTGAACTACCTGTTACCTACCTGACACCCACTGAGGAGAAATTGTTGGTATTTAAATAGAAAAAAAAATGTCACAAATCAACAATAAAATAAATAACTTTAGAGAAAACTTAGAATTGAGGATAAAATAAAGTGAGAATAAATTTTGGGAAATAAAACAACAGCAAACATGAAATATTTACCTGCATCCTTGTCTGCATGAAATATGAAGGTGTGTAGGGAAGCAGGTGATATCCATACAACAATGGCTAAAAACTGCAAAGAAGCCATTTAACTCCTGACACCAAATCACAGTACTAAACAGCAAAAGCTAGAAAACCTCAAATAAAATAGGCATGACTTGCAGAGGTGTCAAATAAAAATAGCAATAATGCTGTCTGTTCAGGTGCAAGAACATATTTATGGGAAATAACTAGGTATTTGAAATGTACAACATATGTGATAATTCAAAAATGTGAAACAATACACCAGTCAAATGCACCTAGTTTGCCACTGGTTTTTTTTTTATAAAGAAAAAACATGTTCTGTGAATGTAACAAAAGAGCATTCACAGAAGACATTAATCTAGAACCATGCCCATAGTAGTAATAATTACATATTTGCTTGCACGTCAACAGATGGGATCTTATACTGACACAATCATAGCTTACACACATACATATTTCATGCATAGATGTCAACTTATTGTTTCACAAATCCTTATTTTTTTAGAATATCTATACTTATTCTTATAAAACGCCAGTTTTAGGAACAATTACTTAAATTCAACACCCCCCCCCCCCCACAATTTTCTATTTAGCCTGTCAACATATTGCGTGTAAAATACACATCGCTGTACATTGGTATCAATATGGAAAATCCTTAAGCTGACACATATGACTTGATGACCGTATTTGTTGACAAGAAAGTACCCAGAATTGAAATAAAAACTGAGATTTTGACACGCAGACATTTCATAAGGAATCTAGTTCTGTATCTGTATAGATTTCATCCTGGATTCTTTCTCTCATATTAGCCTTATTGTATACCTATAGAATACATAGGAAACCTGGCTGAAATTACAGCAATGAGATATGAGACATACCCTGTTTCAGTAGGATAGAGGTTTCAGGTATTATTGTTGTTAGATGAGCTGGAGATGATGGTCTGGAAGGTGGTGGGAACCAGGTCGGAGATGAGGTTGTGGAAAGTAGTAAAAACCTGAGATAGTTTAGAGTCTGAAATATGGTGAGAATCAAGATGATTGAATCAAGGTGAACACAATATTGTCATCGGGTATGTGTGTCTATGTCAATACATACTGAGACAACAATAAGGAGTCTCTGTTCTTCATCTTCTTAAGTGTTCATTCTCAGACTCTCACTGGATCTCTCTTGTAGCAGGCCCATGGTCCTACTAGATTTTCAGCAAGATGTAGTCCAGAGAATAGAAATGCGTTGTGTCACTGTTTTATTTGCGTAAATGGCCTGACACATCCATCTTCAGCAGTAGTCTTTTTTTTCAGAACTAGAAATAAATAACTAATATCTCAATTTTAGCAGACAACAAAGTCATAGATGCATGTCACACTTAAACATTCTCTCTTCTACTGCCTTCATATCTATGATCAGGTGTTATTGTGACTGATTACTGATTTCATTTGTAATCTATGACAACAATACTTGATCATACAATTTGTATTATTTGTACTGATTTAAATAAATATAAATAAATTTGGTCATGGCTCTGATTAAATACAACACAACTATACAACAAGCTACAAGCAAGAAAAACCAAGTCAAACCAGAGTAAAAATAATCATGATATTCTAGGAAGAATAAAACATTGTCAAGATTTATGCCCGTATATTTTAAAATAGTCAATGACATTATGTTCGTAGAATGTTGGGGACTAATGACATGAACAACTGATCTACTCTTATGATGTACTTAGTTTTAGGAGCAGATTATTGTACGTGATGAGACAAGAATATTGGAAATAATTGTGAGTTGGTTTTTGTTGTATTAAACCATGTTTTATATTTGAAACATCTGCTATTTAACTGATTCCATCTGAGAAGACTCATACGAGTCAGGAATAACTAGGTCGTCAATCTGAAGTGACTCCAATGAGTTTTCAGAATGTGATATTTATTTTGTCTTTTTCTGTATTTATATCAACATAAGGATGGTTCTGATAGAAAATGTAATATGTCCACATTGCTTCTTGCATGATTTTGATGTGTTATGATATCAATTTTGTAAGTTATTGATAAGTTTTGAACACAGAACTACGTGATATCATTTTTCTTTATATTGAATATATAATATTCTGTATACATATTTTCCAGTTTACTTATTTTCGTAGAATAATAAGTATTTAATAATATATGTGTTATGTGATCGCATTTGGTCACAATTATTGTTAAGATTTAGTAATTACTGAAAACTGTTATTTAGCATCCTGTTTGCAAATTTATGCTATTTTTTAAGAGAAATCTGCCACATTTTCATGAGAAAATCTAGGCCTAGTCTCATGGATCGATGTAGAAATTTGCTCTAAATAACACATGTTTGATGCACTATGCATACATACTATACATTTTTGTGCCCATAATTGGATTATCTACAGATACAGTTTGAGTGGAAGTTATTGATTCAGAAGTTTGATAAGGTCAAATATCATGTCCAAAATAATATTTATTAGTCATTTACACATTTTATTTTCTTGTTAAAATACATTTTTAAATATTAACATAATTTTTTTTCAAAATGAACTTGTAATAATCACATTCTCTGTCCATTTCTGTTTCAAAATATATATATTACATTATAATGTAAATATATTTAGAAGAAATATTTCTTGTTTCCATGATCCATGTGCACAAAAAAAAATCTAGAATAGTTAAATATCTACAGCTAAGCAGTAACCTGTATTACTAATCACTGTATTACCTCTATTACCAATAGCTATAGCTAACCAGTATTCCCAAGTACTTACAGCTAACCTGTAACCAGCAAACCAAACTATCTACCGACAACCAGTAACCAGTATAAACAAATATCTACATTTAACCATTGCCTAGAAAATCACTACAAGCAAATAATGCTGGGTAGATAGCTACGTCCTAAAATGGATACACTATCAATTTTTAATTTTTTTAACCATTAACCCAAAATACATACAGCTATACCAGTATACCTGAATATCTACAGCTAAGATAAAGCCAAAAATTGTTGTAACTACAAATCAAATACAAGGCTGGCTACTATTCACAAGTATAAGAAGTGTTACACTGTAACAGCAGCAATTTAATTGTAGACTGTTCTAGAAATCAGAATGTTTAGCCACTCATTTTCAGTTGAGCAACTGTTTGTTAAGTGTTTACATTTCCCTGGGGAGTGGGAGGTTTTAAACCAGGCAGCAATGTTTTATTCAGACCAATGGGGATCATGACTTGAGCTATGTAGTTACGTGCTCTGAGGAATACTCTTAGCAGGCAGCTGGCTGCTCTGTTAACAGGGACAGAGTGCATATATGAGAAATCTGACTACAATAACATCTTTTTTCCACACCTTTAGTGCCAATTGTAGACACAGTACAACAAGATGTATACAACTTCTACTTCAGAAACCCCATGAAAATATAACTCATAGATCACATCTAAAAGCATATGACATAACACTTTCACCAACTGCTTGAAAATGATGAAATACACATATAGAATATGTGAAGGATATGCATGACTTGTTCTAACTTTCTAACCGTACATGGACCAACAAGTACATAACTTAATGTTTTATAGCAACTCATCAATATATGTATATATAACAAGTGTTTCATAGAGATATATAACAAGTGTTTCATAGAGATATATAACAAGTGTTTCAGTCAGTACAGAATCATATTGAAGATGCTGCTAGAGAAACTCATTTGTTTCTAACAATTTTTGAACATATTAGACATATCATTTTTGAAACGGGTAATTATTTTGAAGCAATATACCATACTGTTTTACATCAAAAATGAACATTTTGGTACAAAATGGAGAGGTGACAGAACTCTTAGTGATCACAAATTTGCAGATGACTTGCAATTATTAAGTTCATCTCCTGCTAAGACACAAGATAAATTGAATCAACTTTGTCATCTTTCAGAACAAATTGGCCTTCATCAACATTTCCAAGATTAGGATCATGAATTTTACTAACTGTAATTTTAAAATCACCCACAAAGGAGAAACAATACAGACAGTTAATAACTTTTCTTATTTAGGCAGAAAAATGAAACAAGATGGAGATGCAACACAAGAGATTTCTACTAGAATCATGTTAGCATTAAATGCTTTCAATGACATAACAAACATCTGGAAATCAAAACAATAAGTACAATACTAAAATATAACAGTTTAACTCTAATGTATTATCTGTATAAACATATGGTTGTGAACGTTGGAAAATAACAAAAGTACTGGAGAAGAAATTATATTCATTTGGAAAAAAATGTCTTACGGGCCTTAAATATTAGTTGGGAATAATTCAAGTCAAACAAGCAAGTAAGAGAAGACACTAAACAGCGGTATGTTTCTACAACAATAGGAAGAAAATGATGGACTTATATCAGACGTGTACTTTGAATGAAAACAGACTGCTACTTACTACAAACAGTAAAATCGGCTTCTGTGCAGAGAAACTTATCACTGACTCATATGTACAGAGAAACTAATTACTGAATTACAGACTGATCTGTGTAAAGAAACCTATCACACACTGATCTGTGTAGAGAAACTTTTCACTGACAGATCTTTGCTGAGAAATTTATCACTGACTGATTTGTATGGCTAAATTTATCACTGACTAATATGTGTAGAGAAACTAATCACTGACTGAAACTAATCTGTGTAATGAAATTAAACAAAAATTGGAACATGACTAATAGATCACAATGAGACATCAGATGATGGAAAATAAACAAATAGCCTGAAACTAAAAATACAAATAAAGTCTCAAACAGCAGAGCTAGGACAACATCTACACAACATCATCAGTAAATCAAAAAGTGAACATAATGTCAACATGTACAGTACAAGTTCTCTTCTTCTAAGCAGCTAATTTCATATAAATATTGCTACATTTATCTTTCAAGAGTTATTAACATCTGCAGGTTTTTATACAAATGTCACCTGTTTTGTTGTTGTATAAACATAAGGTGAAGTTATATAGGAGATAAAGACATCACAAATATGGCATTAAATACCATACACATAATGTCAATGTCATCGACATGTCATTCAACAAATGTACCATACAATATATTGAAGATATTCTGTATGTCTGCATAATAGATTCATAACTACTAAAGTGACTAATTCATATATATATATTATAAGGTGTCTACAAAGACATTGTGCACTGAAGTCACAAAGATCTGCACTAATTATTCATAATTCATATGATGTATTGTCACCACCAATGTAACTGAGTGAAACATTGACTTGGTAGACACCCCCGGTGTATATACATTTTGGAAGATATTTCAAATAACAAATATTCTAATATCTATATTAGATTCGCTCTCAGAGGAAGCTTTTATTGCTACGCAACCCTAAGTCAAAGACACCAGCAGCGTGAACTAAACACCATATTTCATAGAACACCAAACATAAATATATAAACATACATAATCATATAGAAGGGAAAAAACACAAATAAGGTAGATAAAGATGAAAGAAGTGCTTGTGTACCTGTATATGTTTCTCCACCGAAGGCTAGGAAGTTAGAAAGAACAATACCTTTAATAATTACCTACTAATAAAAAGTAGATATTTACTGAGAAAAGTAGATGCTACAGTCATGTAGATAAAAACACTTTCTCATATTGCGAGGGTATGAAATAGCCACTTACTTACACAACTACATCTGACATGCATGTATGTGCAAGACAGAGATGGGATTTGAACCAGATCCATTCAACTGCAACCGGGTTCGTTTAATGCATCACTCTGCACATAATATGGAAAACATGTTGACTCCAGTAACGAGGTGAATATGTGCCAGCTGAATGTACCTGGTTCAAATCCCACATGCTGACTTCTGATTTTGTTTCATTAACTCTTCGATGTTTCTTAATTATATTCTTCATTTGCCCATGTGCAAGACAGAAGAGTTCTTATAAAGACAAGGACTTAGTTATCCTCATGTGTTTATTGCGCAGCAAAATGTATCCATTACAGACGAATATAGTGATCATTGTCTAATCTATGAGCTTGATAATTCATATCAAGTACCTGGTAGCTAACACAAGATAGAAATATGTGCATCAAATATTGAACAGCATATGAAAGTACATTGACATAAACACTTGACATATAATGCAGAACATTATGGGTTCCATCATATGTTACAAATGTGCATGTTTGGCATATCTAATGCAGTTTATAAAGTGTATGCCGATGAGACTGATGCCTCCACATGACACAGAGCCACATGACACAGAGCCACATGACACTGAGACTATTAGTGAAATCATAGATTGAGAACAACTCAATATCAATATAATTCAATGTCAAGACACAGAGATCAAGAAACATTAAACAACACCCCATGTTCAAATGACACAGCTGGCACAGACTTCTACACACTCAGAAACTGCTTACACATACAATCTCAGAAATCTGCTTACACATACAATCTCAGATAATGCTTACACAGATAGCATTACATACACTATGGAACTAGCAGTACACACACAAATGTGCACTTGCACACACAGCTATGCACTTACACACACACACATATGCATAATATACAACCACCAGCACACATATATGAGATTTATATGGAGTATGTATGCTGCAACTTAATATTATCAAAGTCCACAGACAATATGACTTTATTTCACCACGTACAGAAAGTCTCAAATCTGCACTCATGCTTAAAATAAATGCAACATGCAAACAGTAACATGCTAACTGACTGATGAACAAAACAATCAGTGACTTGACAACATGCCATACACACAATGTTTACACATGCACATCATGAGTTTGTATACACATTAGCATTGCTAGCACATAATATCATAGACTCGATCTCTGTCATGTGACTGTTGCTAGCACATATATTGACTTGTTATCTGTCATGTGACTGTTGCTAGCACATATCATATTGACTTGCTATCTGTCACGAGACTGTTGCTAGCACATATCATATTGACTTGCTATCTGTCATGAGACTGTACACATTTAATGCTTGAGTAAATATATAAGCTGTATAACATCAAAGCTGGTTCACAGGCACATGCACTATCATCATGCAATCAGTGATGCACCATCATCATGCAATCAGTGTTGCACTATCATCATGCAATCAGTGTTGCACTATCATCATGCAATCAGTGATGCACACAACTATCACTAGTTAGATCAGGGCTATCCAGCTGGTAGTCCACAAACCAGGGTGTAGCACTATCGTTGCTAGACAAATTCAATAAAATAAAATAGAAATGAAATCTTTTTGATTAAAGCTGGATATAAATGTTTTTGGAAAACTTATTCTTGTCTGAATGTTTTCTCAACTTTCTAAACCCTCTAACGTTATTTGATTAATTTTACAAAACATTATCAGACAAAATTCAATAAAATAAAATGGCATACAGATGGGAAGGACACGGCATATGAAGTTGCGATAGTGAAAATGTTACGGCTATTCAATTGAAAACAGAACCATGTTTTTAGTGTTGATATCTTATTTTCAATTGTGTGCTCCAGGCAGTGTCTGGGGTTATCAAATGGCCCCCTTCCCCTTGAATAAGTTTCCATTGGACAGCCCTAAGTTACACCACGACAATCAATATAAGATAGTTGAATATGTTTTGTGTATTGTAACTTGTATGTTTTCTTGTGTGCACATCATTACCCACTAGTTTTAGTGATAGTCCATCATGTCTGAGTGGAACTATTATTAAAACCTGTGTTTTACGTAAGTACAATTGTAAGTTACACCATGAGTTTTAGACACCACCGTTACAAATTAGACTATGGATAATATGTTAGAACTGCAACAAAACTATAATCCAACAGGTGGATTTTAATATTGAGTAATTAATTACGTTTTGCTTGGAAACACAGAAGAAACACACTCTTTTGACCAAATCTTAAATTTGTTTTCATGTATGTTTGCAGTATTAGCAAAATGACATCATTGTGTTATCAATTTCTGTCTGTAAGTTTTACTATCAGCGTTAGTTTCAGTAATTGTTGCAGGTTAGTTGTAAGTTATACTATAAGTGTTAGTTAGTTTCAGTAATTGTTGCAGGTTAGTTTCAGTAATTGTTGCAGGTTAGTTGTAAGTTGTACTACCAGTGTTAGTTTCAGTAATTGTTGCAGGTTAGTTGTAAGTTGTACTACCAGTGTTAGTTTCAGTAATTGTTGCAGGTTAGTTGTAAGTTGTACTACCAGTGTTAGTTTCAGTAATTGTTGAAGGTTAGCCGTGACAGTTACTTATCCATCAATCAGACTGTTATCAGAAATGAAAAAAAGCATTGGCTACTACAGATAAACAATGTCACACAACAGGTAAACCATGTACTGCATCCAGTAAGCATGCATGCTCCTCGGATAAGTGATACACTTCTAAACATAAATGACAAATTGTCACAGGTGAGAAAGCACTATAGAAGGTAAGTACAGAATATTCCTGAAGTAAAGAACAGATTACTACCGATAACATAGAGCCAGAATCATATTAGACTTGTCTAAAAGCTAGAAAGTTGATGCCAACATTTCATCGAGAAAAGAGGAGTCCAAAATGGTTGACAAAGCAGAGATTGGGCGGAGTTCTCAACTCTGACAAACTCTGAGACTGTTAGTGCACTAGTCATGATGGAGTCAATTACCCCCATCCACATGTCATGGTGGAGTAAATGATCATGTTCACAAGTCACGATAGCATCAATTAAAGCATTCACAAGTCATGATGGGATTGAAAACATTCACAATTCACGACAGTCAAAAAACATTAACAAGTCACACTAAAGTTGAAAACATTCACAAGTCACGATAGAGTAAAAAAATTCACAAGTCAGGATAGAGTCAATGACAACATTCAATACTCATAATGGAGTCACTGACCTCATTCACAAGTCACGATAGAGTGTAAAACATTCACAAGTCACGATAGAGTCAATGACAACATTCAATACTCATGACAGAGTCACTGACCACATTCACAAGCAATAATAATCAAAAATATTCACAAGTCAAAGTACAGTAAAAAATATTCACAAGTCACAATAGTGTCAATGACAACATTCAATAGTCATGATGGAGTCAATGGCAACATTCACAAGTCACGATGAGGTTAATTACAACATTCACAAGTCACAATGGAGTACAACATTCACAAGTCATGAGAGACAATGACAAAATGTACAAGTCATGATGGGATCAATGACAACATTCACACATCATCATAGAGTCAATGACAACATTCATATTTCACAATGAAGTCAATGACAACATTCACACATCATCATAGTCAATGACAACATTCACAAGTCACGATGAGGTTAATTGCAACATTCACATTTCACAATGAAGTCAATGGCAACATTCACAAGTCATAAGCTGATGTTAGAAGCTTGTTAGAAAGTGTACTTGGCAAAGCCCACAGAGGAAATGCATAGACTACAAATATTCAGGCTGCATAACAGAGGAGACATAGTTTCGAATATCTTGGAACATCTGTTAGATCACAGAACACCATCTGCATTAGCTTGGCCCACCTGTAGTGTCAAGATCATCAGGATAATATGTCACCTTAGTGACCGGACGCTTAGCAAAGCCAGGGTCATCCAGCTCTCGCCATTCTGAAGACATCCAAGGTGAAAATAATACACAAGATTGCAATTCTCAATTAGGCCTGTCTTATTTATTGCAGTGAAATATTTCAGATGTTTTAGTCATTGCTATCTGCAACATGAGAGTGCTACTGAAACAGCTTGTACTTTCAATAGTATGATAGAACTATCATGCTTGCACTTACAGTCAATTGCTATCTGTTTTATATCTATTTCACACATGAAAGATCTCAGCAACAGATTACACACGGTGTAGCACATGCAAGGGATTTCAACATCATTTCTCATCTTCTCTGTATTGTGATATTTTATTTGTGGGAATTTTAAAATTTTATTACGGTACATTTTGTGTGCCTGGTTAGTGGATTTTCAAGCAAATCTAACACGAGTTATGAAATCACAACTTGTACAAGGGAGTTCGCAGTAAATCACCAGTCTCTGATAGGACTAAACTTGTGCATGGGACCTCACAGTTAATGACCAGTCTCTGATAGGACTAAACTGCCATCTCTAGTTATGATTATGACTAACTTAAATTGTTTTTTTCTCTCCCCAAAATCTTCACTAGTGAATGGACTGAGCACCTTTAGAATGAGAAGTGATAGTGATGACACAGCCGCCACTCCCTATAATCTATCAAATATGCAACCAACAAGAATAACATTGTCCCTCAATTGCATTAACTAAAACAATACTAGAATGGGAACTTAGGACATTTTTTGCTCTAGAAACAAACATGAAAAAAATATTTATTGCAAAAGTTTTATTTGCTTTGTTTAACCATTTAGCTGTTATGTTTAACCCTTTAGCTGTTATGTTTAACCCTTTAGTTTAGGGTTAAACATATGTAACATAGTTAAATACTTAGACCACCCACTACACAGTGAGCTCCCTCATGTGAAGGGAAGCAGGCTCAAGTGAGGCAAATTGTGGATGGGTCGTGCTGAGATTATAGGCAGATTTGTGCCCAAACCTATTCCCATGCATACATACTAAATGACTCAATGAATATGATTCAGAAAGTCAAAACAGGTGATGTACAAGGGGATGGGTAGAGTCACTAGAGTGCTATATAAAATGCAGAGAAAGATAAAATGCAGGCATCACTATGGAATCTTTGTCTGTGGACACGTGGGCGTGAAAGGAAACAAATGGGCTGACCAGTTAGCTAGCCTCACCACCATAACAGATGGTCAGGCTATGGACTGAGTGGACATACTTATTGCTCTTTGTGAGTCCGCACGACCAGAGGATTTTGAGATGAATTAGCATGAGTCAATATCGAGAATGCACAAATTGTTGTGAGTAAAGATGGGCATCACCCATAGAGAACACCTGACAAAGATTTCCAAAAGAGCAGTGAACAAACACAGAACCGGAACCATCAGCCGTTATACCCTGAGAGATTTACTGAAGCGGAGATCTGAGCACCTATGGACATGTCTGGTGTGCAAGGAGGACAATCAAGAGACTTATACCTAATTTAGCAAAAGATAAAGTGTTAAACAAACCAAATAACATTTCAGCAATGAATTGTTTAAAAAAATTATTTGTTCCTAGAGCCAAAAAATGTCCTAAGTTAAACCCTTTAAATGTGCTATGTTTCACCCTTCAGCTGCTATGTTTCACCTATTAGCTGTTATGTTTCACCTTTTAGCTGTTATGTTTCACCTTTTAGCTGTAACTAGGTTTACTCATTCTTTCCTCTGATTGCTCAAGACAAGTGTTTGTTATATTCTTGTCTCAGTACTACCAATTATTGCACTCTGAAATGAGTTGAGTTAGTCAAAAGATCATTCTCATTGTAAACTGAATCATTGGTCCTAAGTGCTTGTATCTCCTTCTCAAGATATCCCTCAGAATGTGTAGTGAATGAATGCACTTACTCGGTGTTGGTTTACCAGTCTTCTCTGGTATATCATCTGGTTTTCTGTATATCTTCTGGTTACCTACATAATGTTCTAGTTCAGACACGCCCCCTCTTGACATGGTATTCCAGTAGTCTGCTCACGGTTGCAGTTTCAAAACTCTGAAATTGTCAACCGCCAGTACAGGTCAAACGTCCGTGCATTATTTATTTTCTGGTGTCAATAAAAAGCTAGTACTCTGGCAGCTCTGTTTTTTTTGTGTGACAAGAAAATAATTCAGCACAGGAGAATAAGTCACTGAACTCAAAAAATTAGCACAGGTGGGATTTGTTATGGAGAACAATGTAGAAACTAAAGACTTCATCATTTTTTCAGTTCTTACACAAGATTGTAGTGTATAGACTACAAACGGCCAACAGTTATTGTAGTATATAGCCCAAAAAATAGCAACAAACTATTGTAGTATAAAGCCCACAAAACAACAAAATATTGTAGTATATAGCACACACAACAGCAACAATTGACTAGCATATAAAGGCTATCATACATATCCCTGTAAATTTACTTGCAATCTATATATTATTAGCTATTGATACCAAACTATGCTATCAGTGATCAAGATCAAATGAACTGTAAACATTTGATATATTTGGAACTGACTGTAAGCAGCTTCATGCGTCATAATTCAACTTGTAACTATTGACCAATGTCAACATGCCATGAAGACACACCCCCCCACAAACCATGCAGTTGACGTATCCCAGATGCCTGTATGCTTATAATGACATATAATACAGCCAAGATATATAAATATATGTGTGTTTACCAGCACAGACAGATAAATAGAAGAATGCAACATATAAGGTACAATGGTAGCTACTGTAGTGGGTGTCTATCTCTCTCATGCTCTGATGATTGTGTATACATGTCTTGTCTAAACAAATATGCATGCATCCACAACTTGATCACATACATCATCTCGAGCAGCTTCAAGGCATAGCACGGTTGTAGACACTCCACTACTGGATGATAGCACTGCAGACTCTACTACTGGATAATGGCACTGACTGAAGACAATCTACTACAAGATAGCACTGCAGACAATCTACTACAAGATGATAGCACTGCAGACAATCTACTACAAGATAGCACTGCAGACAATCTACTACAAGATGATAGCACTGCAGACAATCTACTACAAGATAGCACTGCAGACAATCTACTACACAATGATAGCACTGGAGACAATCTACTACACGATAGCACTGCAGGCAATCTACTACACAATGATAGCACTGGAGACAATCTACTACTACATGATAGCACTGCAGGCAATCTACTACACAATGATAGCACTGGAGACAATCTACTACTACATGATAGCACTGCAGACAATCTACTACAAGATAGCACTGCAGACAATCTACTACAAGATGATAGCACTGGAGACAATCTACTACAAGATGATAGCACTGGAGACAATCTACTACAAGATGATAGCACTGGAGACAATCTACTACAAGATGATAGCACTGGAGACAATCTACTACAAGATGATAGCACTGGAGACAATCTACTACAAGATGATAGCACTGGAGACAATCTACTACAAGATGATAGCACTGGAGACAATCTACTACAAGATGATAGCACTGGAGACAATCTACTACAAGATGATAGCACTGGAGACAATCTACTACAAGATGATAGCACTGGAGACAATCTACTACAAGATGATAGCACTGGAGACAATCTACTACAAGATGATAGCACTGGAGACAATCTACTACAAGATGATAGCACTGGAGACAATCTACTACAAGATGATAGCACTGGAGACAATCTACTACAAGATGATAGCACTGGAGACAATCTACTACAAGATGATAGCACTGGAGACACTTTACAACTGGCTGATAGCATTGAAGAAACTACCACTAATAGATAATGGTATTGAAGACACTACTACTACGTATACTACTACTACTACTACTACTACTGGACAATAGCACTGGAGAGAGTCTACTACTGGATGATGAAATTGAAGACACTCTAAGCAACTAAAGTAAACAGCTGCTAGCCAAGGACTACATTCTAGAGAATGAACAAGCTGCAAATGCTGACACTATCCACAAGAATGTTACCTTGTGGATACATCTGAGAATCCTGGGTGTCTGGATGTACAATTGCAGGCTCATCAGAGCTAGTATAGTCAGCCAAGGGTGCAGATTCATGTTGATCATACTTGCAAGGCATGCAAACAACTTGTTCCATTGTTTGGTCAGCTCTATTAGTCTCTACTCTTGTGTAGCCTGGCTCCTGACAAGAACCTGATCTAGACCTTGGTGAGACTTGGTTGTCTATGGTATCTATAACATGGGTGTCCATAACATCTCTATCTTTCTCAAAATCTTCAAGATCAGAGTCCAAACTTCTTGCATTGTCATTATCAGACTCATCACTAGAATCATTTCCTGCAACAAAGGCAGATTCTGTCCCTGGAATAACTTCATCTATTTCAAAATCTTCAGTCTGAATACCATGGTCAGAATCAAAAGATTCTTGGTGTGTACGCATACGGTGAACCATCCTGTTGTAGATGATACGTCGGCTGACCTTAGTGCCATCCTCTAGAAGGTGTTCAACATCTTCAGTTTCTCGGACTAATCGAGGAGGTTCATCAAAAGTTTCGACAACATCTTCTCGGACAGTTCCAGGCACAATCTCTTTCTCCTCCACAATCTCCTCTTCTCCATCAATTGATAGTACACTTCGCAAGACTTTCTTAACAGAGTGACTTCGAACTTTGCGTACATGGTGGACTGTTCCATCTGCTAGGACTTCTTTATGCTCCTCAACTTGTGTCTCCTCCTTGAGAGGAGTTTCATCATTGATCACATCCATGCTCCCCACTGAAGTACTGTCTTGAGTGTGGAGATCTTGTTTAACAACTGCACTGTCCTGTATCCTGGTGTCTTCATGTGAAATGATACCAGCACGTACGACTGTATGAAAACAAAGAAGGCAAGCACATACAGACTTCTGAGCCAAGTTTTTATACTACAATAGTAACAAGCAGCACATAGACTCTATTATATGCTTGTTTATTATAGTCTGTTTCATAACCTGTAATACCATTTACTCTCATATCCATTTTCTATGAATAATGTTACACAAAGCAGTGTCTACATTCCCATGATTCATTGTGTGTTGTCTTACCCCAGGTGAATGATTGTTGATAGTACTCACACTTGGCGTTAAGCATAGTGGTGTGAGCCTCAGTTGTAATTCCAAGGCCAGATATATCGCCTTGGATTCACTGAGTGCACATGTTTGTTCAAGGTTATCTTGGTCTACCTTTGGCTCCATATTCGGATATTTTTTTCCGTTATATTCTGTTAATGGTATTTGATTTGGGTTCACACTCATAAGGTGTGTGTGTGTGTGTGTGTGTATATATATATATATATATATATATACACATATATATACCGGTATATATACATATATATACACACATACAAAATACACTTGCAGTTTTATATTATGTCCAGATCACGCTGATAAAAGAGCTGACAAGACTGGTCTCAAGAAAACTGGTGTAAGGACACATGATAATGGATAAGGGGAATATTGTGAATTCCCTATAAATGCATCTGTCAGACAAGAACGAACACTGTGGTAGATGAGAATGCTATGTGGTCCGACAAGAACGAACACTGTGGTAGATGAGAATGCTATGTGGTCCGACAAGAATGAACATTGTGGTAGATGAGAATGCTATGTGGTCCGACAAGAACGAACACTGTGCTAGATGAGAATGCTATGTGGTCCGACAAGAACGAACACTGCGGTAGATGAGAATGCTATGTGGTCCGACAAGAACGAACACTGTGGTAGATGAGAATGCTATGTGGTCTGACAAGAACGAACACTGCGGTAGATGAGAATGCTATGCAGATATTGAATGAGTTTGGAATTGCTTTGGGAGATAGCAGAAGGGTACAATTAATAGATACGACTAGGAAAATATACAATCAATGAGCCATAGGAACTATGAGCATAAACACATTGTGATATCTGCTAAAAGAGACGGAGCTCCTATGGGTATGTCCGGAGTGCACCACTGTCAGTTCAGATAATTGCTGATCACTATATTAAGCAGATCTTTCTTTTCTAATAAATGTCTTGATACAATCATAACACAATCTTTGTAACAATTGTATCTATACAATCATTTTAAGAAATGTTTCAATGCAATCTTGATAACACATACCTAGATATAATCTTTCTAATGAATTATTACATACTCAATCTTTCTAATCAACTTCTGAATACAATCTTACAAAGAAGGAGCTCTAGTTGCTAGACTCACAGGTCAGTGCACATCTGCAGAAACTATGTGGAAATATGTGTGTACATTAGAAGATACAGTGGCATGTGGAATGAGAAAATATATTCATTCATGGAGTAATGACCAATTTTAGTACTCAATCGTGAGCTTACATTCATGGAATAATGGCTGATTTTAGTCTTCAAACATGAGCTTACATTCATGGAATAATGGCTGATTTTAGTCTTCAAACATGAGCTGCCATTTGAAGTCATCAATCAAGAAGATGATTCCTGAAGCAATGGTTGATGTATATGCATTAACTGTGTCCTACACGGTGCTCCTGATAATGTGATCTTGGATCCATGGATCATTTCTCTTTCTCTTCAAGTCACTAATTTTGTCCAGGGAAAGCATGCTATATGTTACTGAATTCATCCAAGTTTGCATATATTGTTCTGAGCTAAGAAATCTGTGGCGTAGTAGTTAAACCATTTTCCTTATGCCTTATGTCATAGAGTTCAGTACTGAGTCATCATGTTTTTGTTATAGGTGTATCTGTTCCGAGATTACTATGGGTTATTGCTTAAAATTACGGAGTTAAGTGACATGAGTTGTACTCTGTGCAGCTCTTCCAAGAAAAATACGGTACATACAGAAAGCATAAACACAATTTTGATGAAAGCGCAGACATGCTGGGCAGGACACAGTGTCCACATGAAAGATTGTCTGCCAAAACAGCTGCTATAAAACTTCAAATGGAATCCTGCAAGGCTGGAGGACAGAAGAAATGTTTAAAGACACTCCCGCAAGACATCACTTATTCACTTCATCATAAATACAAATTCATGGAGGAATCTTGCATAAGACAGATGTGACCAGTGTCGCAGAATCAAAAATTGTGCAGCAGCTGCAGAGAACCTCAGAAATCAAACTGTGCAACAAACATATGCTAGAAGACAGCAAAGAGCTTCTCAATGTCCCACAGACTCCTCACTCCTCCCACACGTGCTCAGAGTGCAGTAGAAAATTCTAGGCACACATAAGACTCATTAGTCGCAGTAGGACAAACCACATCCATCATCTTTATAATCATCGCAGCTGAGCTGTATGGTCATTACTGACTACGAGCAAACAATACATATGAGCAACCCGAATACAATGAAGTCAATCCTCTGATAACATACAAGGTACCCCAAAAACAACAAAATTAATCCTCTCTGCATCCTTGGAGTCTTGTACTGTACTAATTAACTGTAAATGTGATATTAACTCAGTCTTGTACTGTACTAATCTAACCTGTAAATGTGATATTATGATGCTGCTTTCATAGCAGACCTATCATGTCCCCATGTAGCTAGGACATGTCCCCATGTAGCTAGGACTATTAGTTGATGCAAACACGATTCAGACGATGGAGAATGATACATATTAATGTGTAGTAGTTCTCAAATTTAAACAATGGAGACAAGAATGATTGAGATTTATGTGTAGCAGTTTCACATTCAAACACTGGTATATTACATTTTGTTGTACCTGGTTTGACCTAGCTATCTCAGACTGTACAAATTTGAGAGAGACAAGCTATCAACGACTTTATTTCTGACATCATTACAAGGGGTCAACTAGATGATCATGAGTGAAATCCTTTGTTTCATGGTAGACAGGGATACAATTAGCTTTTGTCATGCTGCTACATTCATGGTAGAATTCAGATTGGGAAAATCTGAAAAGTTGAATGTTCATTCACTCAACCATGTCATACCAGTACGTGTTTTGTATGTGCACAGAATATACTCAGGTTATATTCAACGGCCCTGTATTGAGTTTAGTAAGGTACTCGCGATAGGCAGAATTTAAGGCCAAAATATAGAAAGTGCATTTAGGAAACTGACAGTCATGATATATTCGTAACCCTTTATCAGCTACACACAAGTTCACTTGTTTCTTTATCTTATTACTATTGACTAGTTCACATGTTTCTTTATCTTATTACTATTGACTAGTTCACTTGTTTCTTTATCTTATTACTATTGACTAGTTCACCTGTTTCTTTATCTTATTACTATTGACTAGTTCACTTGTTTTATCAATTTCTGACCCTCATTCCTAAAATAGATTTCACTCTGAAATCACCAAACTTCAGTACTAATAAATTATCCAATTCAAATGGTATAACCAATAGCTCCAGTACTCATCAATTTTCCCATCCTTGTGGTATAACCAATAGCTCCAGTACTCATCAATTATCCCATCCTTGTGGTATAACCAATAGCTCCAGTACTCATCAATTATCCCATCCTTGTGGTATATATTTCTGGTGACAATAAAATTCTTCTTCTTCAGCATTTATTCTCAAACTCCCCCTGAATCTCTCTTGTATCAAGACATTGGTCCTACTAGATTTCCAGCAGGAAATTGTGTTCAGAGAATGGAAATATATTGTCACCATTTTATTTTTGCCAATGGCCCAACACATCTGGCTTTGATGAGCAATACAAATTCAGAGCAGCGGTGCTCTCTTATTTTTTGTAGCTAAAAAAAAAACAATCAGTGCAGGGGAGGGGGTAGGGTAGGAATCAGTAGAGGGGTGTGATCAGTTACTAAGAATAATGTAACGGCTACATGGTTAAGACAGCACAAAAATTGTAGCATTAATACACTCATACATAACAGACAAGATTAATATTATCACACAAGCATTCTTCAACAGATAACACCTCTACTCAATCAACAGACAAACATAATTTCAGAGCAGACACCAGATTTAAGGACACAATCATAGACTGAACATGTTTCATATGTTCTGATAAACGGAGACATTACATTCATTCATCTCATGTGCAGCCAAAATCCCCACTCCAAGATCAAACACAGACAGTAGAATGCCCAGAAACATGCACAAGCAACAGCAATACCACAGAGAATAACTGGAAGCACACAACAAGAAAAGTGCTGCAACAACAACATCCATGACACAGATATGACTGCAAGCACATGTGTCAGGATCGCTAGCAATACTTATAAGCAACATATAATGTGTCAGTCAAATAGATAAGTGCTGTACGTACACACAATAATATGATGAGCTAAATATGATTGACTCTGGGACAAGATAATGCTGAAATTTTATACCCATGGATATTTACTAAATTAACTCTGATCACTTTCAAAGATAATGCTAGAAATATCTAAAGAGATAGATTTAATTCTTAAAACAGATAACACTAGAAATATATCCATGGGTATTCACTAAATTAACTCTGAAAACTTGATACAATAATTCTAGGAATATCCATGGATATTCACTGAATTAGCTTTGAAAACTTGACAAGATAATGCTAGGAATATCCATGGATATTCACTGATTTAAACTCTCAAACTTGTAAAGATAATGCTAGAAATATATCCATGGATATTCACTGAATGTTGGACCTCTAACTGCTATAGTAACATGACAATCACATATATATTAACTAGAAATATTGACATAAATCTAAGCTCTAGCCATACTTGAAGCTAACATTATACAGTAAATGTTTGTTATACTAGATTAAAGAAAGGTGTAAAGTACCTTCAATATTGTCATCCATGCCATCATCTACTGCTGACGAGTCAAGTTCCCCAACACAGGTCCCAGATGCAGAGATGGAAATGATTCCTTTATTCTCTTCATTATTGTCATCTTGTGGGTAGCTAATATCTCTTTGCAAGTCCTCATATTTAGGATGGTCATCTGTATAGGTTGTGTCTAATTCATTGTCACATACATCATCTTTGACATAGTTAAGTTGATCTCCAAATTCTTGGGCACTGCCTGAGTATGTTCGACCAGCAGCCAGACCATCATCACGTGAAAGTTGCTCTGTATAGTGAAATATTTCATCATGCACATCTTCTGGCTGATTCTTATCCTCAATCAGCAGAGATTGTTCTGAAGTTATGTTGCTATCATCATCCAAAGGTAAATCAGCAACATACTGCAAGTCAACTGATCTAGTTTTCTCAAGTGCTGCACTCTCATCATCACCTTCATCCTCAGTTCTGTCATAAGACAAGTCATCAGATTTAAAGTCTTCAGGAAGCTGTGGCTCTGGAACAGGAGATGGTTCATCATGGAATGATGATGCACCATCAGATAACGGGCTCAAAACCTGACCTGAAGAATCAGAAGACACGTGCTGTATGCCTTGATAGGAACTGGCCATCTCATGAGATACAATCTCAGCCCTTGAATACATGACCTCCCGCTCAGCTTTCGGTTGTCCACGTTGGTTGGTGCCATCTCCGTCTTCTGAAATTTGTACATAATGGGTCGTGTGCTCTAAAACTGGATGTCAGCAACAGTATCATTAAGGACTAATTAAATGTTACAAACTATTTACCTATGGAAGTGCAACTTGAAATAAAACGGCTGGGCTTATCATGAAGTCTGCATCAAACCATATTTACACACATCAAGCAAATGTATTCATTGACAAGTTAGTGGGTCATGCCGTATGTACAAATATGGTTTGAAATTGTGCTGTCTTCTCTGGTCATGCTGGGTGTGTGCAAATATGGTTTGAAAGAACACAACTGCTATTCAGGATGCTATTTGCTGGCTGACCAAGCAATTTGTAAAGAAGCATGCAGGTAAACATTGTTGGTGATGCTCATTTAGTGACCAATGTTTGTTTGTCATTAGATGTTATGCTATAGACGACCTGTGTTTGTGTGTTCACAAATATTGATAATTTATCAATGAATGTTAGTTAAATGTTATTGATATTCGATCAATGTTTGAATGATAGTTAAATGTTATTGATAATTGACCAATGTTTGAATGTTACTTAAATGTTATTGATAATTGACCAATGTTTGAATGTTAGTTAAATGTTATTGATATTCGATCAATATTTGAATGTTAAATGTTATTGATTTTTGATCAATGTTTGAATTTTCATTAAATGTTATTGATATTTTGACCAATGTTTGTTTATTAGTTACATGTTATTGATAATATTGTATAGAATTTTGTCAAGAAACAAAGTGACATTATTTTCAGAGTCTGCATGAAGGTGAGCATATTAAGCTGACTAGAAGCATGCATTTCATCGTACAAATGAATTTGCCATGAAGTAGAACAGTTTGTACTCGTATATATGTGATTATGTGGAGTTTACAGAATGTGTACAAGAACACAATTATTTCAAATATATCCATTTAATTATTTCATGAACACAATTATTTCCGTTTCCTTATGTCACTGTCACAGACATTGTAGAACCAATATGATAGATATAGTGTATGGACAGTGAATTTTTATGTTATATAATTATATAGTTTTTATGTCAAGGTTATATGAGTTAGGCGCCGAAGACGGATGTGTTGGGCCATTGGCGCAAATAAAACGGTGACACAACGCATTTCCATTCTCTGGACTACACCGTGCTGGAAATCTTGTAGGGAGATCCCTAATCTACAAGGGAGATCCAGCTGGAATTTGAGAATGAACGCTGAAGAATAATAATATGAGTTATAAATCAGCATTGTACCACAGTTTCCCACAAGTGCCCAGCTGCCTAGTCAGTGGCTGACCAGAAACATAAGTGCCCAGCTGCCTAGTCAGTGGCTGACCAGAAACATAAGTGCCCAGCTGCCTAGTCAAAATTGACCAGAAACATAAGTGCCCAGCTGCCTAGTCAGTGTTTGACCAGAAACATAAGTGCCCAGCTGCCTAGTCAGTGTTTGACCAGAAACATAAGTGCTCAGCTGCCTAGTCAGTGGCTGACCAGAAACACAAGTGTTCAGCTGCCTAGTCAGTGGCTGACCAGAAACACAAGTGTTCAGCTGCCTAGTCAGTGGTTGACCAGAAACCATCTGACTAGCGTCACCTACCACACTGTTCATGATGACGTTGTATGCCTATAACATTTGCACTCATAGATCTCTACATAGAATTCTCATAAGATTTGACTACTAGTATGAATGTTCATCTCAATGTGTCCTGATGTTGACTGCTAGTATGAATGTTCATCTCAATGTGTCCTGATGTTGACTACTAGTATGAATGTTCATCTCAATGTGTCCTGATGTTGACTACTAGTATGAATGTTCATCTCAATGTGTCCTGATGTTGACTACTAGTATGAATGTTCATCTCAATGTGTCCTGATGTTGACTACTAGTATGAATGTTCATCTCAATGTGTCCTGATGTTGACTACTAGTATGAATGTTCATCTCAATGTGCCCTGATGCAAGACTGTACACAATTGTATCTTTCCGTTGTCCTCTGTTGGATTCAGAGCTGATTTTACCAGTTGTCTTGTCCCAAACTTCTCATGCTAACCAAATTTTGAAAGAATAATAGCTGTCAATATTTCTGATGTTGGTGATAAACTTCCCTCAGCTGTTGATCATAAACTTCCCTTGTCTCTTGATCATAAACTTCCATTTTTTGTCTTCACTTTCTGAACAACAATTTTGCTACAAAAACAAAACAAAGAATCCAAAACCCATCAATCGTTTTATCTGTGTACACGCAATGAAGAGGCATGTGTACTAGTTACTTGGCCACCCGTTTCTTCACAATGAGCATACATAGTGTTGCTAGAGCCTAGAGGGGAGCAAAGAATAGCAAGATTGTGAGATCTTTCATGCAGATTATAATAGATCACTAAGGAGATTTGGGGGGGAGGGGGGGGGGGGGGAGAATGAGTTTGCGACCCAGTCACACAGAAGATCAAAGTGACCTAACAGTCATGAAGTTGGATGTGTCAGGCTAAAAGGAGCAGATTTGCAGTCAAGATTAAACCATGACAAAACACATTCCAACATTCTGATTTTCTGAGTGAGCACTTGCTGGTTGTGGACAGTGCAAGAGACAACACACTTAGGCTGTGTGGGAAATTAGGTATTGAATGTGGTTGAGATAGAACTGAGAATCATCAGCTCAACATTTATCTGGGAGACTTGAGTGTCTGTAAGTTTGTACAAAGTCTCTACACAGTTTATTATAAATAAATCACTGGGTATGTGTTGTACCTGGAGACAAACTATCACAAAAATTGCTCCAAGATGTGCATTTAATGGAAGGTGTAGACATGTCTCATTTAGAGCTACTTGGTGGAGCTAATGGAAGGTGTAGACATGGATCACTCAAGAGCTACTGGGTAGAGCTAATGGAAGGTGTAGACATGTCTCACTCAGAGCTACTGGGTGGAACTAATGGAAGGTGTAGACATGGGTCAACCCCTTCCCCCCATAAGTGGAAGTACTAATAAAGCTTACTATTAACAAAATGTGTGGTTATAGGCAATGTAATGTGTTCATGCTGTCCTCTCCATGTGACAAGGTCTAGATTAGTACCTATAGTACTATTTGCATTCACATTAAGTGTGTCTTATAACAAGTCTAATGGCATGCCTTCACACATCAGAGAGAGAGGTATCAACAAGTTACATGAAAAAAAATCAAACTGCAACAGACTTGAAACCACATAATCAAAGATAGACAATTGACAGAAACAAAGCTTCATGCATCAGACACATGCACATTATAGGATACAACAAAATCACTGCCTTGAGTTTTATCTACCAATTATTGCATATAACAAAATGCTTGCCTTGAGTTGTATTTACTGGTTGTTGTAATTTTCCATATAATAAGACAGAGCTAGACTAGTTTGGTTGTAATTTCCCAAACAGTAAGTTAGAGCTAGGACTAGTTTGGCTGTAATTTCCCAAACAGTAAGTTAGAGCTAGGACTAGTTTGGCTGTAATTTCCCAAACAGTAAGTTAGAGCTAGATTAGTCTGCTTGCAGTTGAGTCTTTTTTGTGACACTTTCATAAAATAATATTGATAGCTACATTAGTTTACATGCAGAGCATTGTTAGTGGTCAAGTAGTCATGATATTTGTCTTGTTTTCTTGAGGTTGCAGGTTTGAAATCGAGTTGCTCTTTATCAATAGGTACATTTTTCTAGAGATTCTTTGTTTGACTGAAGATGTGCTCAGATCAGTAATCTTGAAGGCTGCTTGCTGCTCTAATATGCATGATGGAGAATATATGGGGAAATCCTAGTACAAAGAAAGCACTTCTATTTGCCTTCAGCCTATCTAATTTCAGCTATGTGTGTTCAGCTCTATGTGACTTCAGCCCTATGTGACTTCGGCCATATGTGACTTCGGCCCTATGTGACTTCGGCCCTATGTGACTTCAGCCCTATGTGACTTCGGCCATATGTGACTTTGGCCTCATGTGTCTTCAGCTCTATTTGACTTCGGCCTCATGTGTGTTCAGCTCTACGTGTGTTTTGAGAAAATGTAGCTGTTACCGTGACACAAAAATATGCTGAGCTTGGATAGTTGATATGCTGTTCTTGGTTATCATTTCACAAATGATGACTTACATAAGCTAGATTGTATATAGTTTTTAATTATATGTTAGTGTACTCACGATGTAGCCACAAAACCATCATTTTGTGGCTGTAGTGATTTTCTAGGCAATATAAATATGTTCAGTAGTTTGTCATTGTTTTCTGAACGGTTTGAACGCACAATTGTCTGTGGTGGATTTTTAACCAGCACCTAGGCGGTCACTGTACCACGTCGCCACAGAGCTAGAATTTTAATGATACCTTCACACAGTATGTATTACACTGAGATGTAACAGTATACATGCAATGTTTGTTTATATCTTCTAAAGTTATGGCCAGACTTTGACTAGTTTTCTATAGTTACACTAGCCTCTAAGCAAATGTTGTGTAATGATCACTCACTGACAATCTGACATATCATTGCATATCACAAGATTTGAGTTGTCAAGTCAGTGATTGCTGAACCCATTCATTAGAAAGTCAGGAACCTCCAAAAGACTTTCAGCAAATAGTTTGTCAAAGATCCATGCTACAATTGCAAAATGTTTCATTACTCCTGTTTGTTCATTTCATATGTTACATAGGTAGAGTTTAGACATGCTGTAGCTACTCATGTTTGGTTGCACTGATGAACAGCAGAAAGTCATCACTAACTGATGAACAGCAGAAAGTCATCACTAACTGATGAAATCCCATGAATTTGATGTATAATAGCTGAATCTCATTAAATATCTGCTATGTTTGTTGTAGAATCATGTACATCAAGTCTGTTACAGCATCAGTGAACATGGTCAAATATCTATACTGATTGTACAGCACAGGTCTATATGTCTCAGATATATACTCTACTTTAAGGCAACTTCCATTGAAGTGGTCATCACACTTTCCAGTAAAAGTGACACTGACATTCTAATGCACGTAGATTCAGAAGTCCAGATTTGAATCAGTGAGAGTTTCGCAGATGAGGATATTATTGTCCTTCTACATTGATGGGTCTGTGATTTGGTCTGATGGATCTGTAGTGTTAGAGACATAATTCTTAATCTTCCACAGCTCCACGACTTCTGGTCTCTGTATCGCTACAGACAAAATGTCTAATCTTCTACAGCTCCACGACTTCTGGTCTCTGTATCGCTACAGACAAAATTCTTAATATCAAAGCCTCGCCCTCCCCCCCGTAACCAATTATTTGAAATTATTTGTACTACATTTATGTCAACAATAGGTTTATGTATATTTAATCAAGGCATAACCAGCTGTTATTCCTGAGAGATTTACTAAAACAGAGATCGGAGTACCTATGAGATATTCAGTGTGCACAGAGGATAATCAACATACTTAATACCTAATCATGGCCATCATTCTGTTGATAAAACTCACAGCATAAACTATAGTTATATAACTTCAAACATCTGGCCTGCACATTCAATATAACTTCAACAAAACTTCAGTTACAGAACTAAACAAACTACAGAAAAATATTGCAATTTCATGAAAACACTGTTTAAAATATGCATTCCATAAGAAAATGTCAGAGGAGGAAACAGAGAATAGAACAACTGGGATTGACTGAAACAGCAACATTGTTATATAGCAGTATGCAAGAGATGTGTTTGTGGAGAGATGTGGTCATCAATGTAGAGTCAGCAGATGCAACAATCCATGTAACTACCTCACAAAATAGTCATGGGCAGTGATCTACAAGTCTAGGACACATCCATACAACTTCAGACAATGATTAAAAAATATTGACATCTCAAAGAAACACCTACGTTGCCTGGGTTTGAAAGGGGATTAAATAATAGCACCACTGTGATATGCCATGTAGTCATCAGAGGTGACTAAGAATGGTGGGTTTTAGAGTTCACTGCTGAATCCCTTACCAAAGTGAAGCCAAGCTGAAGTCAGATTTGTAAGGGTGTTAAAAGACATAGATATTGCAGACAAGCTGCAAACCATAACACATTACATTCCATTCTCTGGATTATATCTTGCTAACAAGCAGGAGTTTGAGAAATAATGCAAAAGAAGTCACAATGATTCTGAATAAAAAAATAACATCCACACACAACAACCACACACAATATAGGTACTCAAGGAAGATAGAATATATAGAGATCAGGGCACGCATCCAACAAATCACAGAAGATGGCATCTCTAGAAAACAGGGCAGACATTCACACACCAAGACAACACAAAACTCAAGGTAGATGACATGTTTAGGAAAAAATGGCACATCTGCACCCCCCTGACAATAATGAAGGGAGGCACCCCTACAATTCTTACAACATATTAAACAACTGGCCAAGCAAGAATGAAAGACTGCAAACACAATGTAATTATTGTTGGTATGTTTATTGCACAAGTTTACAGAGGAGGTTGTCATGGTTACTGGATGGGGTAACATATAGCCAGGTAAGGGCAGCACATTTAAGCCACACAAGAATTATTAAAGATAAAACAATCACTATAAATATCAGATCTGAGGAAATACTCCAAGCTGCCATTATCTGAACATGAAACTACACACTCAATTAAACTGATCTCTCACAAAATGGCAAAGTCTGATAGAAAACTCAATGGATATAACACAAAATTAGACCAGGACTTATATAATCACATTAAATATAACTTACTGCCCAGTCAAAGTTCACCAAAAATATGGTCATTTTGTGGCTACCAGTGTTTGAATTATGTGATGGGCTGTGAGGGTACTTGACTATGAAATGTGTGATGGTAATTGAAAAAATACAAACATGATAGTGCAAGCACAAAGTTTAGAATATTTAAGTCATAAAGTTACATGTGTTGGACTGAAAGGTGCAGATATCACAGCTAAGTCTGCAACTTACTAGAGTTTGAGAATAAATGTACAATGTAGCATAATGAGGTATAGGTATATATATATATATATATATATATATATATATCTACCAGAAATATGGCGTGGGTGATTGCAATAGTTTTCTACCTGAAATATGGCATGGGTGATTGCAATAGTTTTCTACCAGAAATATGGCGTGGGTGATTGCAATAGTTTTCTACCAGAAATATGGTGTGGATGGTTGTAATAGTTTTCTACCAGAAATATGATGTGGGTGATTGCAACAGCAATGATTACTTGTACATGAATCAGCAATACATGAAGATCTAGGGGATGAGTATATGCTGCCCTCAATGAGGACATATTGAAGATGTCACCGAAAGGCATTGGTATAATGTGTGGAGCACAGATACCTGGCACTCAACAATTACAAAACAGCATCACATAAAATATTGAGAACTAAAGGTTTGCAGCAGTATGGCTAGAAGGGCACGGACAGATCAAGCACTAGTTCATCAAGCATGATTTGTCTGCTCTGTCCAAGGACCATTTCGGTGCAGACTTATTAGTCACCAGTGATCCCAGACACAAGGAAATCTTGTAACTGATTTCTAAACAAAGTAGATGCAACAATGAAGACTGACTAAAGAATAAGAGATAAAACTTACTTAGTGTGAACTGAGATCTCTAAGAACATACACAAGGACACATAGAAACAACATGAGAATCAAAGATATATAGACACTTGTATGAGACTAGAATCAAAGATATATAGACACTTGTATGAGACTAGAATCAATGATATATAGACACTTGTATGAGACTAGAATCAATGATATATAGACACTTGTATGAGACTAGAATCAATGATATATAGACACTTGTATGAGACTAGAATCAAAGATATATAGACACTTGTATGAGACTAGAATCAAAGATATATAGACACTTGTATGAGACTAGAATCAATGATATATAGACACTTGTATGAGACTAGAATCAATGATATATAGACACTTGTATGAGACTAGAATCAAAGATATATAGACACTTGTATGAGACTAGAATCAAAGATATATAGACACTTGTATGAGACTAGAATCAAAGATATATAGACACTTGTATGAGACTAGAATAAATGATATATAGACACTTGTATGAGACTAGAATCAATGATATATAGACACTTGTATGAGACTAGAATCAAAGATATATAGACACTTGTATGAGACTAGAATCAAAGATATATAGACACTTGTATGAGACTAGAATAAATGATATATAGACACTTGTATGAGACTAGAATCAATGATATATAGACACTTGTATGAGACTAGAATCAATGATATATAGACACTTGTATGAGACTAGAATCAATGATATATAGACACTTGTATGAGACTAGAATCAATGATATATAGACACTTGTATGAGACTAGAATCAATGATATATAGACACTTGTATGAGCACTGCAAAACATGGTGAATTTTACCGAGGAGACAAAATTACAGATATAGACATATTTTAAGTGAATGAAAGAAGAAGAAAAGCTATAAGAAAAGCAGAAAACAGAACAAGAAGAGAACGTGAGGTATGAAGAGATTACAAGAACAGTTGCAAGAATGTCTGAGGTGAAATATATTGATAAACTGTACAGACAACAAGTAAGTTGTGCAAGTATCATATGATTCCAGTGATAAAATAAAGCTTCTTAATAGTTGTTTTTATTTCTGAATAAAGAATAAAATAACAGATTATTGAAATAGGCAAATAGAAGTTGTTGTGTTCAGAATGGATGTGCATGGGACTACAAAAGATATCAACTACAAGAAATTGTTAAATAAGAAGTTATGTCATGAGGATGTCAGTGATGATACTGAAGATGACAATGATATTGGGACATGATAATGCAGCCTGGGGGTGTCAGGATGTTTGAGTATAGTGATAATTTTCACTAGTGACACAATGTTGCTGGTAAACCATGATGTTGCTGGTAAACCATGATGTTGCTGGGTATGATAATGATCTTGGATATGACAATAATGTTTGCTTGAAAGGCAGAGAGGATTGATTTCATTGAACTTGGGTTATGCCACATGTCCATCCTAACCAAGCGGCACGCTGCCTACCGAGAGTACCATGTAACTAGTTAGTTAGTCATCAAATCATCATTACTGCCAACTGGACACGTCCATAGTTGTTCCGATCCCTCCCTGAGTGTATCCGCCATTGCACTTCTACTGATAGTACTGGTCCTATGCTGGTTATGTTGTTGACCATCATTCTTCTGCGCCCTAAAAAATGTTCACTTCTAGCAACACGGCATTTAAATCCCTCATCTTTAATTCTAGCCACTGAAATCAATTGCGCCATCGCCCTGTGCCACAATCGCGCATGACGCTAGTTGATCTGCTCTTTCATTGCCTCGAACACCCACATGTCCAAGCACGAAAATAAATGTAACCACCTCAGCCTCGCCTTTCTCAAGGCCTCAATCAACTTTTTGCAAACAAGACCCACTTGTACCTTCCTAATCATACTCGTAGAGTCACTCAAGAAGTAGACCTACGTTACTTTCTGTGTGCATACCCACTCAAATGCCCTGGTCACCACCATAGTCTCCATGGTCATGCTACTCGTAGTAACCACAAAGGCACCACTCTCTTCCCTGATCGTTTTTACCTGCACACTGAGCTGTGAAGGTCCAAGAACTGCGAACATGTCTAATCACAGATCCATCTCTCTTCTCTCTACACCGTGGCTCTTGTTTGCCTTGCTGTGTCAGGGGTGGAAGAGTTCTTTGGAGATGGCCTTCTTGTGTGCTGATTGTAAGATTGTTACTGTGGCTTCTTTGATTTCTGTGATCCATCTTTTACATGGTCTACCTCTGTCTTTGTAGCTGTTATGTCTATGTGTCATGGAAATTTGTGGCATGCTATCGCTATCTGTCGGTTGGAAGCATGTGAAAACCACTTGACCTGTTGTCTTTTGATGTGTTCCAATATTGGTATTATTTTGGTTATCTGTCTGATATACACAGATCCTTAAGTGTATATAATCACATCCCCCTCTTTGACATTATCACTGACCAAAGCCTGCACTTTATTCTCCACAGCTGTGGGACACCATTCTTGCATTCCCTGCTAAGTGATATTACTACTCTCAAACAAGTTTCGAAATCTGTGGGTAAACCGTATCCATTCCGCACCTGCTGCCACATCTTGCAATCTGCACATGCTTTGTATGACATCCTCAGCACGTCTCATCCACGACCTTCCTCTCTTGAGTCTGCTGCCTTTAACTTTCTGTATTTCGGAACACAATGGGTGTTTCTTATCTGCATGTATTTAAGGTACTCCCATGCACAGAAATACTGTAATCTATGCTCTGCTGTTGGACAGTCGAGTAGGTACCGCATAGCACTTGTTGATCTGTCTCTTGTGCACCCAAGTATGATACACATTGCTGCATTCTGGATTCTATCCAGTCTTTCGATCTGAGTTTGGCTAAGAGTCAGAATTGCCAGTGCATATTACCACCAAACTTTGGTACAATAGAAATAACAATCTCTGCTCACACTGCGCAGTAGCCATAACCATCATTTACCTGCCCTTATGATAACTTGGTCAACATGTTCCATGAAACTCAGACTCCTGTAAAAAAACACACACAGATCGTGCTGGTTCTTTATAAACTTTTTCCGGACAACGAAACATGTGGCATGGGAGTCTTTATCATGCGATTGTTCAAGGAAAATCATGTCACCAATGCCGTGGAAGGATTTACCACTGCTCCCGTATCTCTACACCAATTAGTCAGTCTGTCCAGCTTCTTTTGTGTATAGAGGACCAGAAGGTATTAGATCATGTAACTCTGTAGCTTCAAGTGATAATCCCTGGAGATCGATGAAAATATCCACTTTATACACAAGATGTCTCGGTGGGTTCAAACCCATGCCCTCTTTAGCACAAAGTGAATAATATTACCACTATGCCAGGGAGATGGCTAATGTTGATAATATTGGGTTCGATGACGCCAGGTATCACAATGACATCGTTGGGTCGGACAACAATTGTGGATATGACAATATTGTTGAGTATGATAATCATATTGGGTATGACAACTTGTTGAAGATCTTACTTGAGGGTAGAGTGCAACGGATGTCAGCAAGAAGTAGGCAGAGATACAAGCGGGAGAGTAACATCACACAATGGGCAGGTTACAGTCTAGCAGAGTGTACTACCACAGCAAGAGACAGAAGATGTTGGAGGTCTGTTGCATCTAAACTTTGCTGTGGAGACGGCACTTGATGATATTTATTTTGGATGTGACATTGTTGCACATAATGAGATTGGTATATCATGTTAATAACTGAAAGACTCATGATGTGATGTTGCACATAATGAGATTGATATGATGTTGCACATAATGAGATTAGTATATCATGTTAATAACTGAAAGACTCATGATGTGATGTTGCACATAATGAGATTGATATGATGTTGCACATAATGAGATTGATATGATGTTGCACATAATGAGATTGGTGTGATGTTGCACATAATGAGATTGATATGATGTTGCACATAATGAGATTAGTATATCATGTTAATAACTGAAAGACTTATGATGTGATGTTGCACATAATGAGATTGGTGTGATGTTGCACATAATGAGATTGGTATATCATGTTAATAACTGAAAGACTCATGATGTCAATGAGGAAAGGAAGTATCAGAGCTGCTCTTCTAATGTCATCTATCCTAGACAACAAAAAATACACCAGCAGATGTCAGATCAGCACATGAAATGCTTATAGAAACTCTCAAGTGACTCTACTAAATCATAATGTCAATGTTCTCTCTGCGAGGTGTGTGATATTGCCACTTTCCTCTAACTATTAAGTGACTTCATTCTTTATCATTTTTGTCACAGATATAAATAAACCAATTTCACACAGAAATGAGAAAAAAGCCAAATCTTGAATTTAAAATAAATATAAACAAAAGTTGCATAAATGAATATTTATGGCTAGAAAAAAACCACACATGAAAGAAAAAAAAAGTACTTATAAATATACATAAAGGGAAGCAATAACAGCACAAGCAGAAACTAATAACACTGATAGGAAATGAACTTCTCCCATATGTATATTCTCAACATTTGTGGCACTTCATATAATCTGACAATGTGCACTATGTTTACAACATTCCTATTCACCAGACTTTGAGTATCTGATCTCATCATTTCTGTACAAATGTTCTTCAAACACAACACAACACAAATATCTGTGAGATATTTCACAAGAAACAATATAAGAAAGCAGACAAGTATTTAGACTGACATGCTCATTGAGATGACATCGGGTAATATTTATTGAACGGATATTCACATATGAATTATGCTGACATAAGTACCATTCTTAAATGTGGTCAACGGTTAGGATGCCTGAGTTTAGGAATGATGGTTTGTACATTTTAGTTCGTGGTCAATTGCTGCCCTTGTGAGTCAAAAGTGATTTGTAATAACCTACCAAACCAGAACATAAGCAAAGGATCATAGATATAATTATGGGATAGTCAAGTCTAAAGTCTAGCTCAGCTGTTCTGTTAACCACACACAGTGACTGTCACACTTCCACCAATTCTCAAACTCAATCATTATATTGGTTATGTATCCTCCCTTCTAAAACTCTCTATATAAATGGTGTACTACCTGTCACAATGGACGGACTCGTTTAATGGTTTACAGCTTATCTGCAATTTCAGACTTAAACATATTTCAGAATGACTCCTGGGTCACTTCAAACCTCAATTTGGTGGAACTCAACATAACCCCAAAACCTCCTTAATTGCCTCTTATGTCATGCATAGCAGGTCAAATAGTTGCTATTCTTTGTTCCCATTTAAGGTGTGAGACATTCTAACAGTCAATGCTTCTACTCATAATTTTTGAGTAACACTAAAATTAAAATCTGACAACTCAACTTGTCACTGTAAGAAACAAGAGTTCTTGTTTGGAACCGGTGTCCCCCCAATGGGATTATTAATTTGATTATTCCCCTTGGCAATGTTTGTCAATTGATATTTATCAATTATTAATTTAACTATTAATTTTTTAGGGTTATTCTTAGGAGAGGTTACGTTTTACATAACTAACCATAACCCTAAATACATTTTTATTAAAATTAATAAAGGATAAACATAAACTCACACAAATATTGCCACGGGAAATAATTACATGGAGGGGGAACAATGACACGGGTTCCAAACAAGAAACGAATCAAGTGTTGGTGCTCACCTCACAACTCAACTAACAAAACATAGTTCTAGCAATCCTTCTACAACTCTAAAACTTAAATCTACAGTCCATCTTCTAATACTAAAACTCTAAATTTGTTAGTTCTCACATTCTAGCACTAAATATATAAATAGTGCTAGTGGCCACCTTGCAACCCAACACACAATTATTGCTAGCACGCATCTAAAACTCATATATTGCTATCTGATCTTCTAACTGTGAACTAACTCAAAGTAATGGAGAAAAAAATGTTAACACAAAAATGAAGTCAGCGAGACAATTACAAAGCATCAAACACGGACAACAGCAATACTAGACTAGGACAATGAAAGCAAATGACACTACACACGGATAACACATTCCTGAATAGCAGCTGTGATTTCTAAACACCTGACCTCCAGACAATAATCTTGTCAAAATTATATGTCTAGAATATATTACATCATGAGGGTCATTTTTTTCAGTACAGGTTAATTATTCAATGACAGCTGTGCTGTTGCCACTCTTTAATAGGTCATATCAGTTAGAACAAACCTAACATATCAGTTAGAACAAACCTAACATATCAGTTAGAACAAACCTAACATATCAGTTAGAACAAACCTAACTAGTACACACATTTATTCTGAAGTACTGCACTGTGATTTGTCTTGATATTTCAAGACATACCCGTTTCAATCTTGAATAGTCTTTCTATTGTTTATATTGGGATCTTTAAGCGTGGCAAAGAGACCAGTGTTGTCCAGTATTGGTTACATCGGGGCCTTTAGTGTGGCTAAAAGTACAGTATCATCCTGTAGGGGACTGGTTAATCTGACCTGGTCTCTGGTCTGACAGTCCGGAAAAGGACAAGAAATTTTTGGGGGAAAGGGGAGGGGGGCGACGGGCAGAATCTAATTCCATAAAGTACTTTCTACATGTAGCTCTGACATAGGGCCCTGAATGTTCAGCAATCTTGACAGTGGCATGCTGGTTCTAGGACTAGATCCAGTAAGATATTGGTGTATGTTACCACATTCACTTTACTGGAAGTTTTTCGTTTGGTTTAGTAAAATGTAATGGTGAGGTATACTCTTTTCAACCGTGGATAAATAGTATAACATGGTTAAATCATAGCTTTTAAACATTAAACATAGAATAGTGAAGGGGATGTAGTGATCCAGTTACCACAACCTCTACTAAAGTATTATTGTTAGTTATATACTTTAAAGTACAAGAATTTACTTAAGTAGTCTCATTACAACAAAAATCAGTGTTAGATCTTCAAAATATGTATAATGTGCTTCAGATAAGCATTACAAGCTAACATTACTTCAAGTAACACACAAAAAACAACAGAATAAAACAACAACAAAGGAGTAACACAGGAGAAATAAGGAAAAAAAGCCAGCTAAATACTGGAAACATTGTAAACAAGTATAAATGAGATAGAGAGAAGGGATGTGATTATTTCCCTTAGATATCCCGAGTAAATATAACCCTAACCCAACTATGGACCACCTGAATATAATCCTAACCCAACTATGGACCACCTGAATATAACCCTAACCCAACTATGGACCACCTGAATATAGCCCTAACTCAACTATGGACCACCTGAATATAATCCTAACTCAACTATGGACCACCTGAATATAACCCTAACTCATCTATGGACCATCTGAATATAACCCTAACTCAACTATGGACCATCTGAATATCATAATCAACATAAAGTAGAATAGGATGACTTTTTTTTCAGATTTCATTCTGATATTTTAAAAACTACAAGATACTTGTCAATGCGAGTATAAGTGCAGGGCAATCTACCTGTCAATGTGAGTATAAGTGCATGGAATTGTACTTGTCAATGTGAGTATAAGTGCATGGTATTGTACTTGTCAATGCAAGTATAAGTGCTGGGCACTGTACTTGTCAATGTGAGTATAAGTGCATGGCATTATACTTGTCAATGCTACAACTAGTACATGATATGACAAAATGTGGTGGTCAATGTTTCAACAAGTAGATGTTGGATGGAGAACTTATCAACGTTAAACAAGTACACTATGTAGGGTATGCAACTTATTTTTACGGTGCAGCTGTCAGTCATAGAACACACAAACATAATAAGTACTTGATGAACATATGAAGAACAGATAACCATGCTACTGGGTATTGAATACTTTGTACTCATTAATACATAATTAATGTGTTCTTATGTGCTGGTTTCAGAAATGAGTTGGATACCAATGCATTAAAAGAAACTGTCTCCACTGAAAACTGTCATCTTTGAGACATTAAGTATGAGTTTTCAGTTAATTACAGGGCGTAAAGTTTCCAAACTCTAGGATGATAGAAGATGGAGATGTGTGGAGATTTATTAGCACCAAATGTCTCAATGTGACACCCTTACGACCGTGACGTATTATGGGTTTTATTATTATTACTTAGTAACATACACATTTAATTCTTAATGCATAATTCACGAATACAATAACATGGTTATCGTAGCTTGCCATATCAGTTTGAATGTTTTCAACTCAGGAACTGAGACTGCCATTTAAAGTTGAATATAATATGAATATATTCGTCCGGCAGCAAATAAACAAACTTGTAGGTTATCAAGAATCACTTTTGGCAGTGGTGAAATTGTGTAAACATGTGTGGCACCCCAACTCCCTGTCAGGTTATGAGTCGTACTATTATTATTTTCAACTCAGAACAAATCAGACAGTAACAGAAATGCACTATACTGACAGAGAAGACTGATTTGGCTATCAGGAAATATGTGACATGTGATAGTAGACTCATTCTAGACAGTCTAGATTATTAAAATAAAATAAAAGTCAGACTGGACAGTCATAGACTGACACAAATGCCTAGATTACTCAGACTTTTACAAAAATCAACACAACCCTAACACATTACAACTGCAACTGATAATTTTTGCACTATTTTTGTATTCTCAAACTTCACAAAGACTTTCTATAAGTCTTTATCTCGTAGGGTATCATTCATTGTATATCGTGCGCAAAAAAAATGTCACTCAGATATATGTAGTCATGTTATGTTACGTAGTAAATACGTCCATCAGACATATGTAGTCATGCTATGTTACGTAGTAAATGTCACTCAGACAAATGTAATCGTGTTATGTTATGTTGTAAATGTCACTCAGACATATGTAGTCATGCTATGTTACGTAGTAAATGTCACTCAGACAAATGTAATCATGTTATGTTATGTTGTAAATGTCACTCAGACATATGTAGTCATGTTATGTTACGTAGTAAATATGTCACTCAGACATATGTAGTCATGTTATGTTACGTAGTAAATATGTCACTCAGACATATGTAGTCATGTTATGTTACGTAGTAAATATGTCACTCAGACATATGTAGTCATGTTATGTTACGTAGTAAATATGTCACTCAGACATATGTAGTCATGTTATGTTACATAGTAAATATGTCAGACATATGTAGTCCATTTATGCTACATAATAAGTAAGCAATAGTACAACAATATATTGATACATTATGTTACCTAAGAGTTGCAACTTCATTTACATGACAATGTCAATAACTTAATGACAACACGTCAATTAATGAAAAACAGGTTGACATGAGTAGCAAAAAAGAGAGATGGCCATGCTTTGAAAACAAGAAAACCAAACAAAGGAAGAAATTTGTAATGACAGCATGAATAGTAATACATTTTACACACCGGTTTCACTCTGGTCATCTGCTGATGAGGCAAGTCTTGTGGCGACCTCTGTTATATTGCTTTCTGTTGCCAAGACAGGTTCTTCTGTGGAGCATGGAAATATCTTCAGAGATTAGTTTTAATATATAGCATAACTCAGTGCATGATATATAAACGATCATCTGTGCATATACAGCAATACAAGAGTACATTTCAAGTTTAGAAAATGTTTAAAAGTTATGTACCAAGTTTAGATGTCAAAAAAGTTTCATGATGATGATGATGTTCGTCCGTTGTGATCGACGATGACCAAAAACTCAACCATAATAATAATAACAATAAATAATAAAATAATAAAGTTAATAGTGCGTTTTTAAATGACTAGCAAGTCCAATGCGCGCACAAAATGTTCTTTTACAGAATTGACAACAATAGAAGGTATCTGTGTGAGGTTGAGATGTTTTTTCTTTTCTACGTGTCCGCTTCTGTCTTGCAGTTTCTTGTCTGAATTCTTCTGCCGCTAGTGCTCCCGTTCTAATGCTGTAACGCCATGCTGTTCTATCCTGAGCGAGGCTCTCCCAAGCGCCTACGTCAATGTTAAGATGTTTCAAGGATGACTTGAGCGTGTCTTTGAAACGCTTTTTCTGTCCACCAGCTTTTCGAAATCCTGCCTTGAGTTCTCCATAATATATTTGTTTTGGCAAACGCGAGTTCTCCATAAAACCATGAAATTCGAATCACATAAACAGTGAGACAAAAACATCGCGACTAGCATGGTCGCCATCTTGGACACACTCCAAAAAAGTTTCATACATGTTCTAGGGCAAGACATTCAGGAGATGTCAGGAATTGACATTAATTCTCAGAATATGCTAGCATGTAACATAACAATGCAGATCAAACACATACACCACAAATAGTATATGTCAGAAGCTGACACAAATATGAGTATATATCATACATTTACAGATGCTTCGGATAACAGAAAGTTACAAGATTACAGGATATATCACAAATGTAACAAAATATTAGCATATACAGAATATAAGCTTCAGAAATGATATAAATCTACATATGCAAGGTAGTTTATGTATCAGAAATTGAAATAAATGCTTTACAGTATGCCATAAATCTATGCATATTTAAGTTGCAAGATTTACTTGTAAAGTTTACTCAGGTACCATTCATACTAGAAGACACACTGCTCTCAGTGGGCAATTGATGATCTGAAGAGGAAGTATGGTAATCAGGGGTGGTCAGATATGTAATATATGATCGAAATGAAACACTATAACAACCAAGAATAATATTCATATTGAAATGATTGCAAATAAAGTTTGGAGACAAGAAATAATAACACAGATAGTGACAGATCTCAATAACTGTTGATGTTCATACAACACAAGGTGACAATGTTCATACATCACAAGGTGACAATGTTCATACATCACAAGGTGACAATGTTCATACATCACAAGGTGACAATGTTCATACATCACAAGGTGACAATGTTCATACATCACAAGGTGACAATGTTCATACATCACAAGGTGACAATGTTCATACATCACAAGGTGACAATGTTCATACATCACAAGGTGACAATGTTCATCGGTTACTTCACATGAGGAAACTGAGTTCAAGTTTATGTTCTTGTTTATTAATTCATAGATCACTAATAAACTGGACGCTGGCCCCCCAAAAAAGACCTTGACATGCTGGTCATTGTGTGATTATTTTGGATGGCATGTACTCTACCATTTGTAGTCAGTCTCTGCTGTTGAGAGCTGTATTTGGGATTTTCTCACAAGATGCTATAATGTTTTAATAATAGAAATTCACTATATACAGTACAAACAATATAGAATAAATATAAATGGGGTTTTGAAAAGTGTTGTTACATTGGGAGGGGGGGGGGCTATTGTACAATTTCATGTCTATATAAATTTGATGCAAGCATACGATACTCTTCTTCTTCTTATGGTTCATACTGAGTGGCATTTGGTAATGAGGTCTTTCGACAGCATTCAATTGTGTGAGCTGTCAAATGTTTCCAATGTTCTCCCTTGTCACAATGCTAAGTTATCAAGCATCTTCTCTCTTGGTCTTCCTATACCCATCTTGTTCTTCAATGTGCATATTGCTACAATGTATTCCATTTTTCTTCTTCTCATGATGTGTCCATAAACATGTGGACTGTCTCTTTCTTGTGCATGTGATACCCACAAGGTTGGAATTAGCTGTAGATGTCATCAACCCACATCATTACTAGCTAATTTGATTATTTCCAATCATCAACCGAGAGTATGGCAAAATAACTGCCTTAGCAAGTGAAGCTCCAAAGAAGAACTTTTGATGTTAGTAGCAACTACCTAAACCCCTATTAGCAGCAGCTGCCTATACCACCATCAGCAACAACTTACTCAAACACCATCAGCAACAACTTACTCAAACACCATCAGCAACAACTACCACCACCCCCATCAGCAACAACTACCTCAACCCCCATCAGTAACATCTACTTCCAACCCATCAGTAACATCTACTTCCAACCCATCAGCAACATCTACTTCCAACCCATCAGCAACATCTACTTCCAACCCATCAGCAACATCTACTTCCAACCCATCAGCAACATCTACTTCCAACCTATCAGCAACAACTACCTCAACCCCCATCAGCAACATCTACTTCCAACCCATCAGCAACATCTACTTCCAACCTATCAGCAACAACTACCTCAACCCCCATCAGCAACAACTACCTCAACCCCCATCAGCAACAACTACATCCACCCCCACCAGCAACAACTACATCCACCCCCACCAGCAACAACTACATCCACCCCCACCAGCAACAACTACATCCACCCCCACCAGCAACAACTACATCCACTCCCACCAGCAACATCTACCTTTATCACTATCCGCAACAACTTCTATCAGCATGCTCAGCTCCACTCATTTAAAATAAATTAAAAAACATATACAAGACTTATGTTGATAAAGCAAATACTCATAGACCAGCAAGGGATCATCAATGTACACCCAACTAATATCTACACAATTACATGTACACCCAACTAATATCTACACAATTACATGTACACCCAACTAATATCTACACAATTATATCTACACCCAACTAATATCTACACAATTATATGTACACCCAACTAATATCTACACAATTATATGAACACCCAACTAATATCTACACAATTACATGTACACCCAACTAATATCTACACAATTACATGTACACCCAACTAATATCTACACAATTACATGTACACCCAACTAATATCTACACAATTATATCTACACCCAACTAATATCTACACAATTATATGTACACCCAACTAATATCTACACAATTACATGTACACCCAACTAATATCTACACAATTACATGTACACCCAACTAATATCTACACAATTATATGTACACCCAACTAATATCTACACAATTACATGTACACCCAACTAATATCTACACAATTACATGTACACCCAACTAATATCTACACAATTATATCTACACCCAACTAATATCTACACAATTATATGTACACCCAACTAATATCTACACAATTACATGTACACCCAACTAATATCTACACAATTACATGTACACCCAACTAATATCTACACAATTATATGTACAAAATAAGCTGATAGAAAGCAAACAAAATGAAGCAAACAAGCAAAATATGGAAATCTAGATCAGTTTGTTACTAGTGTTAAAAAATGGCTACAGCTTTCTCTAGCCAAATTTAGAAGGAATCTATCCATCAAGTGAATATATGGCTACATCTTTCTCTAGTAACGTGTAGATGGAATCTATTCATCAAGTTAATATACGGCTACAGTTTTCTCTAATGTTGCCAGATTAAATCTATCCATCAAGTTAACAATCGGCTACAGATTTCTTTGGATACAAAGAATCTATCATCAGGTGACTTGAAGTGTGTACATCCCTGGCAAAGTTGTTAGCCCTGTGTTAAAGAGGTCATGGTTACAACCCAGTGTCTCTCTTACAAGTGCATTTTTTCTGAGATCTCTGGAAATTATAACATTTGGCTACAGAGTTATACGCTATGACTGATACTCTTGGCAAGCAGCATGCCTCTTTGATCTTTCTCTGTCGCTTCTTCATGCGATCTGTCAAGTGATTACAAACTGTTCAAGTTTGACATGACATGTACTATACATTTTCAATGTCTGCCTGTACTACATCTTGACTTGAAACACCATCATCAATTGCCTTCTACATCTGCTCAGGGAAACACGAGCAACTATGGGTCTACCCAAAACATAATGATGGCAATTCATAAAAATAACACAAGCATTCTACAGGTGTGTATCTAAAATGTCCTTCTACAATATAAGTTGGAACAAGCCAATGTAAGTATCCGCTCAGCTGGTCTTTGTTTAACTATTAAGAGAGACACAAGCTTAAACTACCCTATTGTGTGTGACTAACAGCACCAACCAATGTAGAGAATGAAGTATCAGCTGGTAATGATATACACAATAGGACAGATTTAGGGGGTGTGCTTCTGTAGATAGGTAAATACAAGCCTCCCAGCTGAACAGATGTTTACATTGACTTGTTAGGACTTTAATTGTAGCAGGACATGATATCTAACTACATGACTGCAGGAACATACAAATTAATGACCAAGATTAAGCAATGAAAAATGTATGTGCACAGGAAAATAAAATTAGAAAAGTATTTAAAAAGTTCATGGAATGTTACATTTAGTACAAGCTACAGCTACCCAGAGGAGGGGTTCCTTCTGTTTATTTTTGCAAAACAGTCTTACAGCCAACAATATATTCAAATAACATTTTGCCCCATAGTAGAATATACATTGGGGATTTAGTATAAAATATTGATAGTTGAAAAATCATGGACCAATTAGTTTGCATAATTAATTATGTAATTAAGACAAATTTACATATCAGAATATGCTGATACTGGTTTTTACACTCTTGAGTTAATCATTTTTTAGTGTCTAGCCTTAAAATCATGTAATTAGGTTTATATCTGGCTCCTGAACCTTGAAAAGAACTGTATATAGTACACTTTTCTCAAAAATTATGCTGAAAGACTTTTTAAAAATATGCAGATCTTTACAAATGAATAGTGCTATCAATTGTTGTCTTGAACAGTAAGCTCAGTAAAAATGTGTCATGTTCCAGCTATAGGACATATGCTGTAAACATCACACAAATATGTTATTTTTTTAGTGAAAACAGCACATACAAAAGTTAAGTCTACCGAGGTATACTAACATTGTTCAACAAACAACTAGAAGATAGAATTGATGCCTATGAGATGTGGATATACAGAAGTATAGGGAAGACTTCATGAAAAGAAAACAAAGAATTTCAAACAACATTTCGTATGAAGACAGAATTATTAAAGGAAATAAATATCAAGCAAATACAATATTTTGGACATATTACATGACATGACACCTTGTTGAAGACCTTACTTGAGGGTAAAGATGAAGGGAGGTGAGCAAGAGGTAGGCAGAGATACAAGTGGGAGAGTAACATCACAAGATGGACAGGGTACAGTCTAGCAGAGTGTACCACCAAGACAAGAGACAGGGGATATTGGACTTAATATGTCAGCCAACTTTCACTGCGGAGATGGAACTTAATGATGTAGAACAGTTACTGTCACTGATATCTCTATCAATTTTAACACAAATAAACATAAAATGCACACTGTGTAAGAAAATAGCCTACTGTGAGATTTATGCAAATTTCACTTGTTTTAGTAAGCAAAGAAAAGTGATTATTGTAAATACTTGTGGGTAGAAGTAACCCCTTGTAAATGTACCCAGATATTTGTAGTACTCTGATTATCTAGTCATTAAACATGTCATTGTAGCGTATGAATATATTGTAACAATGCCAGGTAAACTGATGCAATCTGTGATCATATTTTAGAGGTAAATATACCTGGTAAATGTTGAATTCGGTGATAATATTTTAGCCAAATATGCAAATGAAATATTGGATTCAGTGATAATATTTTAGTTAAATATGCTACTGAAATATTGGACTCAGTGATAATATTTTAGTTAAATATGCTACTGAAATATTGGACTCAGTGATAATATTTTAGTTAAATATGCTACTGAAATAATGGACTCTGTGATAATATTTGATGTTGAATATATTAGGCACATATTTTGAAGTGAAAACATGTTACTGTCAAACCTATACAGTATACAAAAATATTGGAATCTGTGAACGTATTATGTTGAACTCTGAGAATATTTCCTAGTGAAATATAGGCAAGGCCTAATTATAATGAGACTATGAGAATATTAACTTCATTAGACAATACAATAAACTGTTTATATTCTAAGCAAATAACTATTTTTTGTTTGGCTACATTCTGTTTTAGCAAAGAAAAATGAAACACAATATACAGGGGGACAACAGCAGCAGCATCTGTGACCAAGCACCAGATAAATTGAGCAGCCCATAAATATGAATTGGTGGGAATACCTTTCAAAACTTCTATTCTTTCAGTGCTGCCTTCTGTTGTGATTGTTGTTGTCTTCTGAATAGTTTTCCAAACATTCCCGTCCTCAGATACACGGTAAGTTTCAACTATCTGTGTCATTTCCTCTCCATCATCCTCATCACTTCTGTCCTCTTTTAACAGCAGCAAAATAAGGCAGAATGTAAGCAAATAGTCAGACTATCTTCACACAACATTAGACACCAGAAAGTCATCTATGATTTGTCAAATAAATGCTCCCCAGTCATTGATAGTCTACATGATTACCCAGTCTATGCGATGTAGTAACCAGACCACCCACATGATTACCCAGTCTATGCGATGTAGTAACCAGACCACCCACATGATTACCCAGTCTATGCGATGTAGTAACCAGACCACCCACATGATTACCCAGTCTATGCGATGTAGTAACCAGACCACCCACATGATTACCCAGTCTATGCGATGTGGTAACCAGACCACCCACATGATTACCCAGTCTATGCGATGTAGTAACCAGACCATCCACATGAAGACATGATATCATACAGACATTAAAATATAAAATAATAGCAACATTGTTTACCTTCCATGCATGTCATAAGAGGCTACTCAGGACGTTATGGTGTGAGGTTAACTATTCCATACATATTTGGTCAAAGTGACCCATAAGCCATACTGAAGTCATTGTGTCATGCCGAATGGTGCAGATATTGCAGCATGCTGTAAACCACGACACAAACATTTTGTTCTTCGAACTTCATCATGCTAATTTGCAGGAGTTTGAGAATGCATGCAGAAGAAGAAGCAACAGAGACACATCACACTCTGGGCTACATCCTGTTGATTTGCAGGATTTCAAGAACAAAGAATAGAAACATGTAGCGTGAGAATGGTTGCATAGCAACAGCATAACACAACAAGTATCCCTCAGAATAGACAAGGTGGGTCAGCAGTATATTCATCAGATTAATGATTTTCTTTCGCAAACAATGATGAACAAGGCATAAAAAAAATCATAGAACTGGTTCATTCACTATTTTTTTTTAAAACTGGCCTACACATGAATGTTGATATATGCACATTTACCATAGATCTGTCTCTTTGACAGAATCTTGCCTGGTACATGAACAATTTTACTGCAGAACAAAGATGAGGCCTGATCAACAAAGCATTGTTGCATTCCATTGTAAGACTCCTGGAGGATCTCAGTGTCAGGAGGATCCTGCATCTTCACACCAAGGAGCTTTCTCAGACACCGAAGATAAAAATAGTTCAGACTGCCTTGCATGACTAGCCAAAATTGTCCAGGGTGCAGCTACATACAGAAATGAAGGCAGAATTGCTACATTGATATATTTCCAGGCTCAGACAATGCCAGATCGGGACATTTGCATAAAGATCGCCAAATGCTGTACTGGTGCAAGCAATGAATATAACAATATCATGAGTTATTGCCATAACCAATATAATTAATCAGATCACAAGAGATGGATATGCATTGTTTTGATAGACTAGACACGATGGGTCTGCACTGCATCCTTTTGATTAGGCTCAGTATTGATCCATTTAAATCATGCAGAAAACAGATGTACTAGGTCTACATGGCACAAATTAAATGGTAGCTGAATATACTTCACGCTCTCCAGCGGACATTACAAAGATAATTTGTGTTGATTATCTGTGGGCAAACACAGAAGAAATAATTGTATTTGAATAGGCAAGATTTGGCAGTCATCTCTTCAGATTTAACAAGAATAGGATGCTGAAACAAGACAATGTACATGTTCAGAGAATTCTATAAATGGGAGTGCATCAGGGGAGAAAGTGCGTCCTCACTGGAAAAACCAGAACTCACAAGCAACAACAGAATGTGCCACTATATATAGTTTTTGATGTCTGACGGAATGTCAAGCAGACTATTTATGAGGATGTCACTTTGTGCACTGATGCTGTTTCTTAATCAAGAAATCATTAACAGTTTGACATTGTCTTCATCGTCGATTAGTTTGATAGCTCAGCGATTTTCAGTTCAGAATAGAGAGGATTGTTGCCCATGTGTTGCTAGGATCCAGAGAGAAGCAAAGAATAGCAACACTGTTTACCTTCCATGCACAAGGTGACTAAGAAGGTATTGTGGGTGGAGCTGGCTTTCCATATAGGCTCCAAGAGACCCAGAAGCCACGACGAAACTGGATGTTTCAGGCTCAAAGTTGCAGATGTCATAGCCAACCTATAATCTATGACACAACTCATACCCTTCTGTGAACTACATCCTGCTAATCTGTACAAGTTTGAGAAGAAATGCAGAAAAAGAAGAGAGGATTTTTTGACTATATGTCTGCTGTATAGTCACATTGTCTTAGCCTTGTTCTCATTTGATCATACATTATTGTTCAGCATTACTTTCATTTGACAAGATGGTTGGACACTGCCTGCATCAGACCTTATGTAACCACTAAAACACAGCCAATGTACGCAGCTAGCGCATCAAGTCTGTAGTTGATTCTACACATTTATAAGCTACACGTCATCTCAGAAATCTACTTCTCTATAGTTATCAATTCACATCATTTGCATGGGTCGGTTAGCTATGACAAAAATATTCTCAACTTCAACTCTCTCTCCTTCATGTCTTCCTATACCTTGCCTGAGAACATAAGTAAAACGGTAAGAACAAAGTGGAGCAGGCACTACTTCATTTATGCAATATAAGAAATATTAAATGGAAGAAATTCATACAATACAATCACATGAAACAAGGTCAAAGAACAACAATCATATGAAACAAGGTCAAAGAACAACAATCACATGAAACAAGGTCAAAGAACAACAATCACATGAAACAAGGTCAAAGAACAACAATCACATGAAACAAGGTCAAAGAACAACAATCACATGAAACAAGGTCAAAGAACAACAATCACATGAAACAAGGTCAAAGAACAACAATCACATGAAACAAGGTCAAAGAACAACAATCACATGAAACAAGGTCAAAGAACAACAATCACATGAAACAAGGTCATATAACACAATCACATGAAAAAGGTCAAAGAACAACAATCACATGAAACAAGGTCAAAGAACAACAATCACATGAAACAAGGTCATAGAACACAATCACATGAAACAAGGTCAAAGAACAACAATCACATGAAACAAGGTCAAAGAACAACAATCACATGAAACAAGGTCATAGAACACAATCACATGAAATAATGCCAAGTAAATCTATTACATGACAAAAGGTAACAACACAATCACAGAACAAAATGAAACAGTCAATCATGGCTATCAGTCATTATCACACACACACACACACTACATGGCTGCCACATCAGACTGTTAATGTGTGCAGCCAGTGATGAACACAATATTATTAGAACTACATAACCATTCATAAACAAAACAGTATCCATCTACCTGTGTCTGCTCTATCTGTGGGGCTTGGGGGAGGTGTCAAAACTTCCTCATCCTCATACTCTTCATATCTATCTTCTGCATCAACATTGTCTGGTTGGTCTGAAAATACAAGAGTCAACCAATGGCAACGTGGCACATCTAGCTATATAATAGCACAATATAGATAACTGGACAAATTGAGAAATGAAGAAATAGGAAAACGGTATAATATCATGTACTGAACATACCGAAAGACATCAAGTAAAATGTTTTGATCACCTTATGAGAATGAACCAAAACCAAATACCAATAAGAGCATAACAACAAAAAATATCTGGATATAGAGCGAAAGGTAGACAAGTAAAAAGCGGTGGATATAAAACATCAAGGTAATGGGCACAGATGGTAATTTTTGCCCCAAAAATAATGAAATCACAACAACAAGGCAACACATCTGGCCTTGGAATTTCCACTTGTACTCTTAACAACAAGTATGGATACGATGAACCATCATTCATCTGGGTGAAGACAATAGACAGACAGTACAATAAAGAAATAGTCAAGCATGCTTGTGACTGTGCTTAGCTTTGTCAGTATGAGAACCAGTTGTCTCATACGGCTAGCCCCACTACTAGTGAGATATGGATACAGATCTCCACTGTTCAGCCCAAGTGCTTTTAAACATTCAACATATTAGTTATAGCAACAGAAGTCGGATGTGTCAAACCATTTATGCAAATAACACTGTGACACAACACATTTCCATACTCTGGACTACACCCTGCTGGAGATCTAGTAAGACCATTGTCCTGCTACAAGAGAGATCCAGTGGGAATTTGAGAACGAATGGACAAAAATAGCAACAAAGATACATAGAAGGAACATGAGATATCTGCAATGTGCATATGAAAGTAACTCATGAGGTATGCACCCACATGTCTATACTTCAGCAGCTATGAACAGTTGTATAAGCACTTCATTTAAGGAAGAATGACAGATATGGGGTAACCAACCAGGGGCGAGGGAAAAATCTATTCTCTCTGGAAAGTTACAAAGATCACATAATGAACATCTGACTAGGACATTGAGCCAGCATACTCTTGGGTGGTTGCTGGAATATCACGTGCACCATAATGCTGGTTTCCAATCAAGACTTATCTTATAAACAGAAAAGTTATACAGAAAAAAAAAAGAGTTCCAACAGAAAACAATTGTACCACAAGTAATGAGAGGAACAAATGTTCAATAACTCAAGCAAAATGTTCATGAACATGGGAATAGTACATTTTTTTTATTTTAAAAAAGATTTAAAAGTCATAGAGGATTGACTTCACTGTTTACAGGTTACTCCATCCCTACAAACAAAGTGGCATGAAATCTGTCGAGTGTCACTCATAGCACGTAACTAATTAGCTTGAAGTGACAATCTCCAGGGATCTCCGTTTTGTAAACAACATGACACTACAGAATAATATGGTTAGATTTTCACCAGCTAACTCTCAAGACTGCATGAGATTGCTGTTATGATTTAACATCTGTAAAGAGAAATATAATAGATATACACAGAGAATCATGAATCGGCATGGCACTGGAAAAGTCAGCCACTACATTCTGGTGGATTTATGGAGACAGTAATGGACACCTATAAACTTGTCCGGTATCTGCAGATATGAAATCATAACTCAAGAATAAATAGTGAATAAAGAGGTGTCAGGTAACAAGACTGAAATATCCAATAATAAGTCATTTGTCCAGTAATAGTACATTTTTCAGTAATGAGTGAATTTTTCAGGTAATGAGTAAATTATCCAGTAATTAATAAATACTGCAGTATTAAGTGAATTAGTAATTAGTGCATTCTTGAATGAGTGGAATTATCCAGTATTGGGTGAATTGCCCAGTAATGAGTGAGTTATCCTGTAATAAGTGTAGTTTCCATTAATGAGATAATTGTCCAGTTGGGTGAATTGTCCAGCAATGAGTGAATTGTCTGTCAGTTAACAAGATTGAAAATGTTAAGTGATGAAATGCCTTTCACCTGTGCCTCCTGTACAGATGGGTATGGAGGGAAATAAAAGATCCACAACATTGGGCTGGCTCTGTGTGCAGTTATAACTTGCACATTCTGAGGTCAATCTGTGTGCAGTTATAGCTTGCACAATCTGAGGTCAATCTGTGTGCAGTTATAGCTTGCACAATCTGAGGTCAATCTGTGTGCAGTTATAGCTTGCAAAATCTGAGGTCAATCTGTGTGCAGTTATAGCTTGCGCAATCTGAGGTCAATCTGTGTGCAGTTATAGCTTGCACAATCTGATGTCAATCAATGAGCATCATCATAGCCAAGAGAGGAATGCCTAACAGTAATTTCATAGATAACAATCAATACATTGCTGGAACCATCAGTTGTTATACCCTGTACTTGTATACAGAATGTGTAAACTGGACACTCAATGCAGACATGGAAAGAAGGAGGATTCAGACTTTTGAAAACAAGTGCTGCAGACATTTGTTAAAATTATCTATATAGAACACAAGACAAATATATTTGTCTGGCAGCAAATAAACAAGCTTGCACGTTATCAAGAACCATTTTTGGCAGTGGTAAAATGACGTAAGCTTGTTTGGTGTGGACATGTAACAAGACACGACTAACTTTCTAAAACTATTTTGAAAAAGTGGAAGGAGAAGAGACAGAAAGCAAATCCTGGACTGACAACATCAAGGAATGGTTTGGACATGATTGTTCTAAACTTGTTTGAACGGCTGAGGACAGAGTTGTTTGGAGAGTTTTTGTGCTGATGTGTCCAGTGTGGCACCATTACAACGGTGACTGGATGGTTATATGTCTTATTATTACCATTATTACTTGAGAAGTGTGGTACATGGCTCAGAGGTTAGAGTGTTGGTCTCACAACTATGAGGTTCCAGAGTTTGACACTCGGTAAGAACATTTTTGTGTGAGGGTAAATGAAGAAACTCACCCTGTACATGATAAGGGCATGCAGCCTCTATCACATAAGCCACATGCAGCCTCTATCACATAAGTCACAAGCAGCCTCTATCACAGAAGCCACATGCAGCCTCTATCACAGAAGCCACATGCAGCCTCTGTCACATAAGCCACATGCAGCCTCTATCACATAAGTCACATGCAGCCTCTATCATAGAAGCCAAATGCAGCTTCCCCAAAAATCCTTAATGGGGAAACACAAAGTATTGAGAGAGGTGTTTTAATTGATGTTAAGATCTAGGCACATATAGGCATGTCCTGTGGGTGAGGAGACATATAATATACCTAAACCTAACCCTATAATTGAACCAATAGGAATAAATGTCAAGTTTCCATTAAACAAACACAGAGAACAATTCAATTCAAACAAAAGCTGCAACTCAACTACACACACAAACACAGGTGAGAAAACATCAACTCAACTACACACACAAACACAGGTGAGAAAACATCAACTCAACTACACACACAAACACAGGTGAGAAAACATCAACTCAACTACACACACAAACACAGGTGAGAAAACATCAAAGATATTGAATTCTTGATGAACAGCACATCTAGTACATCATCTAAAAAATGATGGATGCTGTGTTTATCTACCTGAAAAAGTCACATGTGGTCTGTCTGGTGACTGGTATTGTAAATCTGGATATTGTGAGGATGTAGCTGCTTGAGATGGCAATAACTCTTCAATACTAGCCTTCGAAGTTTTCACAATTTCTTCTTCACCAATAGAAGAAGCTGATTGCTCATCAGAATCTATGACAAAAAATTTACAGGAAAATGTCAAGTCAAGTCATGCAGCACAACCTTGCTTCTTATTACACGCAATCTACTCTATTCTTATGGTGAATGTTTTAACTTACGCTGTGTAGTTGAGCACTTATGCACAAAATGTGTTCTTACAATAAACATGTTCTGTTCTTACTATGCTGTTTACATTCTATTTGTGCAGTGTGTCATGTTGTCAATTGCTTCCTTTGCCTAAATAATGACATGCATTATCTCATAACCTGTAACATAATCCCCTAACTCACATGTCTAGACTAAGTTCCATCTCATAACCTGTAACATAATCCCCTAACTCACATGTCTAGACTAAGTTCCATCTCATAACCTGTAACATAATCCCCTAACTCACATGTCTAGACTAAGTTCCATCTCATAACCTGTAACATAATCCCCTAACTCACATGTCTAGACTAAGTTCCATCTCATAAAATTGGTATCCTATTCAGGATATAACCATCAAACTAGCATTTTTTTTACTGTAGTGACTTTCTAGGCAATATAAATATGTTCAGTAGTTTGCCATTGGTTTCCGAACGGTCCGGATGCACAATTGCCTGTAGCAGGGATTGAAATCTGTACCTTGGCCGTCACATATACATTTCATAACTTGACATATATTTCTCATCCACATAATTAGAGTAAATTCTCTCATAAAATGACATACTGTATATCACTTTACCAACATGACAAGACTAAGTTATATCTTCAAATCTGACAAATGTCCCTTACCCACATGACCAGACAAAGTTATATCTCACAACCTGACATACCGGTACATCCTTTACCCAAATTATTAGTTCTATCTCGTACCCTGACAGAATTCCCTTACCCAGAAGACTGGACTGAAGTTCTATCTCGTACCCTGACAGAATTCCCTTATTGGACCATGTGTAATATTGTCATACAGAGATATTTATACATTAGAACACACATCATAAGTCAACTCCAGATGTCTAGTCATAACCAGATCACACTCATTGGTTATCTTCAAACATGCTGTTAAATCACAGTATCCTCACAACATGTTCCAAAAACAGCACAACAGCACATGCAGTAAATAGTTGTGTCATAGCAAACAATAATATCATTTCACAGAAGAAAATGGAAAGCTAAGAGTTGTGACATGTACAATAATACAAATATGTTTTCTCACACGGAATAGTCACGCTGAGTTGGATGGAATAATCATGTCGTTGAGTGACATCATTGAGTTGATGAGAAGATAAGTTTTTGAAGGACAAAGTATAATAATGTTGAGTTGTTGAGTGATAAAATATAATAACGTGTTGAATGACGAAATATAATGACGTTGAGTTGAGTAACAAAATAGAAGAAAGTTGAGTTGTTAAATACAATAATGTTGAGTTGTGAATGATGAAATATATAATGTTGCATTGAGTAACAAAATATAATGACATTATTGAGTGATATGAAATACAACTAGACTGTGAATTTTTGAGTGATATGAAATAGAAATAGATTGTTGAGTAACAAGCCTGTAGATGTGGGCAGTGGGAATTTGGAGGTCTTCACCCACCCTCTATATCAGAACGTGACATTTAGTACAAATAATGTAAGCCAAAAGGTGACACCAACCCAATGATTTTTCACAAGAAGGTCAAAATTTCTCATGAAAAAGAGGGAACTACACAGGAAAGCAGATAAATAACATTTGTTTTAAAAAGTCACAGTTAAACCAGGTCCTTAGTGTGAACACTTATCTATGATCTTGTTAGTAACAATAAAATCATATAAAACACTCAGATGTGTTCAGTGCCATATGTTTTTATGCGTGCGTAGACAGTGGAGTGTGGGCTTGTTAAGTCAAGTAGAGAGTCGTAGCGTGCACTTGTTAAGTCAAGTAGAGAGTCGTAGCGTGGACTTGTTAAATCAAGTAGAGAGTCGTAGTGCGAACTTGTTAAGTCAAGTAGAGAGTCATAGTGTGGACTTGTTAAGTCAAGTAGAGTCGTAGTGTGGACTTGTTAAATCAAGTAGAGAGTCATAGTGTGGACTTGTTAAGTCAAGTAGAGAGTCGTAGTGTGGACTTGTTAAATCAAGTAGAGAGTCGTAGTGCGAACATGTTAAGTCAAGTAGAGTCGTAGTGCGAACTTGTTAAGTCAAGTAGAAAGTCATAGCGCAGACTTAAGTCAAGTAGACAATGGTAGTGCAAACTTGTTAAGTCAAGTAGACAATGGTAGTGTGAACTTGCTAAGTCAAGTAGAGAGCTGTAGTGTGGACTAGTTAAGTCAAGTAGACAATGGAAGTGTGAACTTGTTAAGTCAACTAGAGAGTCATAGTGTGGACTTGTTAAATCAAGTAGACAATGCAAATGAAGATTCGTTAAGTCCAGTAGACAGTGGTAGTGTGGACTTGTTAAGTCAAGTAGACACTAGTGGTTGTGTGGACTGTTAAGTCAAGTAGACAATGACACTTAAGACTTGTTACTTCAAGTAAACACTTGTGGTTGTGTGGACTTGTTTAAGTAGAGAGTCGTAGTGTGGACTTGTTAAGTCAAGTAGAGTGGTAGTGTGGACTTGTTAAGTCAAGTAGACAATGACACTTAAGACTTGTTAAGTCAAGTAAACACTTGTGGTTGTGTGGACTTGTTAAGTCAAGTAGACAGTGGCATTGTGGATCAATAGGGAAAATCTGCACAATTGACACCTATTTTGCTTTGTCGTAGACAAAGTAGCCGGCGAGATGTGAACACACAAGTAGAAGACATAATTAATACCATTGTGATGTGGGTATACATAGAAGACTAGGGAGAACTACATGGAATTAGATGAAAATGAACTATTCGTTTTCGTTGAGAACTTCATAGGAAAAAAACATTATTAAATGGAATAAGTATTTTGGACATAAGCCTACATGACACCTTGTTGATGAACTTACAGCAGGGTGGAGTCAAGGCAAGCAAGAAGTAGGCAGAGATACAAGTGGGAGAGAACATAACCAGATGGACAGGTTAGTCTAGCAAGTGCATCACCAAGACAAAAGATAGTGAATGATAGAGGTGTGGTGCAGCCAACCCTTGTGGAGACGCCACTTGATGATGATGATGAGCCAGTGAGGGTTAACACCGATTTTAATATTTAAAAAAAACAACAAGAAAGAAAACATTTCTGAAATGAAGTAGAGACAGACAGTAATAACAAATGTGTAGCACACGCTGTATACAATGATATAATGTGTTATCGTCGGGTTGAATATCGTGGTGTTACGTCTGTGACACGATACCTGTTCCAGTTCAAGAGACTTTATAAAATGTTTAAATTGTGTGCTACGGAAGATACACTTTCTACAGAATAGCCTGTGTCTTGTACAGTTTACTCACCTTCAGAGTGCCAGTAATAGAACACAGCAGTCTCGAACAGTAGCCGCAGCTCCAGGTAAATTCTCACAACGGTAATGTAAGACATGTGTGTATATAGCATCGACCTCCAAATGACATCTAAATAGCTCACACACGCTGAACAAACCGGGTTTTACACACCTACCCCATCCGTTATTTCATCTAATGCTAGAGGTGAGCGCTAACTCCAGACATCGTGCATCGGCAGGTCTAATCGACATACCTCACTAACAACACACGGTCAATTTATCAACAATATTCAAATATACAGGAGAGGGAGAGAGAGAGAGAAGAGAGCTCGCGACGGTACTCATTGGTTGACCAATGTGGACAAAGCAATAACAAAAATCGATCGCGCAAGTCAATCATATGTGCCCCTACACATTTAGACAACGTGATTTATGACTTGTAAGTCAATTTGTTTTTAATAAGAAAATATTCGATGCTGGTGTCACTGGGCGTCTTAAAATTGCAGCTATTGTATTGAATCCCGCTTGTACATATGTCACGCGACACCGACTACATTCACACCTGAAAATGGACAGGTAAAAACGGATAGCTAGTTCACGCATCGCTACCTGTGCGTGTGTACGTACGTACCTTGTATATGACAATAATACATGAACTGAGACGGATGTAAGTGGAATAGATAAATAGGATTGGATAATTTTTCACCGCTATTTTACAGCGTTCCATGTTGAGACAAACTTGTGCTTCAAGAAAACACTGCAAATGGAGATATTCTTCAAGTTATATAGCATGCTATGTTTTCCCTTTCTGTGTTATAACTTTGTCAAGTTTGTTCCTGTTTCTGACATATGTCTATATGTATTGTTTGTTAAAAGTTATATAGAAGCAATACTGATGTATCTTGTACAAGCAGCACAGTAGTGAACAACTATATTCAAGAAGAGATGTGATTTTATACAAGAATATTAACAACCATGTGTAAATAAAACGTGTTAATGAAGATTAGGTCTGTTGATTATCCTCTTCGCACACCGGACACATCAATAGGTGCTCAGATCTCCGCTTCAGTAAATCTCTCAGGGTATAACGGCTGATGGTTCCGGTTCTATGTTGGTTCACTGCTCTTTTTGAAATCTTTGTCGGGTGTTCTCTACGGGCCACGCCCATCCTCACTCCCAATTCGCGCATTCTCGATATTGACTCGTGCTCATTCATCTCAAAATCCTCTGATCGTGAGGATTCACGAAGAGCAATGAGTATGTCTGTTTGGTCCATAGGCTGACCGTCTGTTGTGGTGGCGAGGCTAGCTAATTGGTCGGCTCGTTAGTTTCCCTCCACGCCTGTGTGTCCGGGGACCAAAAAAAAAAGTGTGAGTTTTCGTAGTGATGCCCGCATTTCTGCTCTCTTTAATGACTCCACCCATTCCCTACGTACATCACCTGTTATGACTTTCTGAATCATATTCAGAGAGTCACTTAGTATGCACGCATGTGTGTAGGATTGCGATTCCAGCACCACTGAAAGGCAACGATGGCTTCGTGTGCTGTTCTTCCTTTTCATCTGGCAGTAAAGGCCCATGCGCATCGGTGGTGACGGATGACCAACCCATTCGTGCAAATCACAACATCTGTGTTATGGGTATTCTTACAGATTAGTGCCTTGACCTTAGCATCCACACTCATTGGGCTGAGTTTCCTGCACTCTCTATTGTGTAATGATGGTCTTGACTGCCTCTTGAAAGACCGTAAGAATAAGTAACCATTCCTCGCTATGAGTGGCAAATCGTGGATGGGTCGGGCCGAGGATACCGTTAAACATATATGTGCCCCAGAAAACATAACTCCTGGCGTAATGAAGATATCTTGAATGAAGTTAATTAACAACCAGAGATACCCACAAGAAAAATATTCCAAATTTTATTTGACACATCATGAGAAGAAGAAATATGATATAGGCACTATATATATATATATATATTTATTGACAACGTATATATATATATATATATATATATATATATATATATATATATATATAACCTGCAGCTTTGAACGTTGTCAATAAATTGACCGTGTGCCGTTAGTGAGGTTATGTCGATCAGACTTACCGATGCACAATTTTTGACATGATTCCTTGTTAAAAACAATATTGCAGCGAACCGTCGGAGCGGGGAGAAGAGAATGGCAAATAAAGACATGGACAGACAATATCAAGGAATGGACATAAGATTTTCCTCACTCATCCACATCGTTAAGATAGAAATCGCTGGAGAACTGACTGTGTGTTGAAGCTTCCAATGTGGTGCCCCTATGCTGGAGGACTGACTGCGTGCTGAAACTTCCAATGTGGTGTCCCTATTCTGGAGGACTGACTGTGTGCTGAAGCTTCCAATGTGGTGCCCCTATGCTGGAGGACTGGTGTGCTGAAGCTTCCAGTGGATTGCCCTATGCTGGAGGACTGGTGTGCTGAAGCTTCCAATGTGGTGCCCCTATGCAGCATACTAAACAGAACGTTGTGTAATGACATGATAAGAAACAACACCCACACGGCATGGACCAAAAGAAGAACAACAAGAAGTGATTGCTTGAGAAGTCTTTTCGTAGCGACATTGAATAGGTTTCTTCTTGATCTTTGTAAAACAAGTTTGGCTAAATACTTGTACTTCTAGCTAAAATACCAGAGTCTTAGTCATCTACAAAAACTAGGACAAGTTAAGGCTACTTGAGTCATTAGCGACATAGCATAAGGACTATGCTGCCTAGCCAATAACTCATCAGAAACCGTCGGACGTTATTTGTCTTCAGCGCTTATTTAGAAACGATGGCGACAGTCATCGACCTTTCCAGAACATGACTTCTTGTATCCATTTCCTGGAGGCTGGATGCATCACGGGAGTTATTTTGTTGTTGCTGTTGTGCAAACAATAAATAAACAGGAAATTCTGGTCACCGAGGGTAAGTCAGACCACGTTCTTTTAATTCTGGAGGACCTGATTAGACCGAGTCCCTCGTCAATACAGTCTTGGGAACACATCGGGTTGAGTCTTTTCTTTATAAGTGACGCTATTTTAGTTTTCCCGTGATTTCTATTGGCTGACGAAAGAAAGTATACACAACGTGACTAAACCCTCTCCCCAAACCCAACCCCCATCTCTACGAAATAGCTATGGTGATACATCAAAGAACCGAACGTCTCACGTATTGCTATAACCGATTGTCCCTGGTATTGCTATAATGATAAATCACAGAATCGAATCTCTATATCGATGATTCATACATTATAAAGAATCGTGTTGCTATGCTTAAACTGACTGTCCTATAAATATAAACTGATTTTCTAGAATAGGATTTTCTTGGAGCAAAGATATCGTTGTAAAGCAATACAAGGCTATGTCTAGAAAGAAATGTCTGAGCCGAGTAAACTAGCACGGGATTGTGTCAATCTTAAGCTGACAAGTGACTGTCACGTTACTGCCGCATGTAACATGTCCGATGGGATACATCTCAAACAAAATAGTAGTTTCCATATTTTTCATACCATTGGTAGCATATACTACTCTTCTTCTTCTTCACCGTTCATTCTTAAACTCCCGTTGGTTCTATCTCTTGTAGCAGGAGAATAGTCCTACTAGATTTCCCGCAGGATTTAGTACAGGCAATTAAAATGCGCCATTTCGCAGTTTTATTTGCGCAAATGGCTCGACACATCCGTCTTCGGCGGTATATCCTATTGAAGACGTAGCCGTCCACCCATAAATGTCTGGTCGTAGTGATTTTCTAGGCAATATAAATGCATTCATTAGTGTCCGAATGCACAATTACCTGCGGCGGCATTTGAACCCGGTACCGTGACAAATCCGCTACGTGCCTCTCATCGCCACATATCTGGTCCATAGCAACACATCATCTGTTTGTCCGCACACTTGACCATCAAAAAGTATGGAGATATATACATGTGAGAGAAACATCGCGAGATAGACATGTTACAGTCTAGCAGAGTTCACCACCAAAGCAAGAGACAGGGGATGTTGGAGGTCCGTTGCAGCTAACCTTCGTTGCGGAGACGGCACCTGACCATGATAATGACACACTTGACAAAATTGCTCTCATGTGAGCCTGTTGTTCAGTGTAGAATTGTATTAATCATCATGACTAACATAATCATATATTTTTTTATCATTGTCGTGTGTTCGTTGGTCACTATTTATATACTAGGAGTCGCATGCCAAAAATAGCCAAGGTGACTCCAAATATATAAATAATCACCAACGGGAACATGACAATAGTCAAAAAGTCACGAATGGAGTCTTAATGAATTATGTACAGAGGTCTTATAGTACGGAAGTCGGGGGTCACGGATACTCTCACCTGAAGTAAATGCCAAATATTCAAAGCAGTCTGACCGTGACCAAGCATCAGTATACGACCTATCAACATAATTAAAATATGCCTGTTGGATCATTTTTTCCCCCGATTATTACCGTCATTTCCGTTGGTCATTATTTATATACTCTGTGTGACTTGCTAACGCCGGCCAACGACATGCACGGGAATAATGGGAAAACAGGACAGAAAAAAGGTTTGTTTGAATTCTGTTTGTAGGTGTTATATCGGTGAAAGTCTTGCTTGTTAACTAATGGATTCGTCTTATTTGGCCGAGGCACGCCCCTGTCTTGACAGTATGTTGACCGAGGGGGGGGGGGGGGAAACAAATTACTGACATAATTTGATGGACATGAACTTATCAAAAATCCCCGCCAGAAAGAGTGACATGAACTTGCGCAATGATAACATCTTTCATCATCTAACATCTAATCAGCTGTTGTCAGTTTTCTTCGACTATTCGTCAATAAACCAACATCCTAACCTAGAGAACTCATAGTGTGACTAGTATTCGTGTTTTCCCTTATACAGGAACGAATTATAAATCCAACCTACGTGAGCTGTGGCACTTGCTGACACAGCTAGAGAACCGTTTCATGATCGATGTAGGTATTTCTGATCGATAACAACATATTGATTTGTCAATCGATTTCTCTGAATTCTGTGATGGTGTGTCAAGAATAGAAATATCTGTGCCAAGTGAGGAATGAATCCTCCCACAACATAATGACAAGATTCTCATTTCGTATGTTGTCTATCCTCAGGTGGATTACGGTCAGAATATCCACACTTACCGTTAAGCGTAGGGGTGGTAATTGGGAGCTTTAGTTGTCTATCCACAGCCAGTTGTGTCGCCTTAAGGCCTTGAATCTGCATTTGTTCAGGGCTGTCTTGATATTATATATCCATCTTTTTCTAGGTCTTCCTCTGGCCCTGTATCCAGATCTTCTTAAGTTATATGTTCATGTCCGTAGTTGGTTATGGTTTCATTCTCATAAGGTGTCCAAACATTTTATTTATTATTTCTCGATGTATTCTGTGCATGGTCTTATACCGAGTTTTCTACAAATTTCATCATTTCTAATTTTGTCTAGTTTGGTCACTCTTGCGGCTTTTCTAAGAATTTCATCTCACATGTTGTAAGTTTTCTCTGCTGGGCTGCTGTCAGCGTCCATGTCTGACATCGATAGCAGAGTGTTGGCATAAAAATAATGTTTATCATTTGTTTCTTGACTTCCATCTTGATCTTTGGTTGTGAATTAAAGGTAATAGCTGGTATGTCACTACGTTTGCTATATGGCATCTTGTCTCAATCTCTAATTTTCCGATGCCTGTGAATATACTTCTCAGGTATTTAAATTCAGAAGCTTGTCTCACTTTAGTTTTGTTTATTGTTATATTCACTGGATTTGATGACTTGCTGAATTTCATTACTTCTGTTTTCTGCGTATTTATTTTCACGTTATACTTGGTGCATGTTGTCGTGAGTGCATTCATATGATTTTGTCACTGCTGTTTCCTAGATAAAGGCGTTGATCATCAGCAAATAGCAATAAGTTGATTTCGTTACTTCATTCCTCTTCCGATTTCTCTTATTTCTGTACTGTTTACTTTCTTGTTGTGCGATTCTTTTATTCTTCTGTTGATGTATATGTTTACAAGTAAAGGTGACAACACACATGTTGGTATATGCGCCTCCATATACACATATTATTAACACAGGATGGGTAAGTGACTGTCCATCAATTACGCCATCAATGATTATAGCAATGTTTTGCCCATCATCAAATCAACAAGCTGTCAAGAATCCAGTAACACCACCTGCTTAAATCATGTCAAACAAATTGTTTACCACCGCCTCCCTCATCTCCGTATAATGTTTGTTTTCGGAATAAAAACTACCACAAAAACGAACTTATTTTCCAATAATATGATCTCAAATTTACAAATTATATCATTGTTATCTGACATTTTGTGTTGTTGACGTCAACTTTCCTCCCACCCCACCCCCTCCAATCACCACCTTACAACACCTATCAAACTCTTCAGACCCCTCCCCCTTCTCTTCGTTGACGTAAGTTATGGACTTCCCCCAAATATTCCTGGCATACACCGCCCGAGATGTTTGCTGCCCCCCCCCCCACATGGGCGCATTTCGCATTTGTACTTCAATAGACATTCTAAATGTGTACAGAGTGAAGGTGGTGTCTCGTGACTGACCAACGACCAGATATCATGAGCACTTGACTAGATCGATTGATTGAGAATCCCAACACAAGCAAGCTAGATGTATAAGAAACGACCAACACACTATCTAAGCAAGACAGATTATACCTGATGCTTTTCTATAGTTTTAGATTGTATCCGTATCCAACCCCTTAGAATACTGAGGTATATGAGTATACAGTCATGCAACGATTTTTATCATGGGAGATGCGGATGTTTGTATATAAACCGTGACACTTGCATTCTTGGATGTTGTCTGTCCACAATTTTCATGTCTTCTGTTCCTTCTATATTCAAGTGTTCCATGCAGATCGTTTACATACTACCTGTCCAAACCATGCACGCTTTTGTCATTAAGTGTCGCCTTCACATGGAGGTTGGCTGCAACAGACCAACATCCCTAGTCTCTTGTCTTGGTGGTGTACTCTTCTACACTGTAACCTGTCCATCTTATGATGTTACTCTCCCACTTGTATCTCTGTCTCCCTCTTTCTTGATCCTTCCCTTCGACTTTACCCTCAAGTAAGGTCTTCAACAAGGTGTCATATCTCCTAATGTGTCCAAAATATTTTATTTCCTTGAGCTTTATTTTCCTTAATAATTCTTTCTTCATATTAAGTGTTTTTAGAACCTCTTTGTTTGTTTTCTTCTGTTTCCATGATACTCTGCCTATTCTTCTATATATCCATATCTCTAAGGCATTGATTATGTCTTCCATTTGTTTATTTATTGCATATGTTTCTGAGTCATACATTATTATATAATAGATGTAGCATTTTATAATTCTCATTTTTAACTTGTTTAGATGTTAATATTTTCTTCATGTCATTGAAGGTACTTTTTAGCCATTCCTATTCTCCTTTTAACTTCTGTTTCACATCTGCCGTCATTTGTGATTATGTGTCCCAAATATTGATAATGTTCTTTTTATAGTTTCCATTAATTTTATGTTTAGCTCCTAACATGGTTTTTTTGTGTGGATGTTTATGATCATCAGGTGCCATGCCGGCTGGAGTTGGCAATCATGGCTCTCCACAGTCTCTATCTCCAGTATCATGTACCAGAATTGTTGTTGTTTCCCTGCAGTGCAAGGTTGTTAAACTGTCTAATATTTTCTTATGTTGTCACCCGCTGTCTCTATTGCCTTCAATCTTGCCTATTGTGACTATGTTCTCCAAACCTCCTTGTCTCATTACTTGTCAAAATGAAGATTGTCTTTTTCTTATATTATTAATTAAGGTCTGTTTCACATTTGACTCTTTCAAAACATCCACATTAGTTTCTCTGGCAGTCCATGGTATTCTCAGCATTGTTCTGTAGAACCACATCTCTATTGCCTCTAATTTCCCACTTTCATGTTTGTTTATTGTCCAAGACTCGCATCCATATGTTAGTATAGGAGTTATATAACACTGCAGAATTCTCTTCCTCACCTCTAATTAAAGGTCATATTACACACTATTTTTTTTTTTTTTTTGTAATGTTGTTTTTGCATGCTCTGTTCACTGCTCAGAATAGTCAGGTCAGCAAAGTGTCAAATGAACAGTGGGATCAGCAAAGTGGTCACAGAAGACGTCCATTGATCAGAATAGTCAGGTCAGCAAAGTGGTCAAAGAAGACGTCGATTGCTCAGAATAGTCAAGTCAGCAAAGTGGTCAAAGATGATGTCCATTGCTCAGAATAGTCAGGTCAGCAAATTGTCCAATGAACAGTGGGATCAACAAAGTGGTCAAAGAAGACGTCCATTGCTCAGAATAGTCAGGTCAGCAAAGTGGCCATAGAAGACATCCAATGCTCTAATAGTCAGGTCAGCAAAGTGGTCAATGAACAGTTGAGTCAGTGCAGAGAAATGACAACAATTATGACTATAGTGGAGAAGGACTTGTGATTTCTAGCCTGTTGACTAGACATAAGGCAGACATATCAATTTATCATATCTTCATCAATTATGTCACCAACGCCACCACAATTCCGAGACATAAAGATAACCGTTCCTAGAAATAAAACATACCCCCACCTAGGGTGACTTTTTCAAAGTTTTAAAATGATTGTATAAATATATGCCCAAACATGCAGCAAACATGAGAAGCACAATCAAATGTAACTGCAACAAAACCAGAGATTAAAACATGCATAATTACAATCATGTGTTAATGAAAACAGATCAATAAAACAAGTCAGCAACTGCCAATAAAATCAAAGGAACTGGGCTGTTAGGCCAAAGAAAAGTAATCTTTCAAAGTAACAAAACTGAGCTGGTGCGGAAACTAAAATATGAACAGCTGTAGTTGCAAGCAAGCAAGCAATGTCCTTTATGGGCATAGAATACAAGGTGTACCCTGACCTTGGTGTGACAAACGAGAGTCTTCCATCTCAGCGAGCTGGTTCAGTTGTAGAGCAAAGTCCAAGTATGCAGCCTTTTTACGACGTACGTCCTCATCCTCATCTGGGGGTGATTTTGGTGTCTGAACCTGCGGTCTGCGGTGATCAATGCTGGCTTCTATGTAATCATTATCTGGCCAGTCCGGGGAGTGTGCTGCCACTAACAAGTAGTTGGGGGATGTGGGTTATTGACATAGTGAAGACTTTGGACAAGTGTCACGTTATAAGATGATGTCAGCCAAGGCTGTCATCTCTACAATGTCACGGCTAAATAATATATCACAGAACTAAGCAGAACTTATGTGCAGAGAATAATGTTGATGGAGATGAGATTCTGTTGTCTACAAATATAGACAGCTTGTACAGATCACACAGTCTTAAACAAGATGTCCAGCTAAATTATATGCCTCAATAGTCATGAGCTTGTAATAAAGGCATCACAGAATATAAGATATGGAGGTCAGAGAACATGAGGTATGGACATCAGAGAACATGAAGTATGGACATCAGAGAACATGAGATGTGGACATGACAGAACATGAGATAAGGACATCAGAGAACATAAGATATGGACATCACAAAACATGAGATATGGACATCAGAGAACATGAGATATGGACATCACAGAACATGAGATATGGACATCACAAAACATGAGATATGGACATCAGAGAACATGAGATACGGACATCACAAAACATGAGATATGGACATCAGAGAACATGAGATATGGACATCACAAAACATGAGATATGGACATCACAAAACATGAGATATGGACATCACAAAACATGAGATATGGACATCACAAAACATGAGATATGGACATCAGAGAACATGAGATATGGACATCAGAGAACATGAGATACGGACATCAGAGAACATGAGATATGGACATCAGAGAACATGAGATACGGACATCAGAGAACATGAGATATGGACATCACAGAACATGAGATATGGACATCACAAAACATGAGATATGGACATCAGAGAACATGAGATACGGACATCACAAAACATGAGATATGGACATCAGAGAACATGAGATACGGACATCAGAGAACATGAGATATGGACGTCACAGAACATGAGATATGGACTTCACAGAACATGAGATATGGACATCAGAGAACATGAGATACGGACATCAGAGAACATGAGATGTGGACGTCACAGAACATGAGATATGGACATCACAAAACATATGATTGCCTGGCATATGTTCTGATATAATTCATACATTTATTGATAGAAGGTATTTGTATTTATTCACACATTATACTGTCTTGTCTAAAATGACTAATTTCATTTTGTTACTGCATGTTTTCCTGTGAAGGAGTGCAGGGAGGCTTTCCATAGGCTGTGGAAATAAAGGCCGCTTTGCCATAGCAGACACCGCAACATGTACAGGAAGGATTTTTATTGTACCTCCGAAAGAAAAGATCATGTCCCAACCGTGGATTGAACACAGGACCTCAACTAATTTCATTAAAAGGCAAAAATTGTTGAATTATGAGTCATCATTATAACAGCAAACATTGATATACATAAGTTCTGTGATAATAGTGGTTCCACAGAGACCATCAGACTAAACTCCTCTGCAGCACAGAAACCTGCATTGATGGTGAGCAGATACTATCATCACTTTCAGCCTGTACCTCACTTTAATTTTGCTATTCCTCTACATTTCCCAAAAATGAACCTTGATATCAATTTCTTTGTGACTGGTCAACAATGGACATTTTTTGGGAAACCAAATGTGACAAGTGACCAAGTAGCCAAGTTACCCAGTCAGCAGTTGAATGAGTTAGTCACTAGATCAACATTCTTTCTGTTACCTCTGAATGACCATAAACGGTACATTGGGGCAGATGTACAACAGATGAATCTTGACATGCATGCAGCTGAAGACCACAATCTGATCAAATAGAAGCTGAATGTTTATTGATAGAATTGTTCGATAACATACTGCAGGTGATGTAGACAGACAGCAGCTCGTCTCTGACTTGTCAACGCTCAGCATGTGCAACACCACACAGAAACTTACAAATGCCCACTTCACACAGTGGTACATGTAATGTGCATTACAAAAGAAATCTTTCGCATGCTAAGATATTTCGGACATATAAAAAGATACAATGGTTTAGAAAAATTAATCAAAGAGGGATAAGTTCCAGGAAAGATACATGAGGCAGACAGAGACTACAATAGACACAGGATATCAAAGACCTGAACATGACACTGGAACAGGCTAGACAGCTTGCACAGAACTGTGAGGCTTACAGAGTGGCGGCGAGGACAAAGTTCTGTAAAGGACACACCACATAGATACTCAAGCTACACACACTTGTACTGACCTTGCCGTGCACGTGGGGACTCTTCACTCCAATGAATTTCATCTCTAAGTTCATCTTGTCTGTACCCTCTAACCCCTGTTGGACTTTCCTCTGTTGCAGATTCTGATTCCTGGAATAGAAGTACATATACTGATAATGTCTAGACAAATATACTGATGTCTGCACTAGACAAATATACTGATGTCTGCACTAGACAAATATACTGATAATGTCTGAACTAGACAAATATACTGATGTATGCACTAGACAAATATACTGATGTCTTGCACTAGACAAATATACTGATGTCTGCACTAGACAAATATACTGATGTCTGCACTAGACAAATATACTGATGTATGCACTAGACAAATATACTGATGTCTGCACTAGACAAATATACTGATGTCTGCACTAGTCAAATATACTGATGTCTGCACTAGACAAATATACTGATGTCTGCACTAGACAAATATACTGATGTCTGCACTAGACAAATATACTGATGTATGCACTAGACAAATATACTGATGTCTGCACTAGACAAATATACTGATGTCTGCACTAGACAAATATACTGATGTCTGCACTAGACAAATATACTGATGTCTGCACTAGACAAATATACTGATGTATGCACTAGACAAATATACTGATGTCTGCACTAGACAAATATACTGATGTCTGCACTAGACAAATATACTGATGTCTGCACTAGACAAATATACTGATGTCTGCACTAGACAAATATACTGATGTCTGCACTAGACAAATATACTGATGTCTGCACTAGACAAATATACTGATGTATGCACTAGACAAATATACTGATAATGTCTGCACTAGACAAATATACTGATGTCTGCACTAGACAAATATACTGATGTCTGCACTAGACAAATATACTGATGTCTGCACTAGACAAATATACTGATGTATGCACTAGACAAATATACTGATGTATGCACTAGACAAATATACTGATGTATGCACTAGACAAATATACTGATGTCTGCACTAGACAAATATACTGATGTCTGCACTAGACAAATATACTGATGTCTGCACTAGACAAATATACTGATGTCTGCACTAGACAAATATACTGATGTCTGCACTAGACAAATATACTGATGTCTGCACTAGACAAATATACTGATGTCTGCACTAGACAAATATACTGATGATGTCTGCACTAGACAAATATACTGATGATGTCTGCACTAGACAAATATACTGATGTATGCACTAGACAAATATACTGATGTCTGCACTAGACAAATATACTGATAATGTATGCACTAGACAAATATACTGATAATGTCTGCACTAGACAAATATACTGATGTCTGCACTAGACAAATATACTGATGTATGCACTAGACAAATATACTGATGTATGCACTAGACAAATATACTGATGTATGCACTAGTCAAATATACTGATGTCTGCACTAGACAAATATACTGATGTATGCACTAGACAAATATACTGATGTATGCACTAGACAAATATACTGATGTCTGCACTAGACAAATATACTGATGTCTGCACTAGACAAATATACTGATGTCTGCACTAGACAATTATACTGATGATGTCTGCACTAGACAAATATACTGATGATGTCTGCACTAGACAAATATACTGATGTATGCACTAGACAAATATACTGATGTCTGCACTAGACAAATATACTGATAATGTATGCACTAGACAAATATACTGATAATGTCTGCACTAGACAAATATACTGATGTCTGCACTAGACAAATATACTGATGTATGCACTAGACAAATATACTGATGTCTACACTAGACAAATATACTGATGTATGCACTAGACAAATTTACTGATGTATGCACTAGACAAATATACTGATGTCTGCACTAGACAAATATACTGATGTATGCACTAGACAAATATACTGATGTCTGCACTAGACAAATATACTGATGTATGCACTAGACAAATATACTGATGTCTGCACTAGACAAATATACTGATGTATGCACTAGTCAAATATACTGATGTCTGCACTAGACAAATATACTGATGTATGCACTAGACAAATATACTGATGTATGCACTAGACAAATATACTGATGTCTGCACTAGACAAATATACTGATGTATGCACTAGACAAATATACTGATGTCTGCACTAGACAAATATACTGATGTATGCACTAGACAAATATACTGATGTCTGCACTAGACAAATATACTGATGTCTGCATGCACTAGACAAATATACTGATAATGTCTGCACTAGACAAATATACTGATGTCTGCACTAGACAAATATACTGATGTATGCACTAGACAAATATACTGATGTATGCACTAGACAAATATACTGATGTCTGCACTAGACAAATATACTGATGTATGCACTAGACAAATATACTGATGTCTGCACTAGACAAATATACTGATGTCTGCACTAGACAAATATACTGATGTATGCACTAGTCAAATATACTGATGTATGCACTAGACAAATATACTGATGTATGCACTAGACAAATATACTGATGTCTGCACTAGACAAATATACTGATGTCTGCACTAGACAAATATACTGATGTATGCACTAGACAAATATACTGATGTCTGCACTAGACAAATATACTGATGTCTGCACTAGACAAATATACTGATGTATGCACTAGACAAATATACTGATGTCTGCACTAGACAAATATACTGATGTCTGCACTAGACAAATATACTGATGTCTGCACTAGACAAATATACTGATGTCTGCACTAGACAAATATACTGATGTATGCACTAGACAAATATACTGATGTCTGCACTAGACAAATATACTGATGTATGCACTAGACAAATATACTGATGTATGCACTAGACAAATATACTGATGTCTGCACTAGACAAATATACTGATGTCTACACTAGACAAATATACTGATGTCTGCACTAGACAAATATACTGTTGTCTGCACTAGACAAATATACTGATGTCTGCACTAGACAAATATACTGATGTCTGCACTAGACAAATATACTGATGTATGCACTAGACAAATATACTGATGTATGCACTAGACAAATATACTGATGTCTGCACTAGACAAATATACTGATGTCTGCACTAGACAAATATACTGATGTCTGCACTAGACAAATATACTGATGTCTGCACTAGACAAATATACTGATGTCTGCACTAGACAAATATACTGATGTATGCACTAGACAAATATACTGATGTCTGCACTAGACAAATATACTGATGTCTGCACTAGACAAATATACTGATGTATGCACTAGACAAATATACTGATGTCTGCACTAGACAAATATACTGATGTATGCACTAGACAAATATACTGATGTATGCACTAGACAAATATACTGATGTATGCACTAGACAAATATACTGATGTCTGCACTAGACAAATATACTGATGTCTGCACTAGACAAATATACTGATGTATGCACTAGACAAATATACTGATGTCTGCACTAGACAAATATACTGATGTATGCACTAGACAAATATACTGATGTATGCACTAGACAAATATACTGATGTATGCACTAGACAAATATACTGATGTATGCACTAGACAAATATACTGATGTATGCACTAGACAAATATACTGATGTCTGCACTAGACAAATATACTGATGTCTGCACTAGACAAATATACTGATGTCTGCACTAGACAAATATACTGATGTCTGCACTAGACAAATATACTGATGTCTGCACTAGACAAATATACTGATGTATGCACTAGACAAATATACTGATAATGTCTGCACTAGACAAATATACTGATGTATGCACTAGACAAATATACTAATGTCTGCACTAGACAAATATACTGATGTCTGCACTAGACAAATATACTGATGTATGCACTAGACAAATATACTGATGTCTGCACTAGACAAATATACTGATGTCTGCACTAGACAAATATACTGATGTATGCACTAGACAAATATACTGATGTCTGCACTAGACAAATATACTGATGTCTGCACTAGACAAATATACTGATGTCTGCACTAGACAAATATACTGATGTCTGCACTAGACAAATATACTGATGTATGCACTAGACAAATATACTGATGTCTGCACTAGACAAATATACTGATGTATGCACTAGACAAATATACTGATGTATGCACTAGACAAATATACTGATGTCTGCACTAGACAAATATACTGATGTATGCACTAGACAAATATACTGATGTCTGCACTAGACAAATATACTGATGTCTGCACTAGACAAATATACTGATGTCTGCACTAGACAAATATACTGATGTCTGCACTAGACAAATATACTGATGTCTGCACTAGACAAATATACTGATGTCTGCACTAGACAAATATACTGATGTCTGCACTAGACAAATATACTGATGTCTGCACTAGACAAATATACTGATGTATGCACTAGACAAATATACTGATGTATGCACTAGACAAATATACTGATGTATGCACTAGACAAATATACTGATGTCTGCACTAGACAAATATACTGATGTCTGCACTAGACAAATATACTGATGTATGCACTAGACAAATATACTGATGTATGCACTAGACAAATATACTGATGTATGCACTAGACAAATATACTGATGTATGCACTAGACAAATATACTGATGTATGCACTAGACAAATATACTGATGTATGCACTAGACAAATATACTGATGTCTGCACTAGACAAATATACTGATGTATGCACTAGACAAATATACTGATGTATGCACTAGACAAATATACTGATGTATGCACTAGACAAATATACTGATGTATGCACTAGACAAATTTACTGATGTATGCACTAGACAAATATACTGATGTCTGCACTAGACAAATATACTGATGTATGCACTAGACAAATATACTGATGTCTGCACTAGACAAATATACTGATGTATGCACTAGACAAATATACTGATGTATGCACTAGACAAATATACTGATGTATGCACTAGACAAATATACTGATGTATGCACTAGACAAATATACTGATAATGTCTGCACTAGACAAATATACTGATGTCTGCACTAGACAAATATACTGATAATGTCTGCACTAGACAAACATACTGATGTCTGCACTAGACAAATATACTGATGTCTGCACTAGACAAATATACTGATGTCTGCACTGTATAAGTTAATAATAGTTTATGCTCCTGTAGAAACTACTGATATTGGCTGCACATTGAAACAGTTATATTGCATACAGAAGATGCATACAGAAGATGCATACAGAAGATATCTGTTTCAACTAAGGAGCAGAAACTTTAGAAAAAGTAGAAATGTGAGAAGAAAGTCATTGAACTCAGAATAAACATCAGTGACTACCTGAAGTTGCCAACAGATGACAAGACCATGATAAATGTCTACATTAACTGAATAACTTATGTTACCAGGTGAAATAACTACCGGGGCATTGTGCTTTGATCTAAGGAAAAAACTGTCACGTGTTTCTTTAATATCTTTATCACATGACAGAATTAAGAACATAACTGCCAGTTTTAAAGTCAATATCAAGAAAGGTTGATTGATATTTGCATGCCTGTATTATTCTCTGTAACTGGACACACAAGCAAACATAACATAGTGACTAATGATGCTATGTTTGATGAGAGAAATGTTTGTAAAACCTAGAGACCATATCTTCCATGGTACCCGACCGATGAAATCGTTAACATTATAGTTAAATAGTTAATCTTAAGACTAGATAGAGAAATAGAGAGAGAAGATGTCAGAAAGCAAACACAGTTGTATATCAATTAGCAGCACTGCTGAAACACAAGAACATCGACATGATCCCCAAAGGAACGTTAATAAAAAGTGTTCATGTCGACACTGTGTAAGAAATCTGGTGAAAACAATATTGTGCAAAGATTACATAGACACACAAATGATCAAATGGTTCGGCCACCTAATCAGAATGGAACCAGATCGCATTCCTTCAATAGCCTTCAATAAAAGATCATCTGAAAAGAGAAACAGGGGAAGACCCAGACGAAAATGGCTAGATGACATCAGAGAAATACTAGAACACCAAGGCTGCACTATGGTAGCAGTATCACATCTAGCTCAAGAAAGAAGACTTCAGTTCTTCATGATGCCTAGTGGCACACAATGATAGGACATTAAAAGACTTTGGCTCCCTATGATGGAAGAAGCAAAGGAGGATTTTAAAAAAAAAACATATAGGCAACATCAAGGACTAGACAAAACAGGATTTTTCCTCACTTGTCCGTATTACTGAAGATAGAAATTGCTGCAGCAGCAGCAACTCTGTGCGTTCAATGTGGTACCTATACTACAATGATGGCTTATGGGTTTATAGATATAGATACAAAAAATCTTAGAAGGGGGTGGGGTTTGCATCAGCAAAGAAAGAAAGACATGCTGAAATAACAAATGAAGTAACAGCTACCGTACTTGAACATTTTTAGTTTCACATTTTCTTCCACAATAGTCAAGAAAATCTGTAAAAAGTCTTCCAGCTTTCTGCACCTGTATAGCTGCATGAAGGAAACATCGCTCTCAATGTTCATTCATCTTAAAATTAATATTGAAACTTAAGGAATGTCAAGACAGAACTCAGAATACACGTTTCATCTATTCATCCTGATATAACCAATGATTTGGGGTGTATTTCTTCCATCGTGTCTATGACTAGAATACAGGACTTGGGAGTGAGCATGCTGTTGCAAGAAACGAGTAGTATAAATCAGAAGCGGCATCAACCCACACAGAACAGGAACAGGCAGTGACCACATGCTGAAGCATACACTGAATGAGATCAGAGCACCTATAGATGTGTCACTGGAGTGCCATGATGCTGATCTGATTGCTAACTAACTAACTATCCTGGCATATGAAGCAGTGCCAGCGGCATGGAACATAATTCCAGAGATCAACAACTGTGCTTACAACCAAATTGAACAACCAGGTACAGCTTTATGGTCTGTAGCTTGGAAAGCAAGAATTATTAAAATTTAATAGAGTTCAAAGGACCTGCATTTTTTTTAAAGAATGTCATTGAGCGGCCAAGAGTGGACAAACTCAGCAGAAACTACAATATGTGTGCCTTTCAATCTCACACACCCATTCAGCTTAACGTATGGGGGCAATGTAACCTTACATGGGGCAGCTAATACCACTGCTAAACCCTCTTTAGTAGATTCTTACGACATCCATACCAGCTCACATTGTTGCTATTTTGTGTTCTCTCTATGGGTACTGCTAACACAAAGGTGAGAGGTACATTCATCACTGCCACATGATTTATTATGAATATAAAGAAAAAATAATGAACTTACCCAGTTGCAAGACAAACTAACAAGAGAGACACCAGGCAAAGAATAGTTTTAAAAATTGTCACAATAATTCATGCAGATTATATCACTAATGATGGTGCATACAGGAAGGAAGGACTTTGATGGTAGAAGCAGCAAGTACCTTCCTCAGAGTCTGTTAGTTGTCAAAAAAAGACAGTGAATGGCAGGCAGAGGGAGAAAAGTTCCTGAAAATTGTGAAACAGATAACCAAAAAAAAGTGTTGTGTTTGAACTGTTGCCAGGACAGAAGAGATGGTAGAAAGTTGTCACTGTTGCCAGGACAGAAAAGATGGTAGAAAGTTGTCATTGTTACTAGGACAGAAAAGATGGTAGAAAGTTGTCATTGTTACTAGGACAGAAAAGATGGTAGAAAGTTGTCATTGTTACTAGGACAGAAAAGATGGTAGAAAGTTGTCATTGTTACTAGGACAGAAAAGATGGTAGAAAGTTGTCATTGTTACTAGGACAGAAAAGATGTTAGAAAGTTGTCATTGTTACTAGGACAGAAAAGATGGTAGAAAGTTGTCATTGTTACTAGGACAGAAAAGATGTTAGAAAGTTGTCATTGTTACTAGGACAGAAAAGATGGTAGAAAGTTGTCATTGTTACTAGGACAGAAAAGATGGTAGAAAGTTGTCATTGTTACTAGGACAGAAAAGATGTTAGAAAGTTGTCATTGTTACTAGGACAGAAAAGATGGTAGAAAGTTGTCATTGTTACTAGGACAGAAAAGATGTTAGAAAGTTGTCATTGTTACTAGGACAGAAAAGATGGTAGAAAGTTGTCATTGTTACTAGGACAGAAAAGATGGTAGAAAGTTGTCATTGTTACTAGGACAGAAAAGATGGTAGAAAGTTGTCATTGTTACTAGGACAGAAAAGATGTTAGAAAGTTGTCATTGTTACTAGGACAGAAAAGATGTTAGAAAGTTGTCATTGTTACTAGGACAGAAAAGATGGTAGAAAGTTGTCATTGTTACTAGGACAGAAAAGATGGTAGAAAGTTGTCATTGTTACTAGGACAGAAAAGATGGTAGAAAGTTGTCATTGTTACCAGGACAGAAAAGATGGTAGAAAGTTGTCATTGTTACCAGGACAGAAAAGATGGTAGAAAGTTGTCATTGTTACTAGGACAGAAAAGATGGTAGAAAGTTGTCATTGTTACTAGGACAGAAAAGATGGTAGAAAGTTGTCATTGTTACCAGGACAGAAAAGATGGTAGAAAGTTGTCATTGTTACTAGGACAGAAAAGATGGTAGAAAGTTGTCATTGTTACTAGGACAGAAAAGATGTTAGAAAGTTGTCATTGTTACTAGGACAGAAAAGATGGTAGAAAGTTGTCATTGTTACTAGGACAGAAAAGATGGTAGAAAGTTGTCATTGTTACTAGGACAGAAAAGATGTTAGAAAGTTGTCATTGTTACTAGGACAGAAAAGATGGTAGAAAGTTGTCATTGTTACTAGGACAGAAAAGATGTTAGAAAGTTGTCATTGTTACTAGGACAGAAAAGATGGTAGAAAGTTGTCATTGTTACTAGGACAGAAAAGATGTTAGAAAGTTGTCATTGTTACTAGGACAGAAAAGATGGTAGAAAGTTGTCATTGTTACTAGGACAGAAAAGATGGTAGAAAGTTGTCATTGTTACTAGGACAGAAAAGATGGTAGAAAGTTGTCATTGTTACTAGGACAGAAAAGATGTTAGAAAGTTGTCATTGTTACTAGGACAGAAAAGATGGTAGAAAGTTGTCATTGTTACTAGGACAGAAAAGATGGTAGAAAGTTGTCATTGTTACTAGGACAGAAAAGATGTTAGAAAGTTGTCATTGTTACTAGGACAGAAAAGATGGTAGAAAGTTGGCAATGTTACTAGGACAGAAAAGATGTTAGAAAGTTGTCATTGTTACTAGGACAGAAAAGATGTTAGAAAGTTGTCATTGTTACTAGGACAGAAAAGATGGTAGAAAGTTGTCATTGTTACTAGGACAGAAAAGATGGTAGAAAGTTGTCATTGTTACTAGGACAGAAAAGATGTTAGAAAGTTGTCATTGTTACTAGGACAGAAAAGATGGTAGAAAGTTGTCATTGTTACCAGGACAGAAAAGATGGTAGAAAGATGTCATTGTTACTAGGACAGAAAAGATGGTAGAAAGTTGTCATTGTTACTAGGACAGAAAAGATGGTAGAAAGTTGTCATTGTTACCAGGACAGAAAAGATGGTAGAAAGTTGTCATTGTTACCAGGACAGAAAAGATGGTAGAAAGTTGTCATTGTTACTAGGACAGAAAAGATGGTAGAAAGTTGTCATTGTTACCAGGACAGAAAAGATGGTAGAAAGTTGTCATTGTTACCAGGACAGAAAAGATGGTAGAAAGTTGTCATTGTTACTAGGACAGAAAAGATGGTAGAAAGTTGTCATTGTTACCAGGACAGAAAAGATGGTAGAAAGTTGTCATTGTTACTAGGACAGAAAAGATGGTAGAAAGTTGTCACTGTTACCAGGACAGAAAAGATGTTAGAAAGTTGTCATTGTTACCAGGACAGAAAAGATGGTAGAAAGTTGTCATTGTTACCAGGACAGAAAAGATGGTAGAAAGTTGTCATTGTTACCAGGACAGAAAAGATGGTAGAAAGTTGTCACTGTTACCAGGACAGAAAAGATGTTAGAAAGTTGTCATTGTTACCAGGACAGAAAAGATGGTAGAAAGTTGTCATTGTTACCAGGACAGAAAAGATGGTAGAAAGTTGTCATTGTTACTAGGACAGAAAAGATGGTAGAAAGTTGTCACTGTTACCAGGACAGAAAAGATGTTAGAAAGTTGTCATTGTTACTAGGACAGAAAAGATGGTAGAAAGTTGTCATTGTTACCAGGACAGAAAAGATGGTAGAAAGTTGTCATTGTTACTAGGACAGAAAAGATGGTATAAAGTTGTCATTGTTACCAGGACAGAAAAGATGGTAGAAAGTTGTCATTGTTACTAGGACAGAAAAGATGGTAGAAAGTTGTCATTGTTACTAGGACAGAAAAGATGGTAGAAAGTTGTCATTGTTACTAGGACAGAAAAGATGGTAGAAAGTTGTCATTGTTACTAGGACAGAAAAGATGGTAGAAAGTTGTCATTGTTACTAGGACAGAAAAGATGGTAGAAAGTTGTCATTGTTACTAGGACAGAAAAGATGGTAGAAAGTTGTCATTGTTACCAGGACAGAAAAGATGGTAGAAAGTTGTCATTGTTACTAGGACAGAAAAGATGGTAGAAAGTTGTCATTGTTACCAGGACAGAAAAGATGGTAGAAAGTTGTCACTGTTACTAGGACAGAAAAGATGGTAGAAAGTTGTCACTGTTACCAGGACAGAAAAGATGGTAGAAAGTTGTCATTGTTACCAGGACAGAAAAGATGGTAGAAAGTTGTCATTGTTACTAGGACAGAAAAGATGGTAGAAAGTTGTCATTGTTACTAGGACAGAAAAGATGGTAGAAAGTTGTCATTGTTACTAGGACAGAAAAGATGGTAGAAAGTTGTCATTGTTACCAGGACAGAAAAGATGGTAGAAAGTTGTCATTGTTACTAGGACAGAAAAGATGGTAGAAAGTTGTCATTGTTACTAGGACAGAAGAGATGGTAGAAAGTTGTCATTGTTACTAGGACAGAAGAGATGGTAGAAAGTTGTCATTGTTACTAGGACAGTTAAGATGGTAGAAAAGTGTATCCTAAGAGAGGAGTGGGTCACCTTCATCAACAACTTCATGTGTACACAGTAATAAGGATCCGCTCTCTGTAATAGGCAACAGATAGACAGCTGGCAACAAACATAAACATACAACCAGCAGGATCAAGCAACAAATGGATACACAATAAATGCAAGGCAGCACATAAGGAACAATTATAAAATAAGGTCTACAACAAAAACAGTAAGCAGCAACAACTATCAGAAATAAGTCATAAATATTAGGAACAAACAAAATATTAGAAGCAAAAATATTCGAAATAAGAAAAATATTAAAATAAAGCTCAAATATTAGAAACAAACAAAATATTAGAAGCAAGTAAAAATGTTAGAAGTTCAAATATAGACACAAAAGTACAAGTAAGCAAACGAAATAATTCAATATTACATGTAAGCAATACATAAATGAAGCCTAGTAAAAGATATTCCAGTGCAAAAATTGTGAGAATGTATGAGTGCAGTCAAGAACAGATTGTACTGGCAATGAAAAAAGTTTGTTAGAATGCAACTTGTACCTCTCATGCAAGGAAAAACTGGCAGGATACAATACTAATAGATAGAATAGATTTGTTAAGATGTAAGGGGAGATTTTCCTGACCCAATTGTCAGGGTGCAAAGGGGGAGCAAATAATAGCAACTTTTTATGTATGTTGTAAACGACTACAGAAGTTTTGGGATGGAAGAAGGTGTCCCATGCCATATAGAACAAGTGGCCCAGAAGCCATGCTGAAGTCAGATGTGTCAAACCAAAAGGTTCAAATATCGCAGCTAAGCTGCAAACCATTACACAATGCAATTAATTTTCTGGGCTAAGATAATGGTAAAGGTATCGGGATTGAAGATAACCATGTATTAGGCCGTAGCAACTATTTGGTGTGGTAACCAGTTCCCTTCTTTGCTGAGTTTACCTTCCATAACTCATGCATCAGGCACCCATTCACAGTTGGGTCTACTAGAGGAGAGGTCGTAGCAGGCGAGCAATCATGACCCAGATTTTTTTTCTGCCCTGGCGTGGTTTCAGGCCTGGCATGATGTAACCCAGTGATAGTAAGCTAGTTTGCTATCAACTAAGCTATCTTACTCCTTGACGTCTGTGGTCTAACTACTTGTGAAATGAGATGTCTATGAAAAGCAGCAAACAGAACATAGAGAGATCATGTGAGGAATGAAGAGATTACAGGAAATGATGGAACAATGTCTGTGGTCAA